>CM029504.1:30199642-30727142 GCA_017140595.1 Eucalyptus curtisii | reverse complement strand
AAGGGAAATATCCAAATACATGTCTTATTCTTTTCAATAATCCATATTTGTAGCAATGAAATACTATTGTTCCTCCTCAAGTGAGAAATGATTGATTACAAATATCTATGATCTATATTCTCTATAAAGGACCGGAAATACCTTGCTTACGTATCATTAGAAAATGCATTAACATAAACACGGCAGTAAGAAGAGGTAATACAAAAGTGTGTAAACTATAAAAACGAGTCAAAGTGGATTGTCCCACACTAGCACTTCCGCGTAATAACTCTACTAAAGGGATCCTATTACAGGAATAGCTTCCGGTACACCTGTTACAATTTTGACTGCCCAATAACCAATTTGGTCCCAAGGTAAGGAATAACCAGTTACACCAAAGGATGCGGTCAATACAGCCAGAACCACACCTGTAACCCAAGTTAATTCGCGAGGTTTTTTAAAACCACTAGTGAGATACACACGAAATACGTGCAGGATCATCATTAGGACCATCATACTTGCCGACCATCGATGAACTGATCGAATTAACCAACCAAAGTTAGCTTCAGTCATTATGTATTGAACAGAAGCAAAAGCCTCAGTAACAGTTGGACGGTAGTAAAAAGTCATAGCAAACCCCGTAGCTACTTGTACTAAAAAACAAGTAAGCGTAATTCCTCCTAGACAATAAAATATGTTGACATGAGGAGGAACATATTTACTAGTTATATCATCTGCAATCGCCTGAATCTCGAGACGTTCTTCAAACCAATCATAGACTTTATTGAGATAGGTAAACCAATAGTACTCCCCCTCGAAGAACCGTATCTGAGAATTTCATCTCGTACAGCTCAAACAAAAACCTAAGATATTGCTTTGGTTTCAAGGCATATGGAATAGAAAGTTTGAAAATTCGTCATCAACCCTTTCTAACTTCTCTGAAGATACGAAACCAGTAAAAAATACGAAAGCTCTTATTTGTGGTTGTAATGCCAAAAATATCAAGTCGGCTCATTCGTCTTTATTTTGATCGTTACTGGCCTCTTGAATATTCTTTAACTTTTTTCTTTTCTTTGATTTGTTTTATTTTGTGTGTAATGTGGCTTTACTACTGTCTTCTTTATTATTGATAGGAATTCCCTTGTTAAGACCCTATGAATTGATTCAAACCTCAGATTCATACTAGAACCGCGATGATTCAATAAAACTTCAAACTAAGTCCAAAGATTCCCTGAGTAAGAACCATTGGATCATCACTTATTCAATGAATAGATATAATGACTATAAATCCAAAGAAAGTTTTGTCCTTTTGATCAAAAAAAGGGGAAATCTTTTGAAAAAGAAGAAAAATCTTTGGATTTATAACGTTTTGGAAAATTTTTGGAGTCCGGTCACGGGGTCTGAATATTAAGTATGAATCATAGTTAATATTTTGTGATCTATGTCGTGCTCCAGATACTCGAATGAATATCCGACGAGGTAAAACCATCTATATAAAGATGACAGATCCATTTTCTGTACTATCAATAGTATCAATTATAACAAGTCACACACTCATATTCCGGAAATACAGAAAAAAAGAAAGAAATTCCACGATCGAACTACCAATAAAAAAAGAATAGAATGATATAAAAATCCGAAACCTAAATGCTTTACTTTGTATTGAAAAGCTAAGAATTCACGTTTCTTGTGAATCTAATTCATTGAAATTCCGTCCAGTAAAACAGAAGAATTATAAATTTCTAAAATAATAGATAGGAATATTGCAAATAGAGCCATTGCGACACCCATCAAAGGAGTAGTTCCCCATCCAGGAGCTACTTTACCATATTCTGAATTCAATGGTTTCAATAAATCCCCTACAATAGTTCGTCTTGGTCCAGATCTAGAACTACCTCAACGGTTTGCGTAGCCATAAATCCTATTTTGTATTCATTGAGATCTGTTGACTTTGTATACCATTCCGTTGTAAATAAACGATCTTATCATAGATCCATTTTGGTCTTGAAATTATATAATAATGGAAACAGCAACCCTAGTCGCCATCTCTATATCTGGTTTACTTGTAAGTTTTACTGGGTACGCCTTATATACTGCTTTTGGGCAACCCTCTCAACAATTAAGAGATCCATTCGAAGAACACGGGGACTAGTTGAAGTAATGAGCCTCCCAATGTTGAATGTTGGGAGGCTCATTACTTCAATTCAATTGATAGAATGAAAAATCATTTCACCCTTTTAGTTGGAACTTTAGGTGGTTCTCGAAAAAAGATAGCGAAAAAAAATTATCCCTAGAGTCGAGACTAAGAGGAATGTATAAACCAATGCTTCCATAAATTCGATCGTGCTTTACAATTATAGCTTCCATACCTGTTCTGTTTATTTGGGATTATCTCCCAAAGAGCAAGACAAAAAAATAACGGAAAAAGATAAGAGAGAAATCTTGTATCAGACTACTTGTCTTCTTGTAGTTGGATCTCCAAGTTTTTGGAATGCTCCAAATTCCACTTGAGCATCCAAATCGGGGTCAATACCAGCAAAAACATCTCTGAACAAGGTTCTAGCACCATGCCAAATGTGTCCGAAGAAGAAGAGCAGAGCAAACGAAGCATGTCCAAAAGTAAACCAACCCCTTGGACTGCTACGAAAAACACCATCGGATTTCAAAGTAGCACGATCTAATTCAAAAATTTCACCTAATTGGGCACGTCTAGCATATTTTTTCACAGTAGCAGGATCACTATAACTGACTCCATTGAGTTCCCCACCATAGAACTCAACAGTTACACCCACTTGTTCAACACTATACTTTGATTCCGCCCTTCGAAAAGGAACGTCGGCTCGAACAATTCCGTCTCCGTCTACCAAAACAACCGGAAATGTTTCAAAAAAAAGTAGGCATACGACGTACAAAAAGTTCACGCCCTTCTT
The DNA here is from genome assembly GCA_017140595.1 of Eucalyptus curtisii. NCBI lineage: Eukaryota > Viridiplantae > Streptophyta > Magnoliopsida > Myrtales > Myrtaceae > Eucalyptus > Eucalyptus curtisii. The sequence goes on along the minus strand of CM029504.1, from coordinate 30,724,233 downwards.
TATCTCGAAAGATAGGATGTCCTAACCACCCAACAGCTATTCCATCCCCGTTGTCCATTGAACCCGCTCTAAATAATCCCCCCTTTGCCGGATTATTACCGATATAATCATAAAAGCTAATTTTTCAGGAATTTTAGACCAAGCTTCTGATAAACTTTGATTTTTGGCTAGCCCAGCACCAACTCTTCGATATATTTCTTGCTGGAAGTATCCCTGATCCCATTGATAACGAGTGGGACCAAATAATTCGATAGGGGTAGTTGCTGAACCATACCACATAGTTCCAGCAACAACAAAAGCTGCAAAAAAGACAGCAGCAATACTACTGGAAAGGACGGTTTCAATATTGCCCATACGTAATCCTTTATATAGACGTTGGGGCGGACGGACACTAAGATGAAATAGGCCCGCTAATATGCCTAAAGTACCTGCTGCAATATGATGAGAGGCTATTCCTCCCGGAACAAAAGGATCAAAACCTTCTACACCCCACGCTGGATTTACAGGTTGTACCTTTCCAGTTAGTCCATAAGGATCGGACACCCATATTCCAGGACCATACAATCCTGTTACATGAAATGCGCCAAACCCAAAGCAAGCCACTCCTGAAAGAAATAAATGAATTCCAAAAATTTTTGGCAAATCCAAAGAAGGTTTTCCTGTACGCTCATCACAAAATATTTCTAAATCCCAATACACCCAATGCCAGATAGCTGCCAAGAAGCACAAGCCAGAAAACACAATATGTGCACCGGCCACGCCTTCGTAACTCCAAATACCCGGATTTGTTATAGTCCCTCCTGTAATACTCCAGCCGCCCCATGAATTGGTTATTCCTAAACGAGTCATGAAGGGTATAACGAACATACCTTGTCTCCACATTGGATCAAGAACGGGATCAGAGGGATCAAAAACTGCTAATTCATATAGAGCCATCGAACCGGCCCAACCAGCAACCAAAGCTGTATGCATTATATGGACAGAAAGCAAACGGCCGGGATCATTTAATACGACGGTATGAACACGATACCAAGGCAAACCCATGTAAATACCCCTTTATCAACGAAAACTAGACACTATGTAACTTTATTGCATTGGAAAAATATGCTATGGACCTCCCCTTTTCAGGGGATTATCTCGGAGAAAGCATTAATATTTGTTCTATTCTTTTTAGTAAAAATGGAACAATTCGGTTCGTAGGAACAAAGAGAAGCAGATCTATTCTATATCCGATAAGTACCAATACGCAATGGGGTTGATCCCATTTTCTATGAACGAATGCATACATATTTGTTAATCATTCAAAAACCTATTCGTAAGAATTTTTTCCCAATCTATGGATAAAATACGATAAAAGACAATATTATTAAGAAAATAAACGCATTGTTACGCTTCCACATCAAAGTGAAATATAGTACTTAATTCTTTTTTCTTTCATTTTATGCCTATTGGTGTTCCAAAAAGTACCCTTTCGAAGTCCTGGAGAGAAGATGCCTCTTGGGTTGACGTATAGTGCGACTTGTCAGATATATCGGGTCATATGGGATTTCCCCGTTCTCTCCCCCGATCGAGATATCTGTTTCGCCCAAAAAAGATTTTGAATTATCAAAAAATTCGGGAGCGTGAAGTGAAATCAAGTGAAATTATATCCTTTTTTTGTTTTGGAGGGTATTCCAATTTCTATTATCAATTCGAAAAGTTTATAGAATAATTTATGGTTGGACCAATAAAAATGAAGTATTCAGACTCGTTTAGAAAAACCCAATTGGTAATATATTTATGATTACTACTACTTATCTTATAGGATCATAAAATCTTTTTTATATAATAAGAGAGTAGTCTTAAACTTTTAATCAAAGAAGCGAGTAATATGATAAATACGTCGAATATTTGGCATTGGCAGAAGACATGAATTGAATTGAAAAAAAGAAGTAAGTCGTAGAAAAAAGACGTAGTATTAGTGTCATTTGTCCTATATGTGTAAAATAAAAAATCGGGCAGATTTTTTTACTCGAGTAGAGCATAAACCTAAAGAATTGAAAAAAGAGCCCATTCAGGAACAAGAAAATGACATCGTGATTTGGATTAGATCTCGATGAAACAATACATCAATGAGAAGTTTATTTCATAAGTTTAATGGATTTTTTGTGGAGGAAAAGGGGACAAAACCAAAACTCATCTTTCTTGAAATGGAAAAAAAAAAAAAAAAAAGCCGCTTCATTAAGAAATTCAAAAATTAGATTAGAAAAGGGCCCTACTATGAAAAAAAAAAGAAAGAGGTCTGGAATCTACACATTGATTCTTTTTTTTTCGCAATTTTTGTTGAACCGTATGCATCAAAAGATGCATGTACGGCTCTTAAGGGATATAAATTTTATCCTAATCAACCGACTTTATCGAGAAGATTACTTTTTTTAGGCCAAGAGGTTGATAGCAGATTTCGAATCAACTTATTGGTCTTATGGTATATCTCAGTATAGAGAATGATAACAAGGATCTGTATTTGTTTATAAACTCTCCTGGCGGATGGGTAATCCCCGGAGTAGCTATTTATGATACTATGCAATTTGTGCAACCCGATGTGCATACAATATGTATGGGATTAGCTGCTTCAATGGGATCTTTTATCTGGTCGGCGGAGAGATTACCAAACGTCTAGCATTCCCTCACGCTTGGCGCCAATGAGTTTTTTAAGAACAAAAAAAAAAAGACTATGCCTTCGCCATATGAAATTGGAATATTAAGTAATAATAGCATGGCACTTCGAATTCGATATGAGAAATTTTTTTTCAAAACATTCGATTATATATCGAAAGAGTAGTATGAAATTAGTATAAAATAAAGGGTATTCTCGATTTTACCTTATTTATCGGTGACCATTACCATTTCAGCGTCACAAACTTTTTGTTTTCACAACAGAAAACTTTTAACAATATTTTAGTTATTGTTAGGAAAGAGTACGAAAAAAAAAAAAGAAACTTTGGGATTGCTGAATCAAAGACGAGATAAATATATAAAAAGCAACGGAGCCATCATAGTATTTTTTAACTGCTCCGAAAGGAAGGATGGTAATTGGATCATTTGCCGATCTGAATCGGATAAACCCTCTATCTATATTTTTTCTCTTTCTTAGATGGAAATGGAAGGTAAAGTGAATTCCATTGTATAGCCGTATGCAATGCGCAAAAAGATGCCTGTACGGTTGCTCAATTCTATCTTTATTATTCTTTATCTCTTCTCCTCACCTCATCATGCGAGATAGAGGAACCATTTGTTATATTATCATGGTAATGATACATCAACCTGAGTTCTTTTTATGAGGCACAAACGGGAGAATTTATCATGGAAGCAGAAGAACTGCTGAAACTGCGCGAAACCATCACAAGAGTTTATGTACAAAGAACGGGCAAACCCCTATGGGTTTGTATCCGAAGATATGGAAAGGGATATTTTTTATGTCAGCAACAGAAGCCCAAGCTCATGGAATTGTTGATCTTGTAGCGATTGAATAAAAAAAATAGCAGTAAGTTTAAGCAAATCGCCACTTTGAGATTTTCTCTTCTTACTTATTACCGGGTTTAATAATATTCTATTCATCTATTAAATAGAGAAGTAATTCATAATCATCCGGTTAGGATCGATCTAAACCAGCCCATTTATTATGTATACAATTCAACATGCCAACTATTAAACAACTTATTAGAAACACAAGACAGCCAATCAGAAATGTCACGAAATCCCCCGCTCTTGGGGGATGTCCTCAACGATCGAGGAACATGTACTAGGGTGTATATTGCGACTCGTTCAGATCACCATTGGTAGAAAAAAAGGGAAAGAAATTTTCCAGTATCAATGATCAGTACTAGTGAATAGTATAAAATGGAAGGAAGAAGGTCGTTCACTATCTATATATCGAAAACTAAAAAAAAAAGATCTATTCAATTCTTCTATTGTATATGAAATTTATGGTTTCCGATGAGAAAAAATTCCTCATTGGTAACAAATAGTTATTCATTAAGCGGGGGAAATCCTATTTTCAAAGCCGAAATCTTATGCCTATACTCTTGCAAAAACGGACTAAGAGGGTCAGCTACCCCATCCAATTTTCATAATTAAATACCGTTACTGTATAGGTAGATCTCGTTGTGAAAGACCTATTACTAGATAATTCATACGTAGAGCCGAAGAATGTAAACTGTACAACTTGCTAATAGCATTGATTAAATGAAGTAAGGGACTCCGGTATATATAGAGGACCTCACCGTTTAAGACATAACCATAGAAACGATGGAATCCACTATTTCGTTATTCATTTGTATTTATTACTTTTTCTGTTTTTTGATACCTAGTATCAATACTCGTTTCTAGGTGAAATGACTATAAAAAAAGAAAAAGACAAATCGTGGTCAGGGAAAGGTTATAGTAGCAAAAGCCATTGGAATTTTTATTTTATACATTGGAAGAATCCGTTTTTGTTATTAATAAACTAGGAAAAGGGAAAAAAATTAACTGAAAGAAAGGAAATCAATTAGTTATTCATGAAAGTTTCATTTATTCAATGACTAGAATTAGACGAGGATATATAGCTCGGAGACGTAGAACAAAAATTCGTTTATTTGCATCAAGCTTTCGGGGGGCTCGTTCAAGACTTACTCGAACAATTATTCAACAGAAAATAAGATCTTTGGGTTTCGTCTCATCGAGATAGAGATAGGAAAAGATAGATTTTCGTCGTTTGTGGATCACTCGGATAAATGCAGTAATTCGTGGGAATAGAGTATCCTATAGTTATGACAGTAGATTAATACACAATCTGTACAAGAGACAGTTGCTTCTTAATCGTAAAATACAAACTTTGTTGAGTAATAATTATGTGTCGTTTGTTTTGTTTTCGAGTGTTTAGAAGTTCAAGTGAATTAACAAGATGTGAAATTATATATTCATGGTTTATTTTAAGTATTTTGAACTTTTTATGGTTTAATTGTATTTTACTAATGAATTTCAGCTGCACTTTGCTTTTCAATTTGTGTCAAATGGTAGAAGTTTTTGAAGAGTAGAGTAGTCTTTATGATTCTTTACGGTGATTTCTTAGTCAAGTGGTGTGAAGCTCATTTTGGTTGAGTGGACTCTACATGATCAAATGCGGAAAACGCTTTTGTATATGGTGTTATGAATATTAAAGATATATGATTACAAGAACTTTCCATCTTGCCTCATTATCTCGATGAAATGCTATGCATTGCGATTTCTATTATCGTGTCGTCTTAAATTTGCTGAATATGTACGGTATTTATAGTTTAGTTGCACAATGCCAGATCGATAGATGTGTAATTTGAATTTGTAGGTTTGTTTTTTTAGGGAGTATTAAAAACAAGACAAAAAAATTATTGATCGGTTTTGGTTGTGCCAGGCCAGATCAACCTATCGGCCATTAGATTCGGTTTGGCCCTGATCGCTAATAGGGTCGGTCATCGGTCCCAAAAATCGGCGGACCGACATCAGATGGGTTTCACAGGATTAGGGGTGCTTCCCGGGCCAACCCGGACCATGCTCACCTACTTCTCTCGCGTGAAACATCATTCGTCAATGACAATACCTGTTGATCACGACCTCTTATCAGGCTCGTCTGAACGGAGCACGTGAAACAGGGAACCTGTTGGACTGGGTTGCAACTTAGGTCGAACAAAACCTTTTCAATGTCGGCCATACAGACCTCTCGCGTGAAGCATCATTCGTCAATGACAACACCTGGTGATGCGACCTCTCATTAGACTTGTCTGAACGGAGTACGTGAAAAAGGGCACCTGTTGGACTGGGTCGCCTCGTGGGCCCAGCTCATCATCATCATCATAAAGAAAGAAGGAAAAGAGAGGAGAGAGGAGAGAGGAGAGAGCTGAACGGGCAAGGGAGAGCAAGGCAGAACAAGAAAAAGAAAAAGAGGGAGAGAGGCGTGGATTCTCCGATGGAGAAGAGGCAGCAACTTCCGGCGAAGATTTGACGATTAAACTTCGTCGGAATTGGCTGACATTTTGGTACGTTGTCCATAGGTCAATAGCTACAAAGTGAACGGTTCTAATCGTTGAAATATTGACCCGGTGAAGGTCTTATCATTGCACAGATTTATAGTGATCATTGTTAATATTTACATCGAAGTAAAAATTAATGTTAAAAAGAACGTTAAATTAAGTCAAACTTTAACCTCCTAACATTTTTTTTTTTTTGTGATTCCATCATTTTTGAAGTTTTTTGTGCAATCATGTTCTTTTGGTACACCTGATGAAATTCTTCAACAACCAATTAATTGAGACAAAACTCAACATATATCACACATTTCATTTAGAACGGAAGTCTGGAATTGAGATTTGTTCAAAAACGACGTGATAGAGTCTAAAATTCATTCTAACAAATGAAACCCCACATGATACACCGATGAGTACATACTTTCCCAACAAATATGCATGCCCGCATATAAGCGTATATCCTTTTACTAGCATAAGTAGATCGATTACTACTATGATCGTTAATCATATTTCCATCATTGCTCTTTTCCTTTTATCCAGTCTTAACACCCAATTTAGCAACAAACTCCTCAATGTTCCTATCGGAACTCCCACCCTCGCCAACTGCGTCTTTGGTGATTTTCCTCCATTTTCCTGCATTTTCCTTCATTTTCTTCCATGTTTCCCCTTCCATTACCTTCCTAATACAATGCTCTATCTCTTCACTCGTCACAACACCCCTCTCCTCATCAACTTGTGGCCTCAGCCCCATCTTCCACACATCCATGATGTACTTGGCGTTCGTGGCCTGGTCGGTCCACTGCGGGATTGCCAGCATTGGCACGCCCAAACTGAGTGCTTCCAAAGTTGAGTTCCAACCGCAGTGTGTCACGAAAAGCCCTAGTGCTTCGTGTGCAAGGACATTGAGCTGGGGACACCACGTCACAATTAGACCCTTTTGGGATGTCTCACTACCATTTGCAAAGTCTTCTGGGAGTTTCTCTGCTTCTGATGACCTGACTACCCACAGAAAATAGCAGTTGCTTCTCTTTAGTACCATTGCCAGTTCGTGCATTTGGTCAATCTTTAGCTTGGCCATGCTCCCAAAGGAGACATACACAACTGACCCTTTTGGCTTTGTGCCGAGCCATCTCATGGTGGTGTCGTGGTCTGGTTGGAAGATGCTGAAGCCATATTCTTGATCTTGTTCAAGCCTGTTGTCTAAATAGGTTGACGGTACTGTTGGTCCTATGGTCCTGAACGGCAAGATCTTCATGAACCAGTCCGCAACCTGCAAAGAAGAACTTCTTGTTAAAAGCTTGATAGATGAAGTTGGACGACTCATGGAGCAAAAACACAACATGACAACTGAAAGAGAGAAATGGGGATACAATTTCATTCTATGCAATTGATTGAAGATTGGAAGATAATTGAGCATCACATGTTTGTGATCAATAGGCTAGCATCTTTCATTTCATTATGACGTTTTAAATGACCTAACTTTAATATAACAACTTCCCAAGTCATGTCCTTGTGGCGTTGACATTGACAATCCCATTGTCAAACAATTTAATGAGTACTTAATGTACTAATATATATATATATAGCGAAAAAAAAAAAAAAAGAGTTCTATATAGTCAGTATCCTTGTACATCCAATTAGAATCCGATGCACAACCCCCTTCCCCCAAAAAAAGAAGCGAAGTAGAGGTAATTGAGACAAGAGGATTAGTGTTCTCACAAATGGTTCGGTTCCAAAGGTTCTACTGTACTTCTTGTTAAATGCTTGATAGATCAAGTTGGACAACTCATGGATCAAAAAGGCGACATGACAGCTAAAAGAGAGAAATAGGGTTACAATATCATTCTATATAACTGATTAGATTGGAAGATAGTCAAGTATCACTTGTTTGTGATCAATAGGCTAGCATCTTTCATTTCAATATGACGTTTAAAGTAACCTAACTTTAATATAACAACCTGCCAAGTCATGTCCTTGTGTCTTCGCATTGACGATCCCATCCCATCGACAAATAATTTGATGAGTACTTGATGATCGAATCATATACGGTATAGTAGATCATTTAAGAGTTATATACAGTCAGTACCCTTGTACATCCAATTATAACCCAATTCACAACCCCTCATCCCGCGGCCTCTCTCAAAAGGCAAAAAAAACAAAAAAAAAAAAAAAAAAACAAAGAAGTAATCAAGAAAAGAGTATTAGTGTACTCAGAAATGTTCAGTTTCAAAGGTTCTACAGTACTTACTTCCGGATCAAGTTCATACACTGTGTTGCAAAGCACCCAGTCCACTTTGTCAAGATTGGAGAACTGGTTCACAAGCATGCCAGTGAAAGCTGGATATGTCCCCACATCACACACAAGAGATGGCATATCTTGAGGCTCAAGAGGAGGCACTCCGGGGAGCAAAACCTGATTCTTAACAGGAACTTCAAGCCATCCCTTTTGGCAGTGGTAAAACACGCTGTTCACAGCACAAGACATGGTGAAGAAAGCAGCCCCTACAAGTCCAAAATTTCGGGCCACATCAAGAGCCCAAGGCAAGAACGAGTCGTAGACGATGCAAGTTGGTGGTGGACCGCTGGAGATTAGCCTCTTGACCAGCTCGCTGAGGGTCTCAGGGCCGACCTTCCAGAAGCGCTCGATGTAGGCTTCGGGACTACCTGCAGCCCCGATGCCACCATCGTCGAAGCCGTCGGAGATCGCCTCGAGCGCGATTGAGGTGCATGAGGTGGATCCATGCAGGGTCTTGGACATGGATTTAGCGGTGACAAGAGTGACTTTGACTCCCTTGTGGAGCAGACGCTTGGAGAATTGGAGCATGGGGTTCATGTGGCCTTGGGCTGGGTATGATAGAACCAGGCAATGTGGTTGCAGGGGCTCACTCGAATTCTCCATCCTCTCGTGTTTCTCTTGCAAATCGAGAGAAGCGTCTCTTTATGGTCTCATATTTAATGTCACCACCTGCTTCGTTGGCCCTTATTAGTGTAAGGGTATGAAGTGGCTGGTGCCTTGGTAAATACTTCTAGTTCTGCCAATGGTTTGATAAGTTGGAAATTGTCAATGACTTGGTACGAGTCTCATCTTTTAATATATCAAGCAAAAACTGGCGATTGATCGCCGTAAGGATACTAAATTTTTCCCGAAGAAATCGATGAAGTTGGAGGACTGAATAAATGCGAGACAGAAGGTCTATTTGCGTTCATTACGTCATCCTAGACGAGATTCCCTCTGACGTAAAGGAATGGATGGATGGGCATGCTTACTGTGGCATGCACTGGTGAAGGCTATAGTTGACTCAAAAAGAAGCTCATTTATTTGTATTTTGAGGTCTGTAGGTGTTAATCAACTTAATTTAGATTGACATAACAAAATAACTTGTTATGCTTAATTATTAAAGAGTTACTACCATGAAAAAATCTAAAATTATGCCCACCAAATACAAATACCTGGAGCATTTTTTTGTGTACTACTAAAAATGCTAAATTTGTCCATGGTGACATTAATACGCTAAACTTTGTGTATGTTGATATGAAAAAGGAGATAGAAATCTAAGTTTCTCCCCTATGAAAGGTTGCTCGCGTACCGAGATGGGGGCTTTCTTCGTTTCTTTTGGGGTCAAAGAAAATAACACAAAAAAGAAAAAGCTCTTTTTCGTTGGGGGGTTTTTCTTTTTTGTCTTTTTGGGGTTTTCTTTGGGTTTTGGGTCAAAGGTCAATAAAAGTGGGGTTTGAAATTTCTGAAAGGTCTGCAGAGGAGGAGACAATGAGGGGACGTGCGGCAGACAGCAGGGAGAGTGACGTGAGAGAGAAAGAAAAAAAGAAGCAAAAGAGGAGAGAGAAAGTCGTCTTCTTCCCCCGCACTCGCCGCCCGCGTCTGCCGTTCGCAAGCCCAGCACCGGCAGCCGAGCCGCCGGCCACCGCCGGTCTCGCTCGCGACGTGCGGCCCCGTCGCCGACGCCCGCCGCCTCTGCCTCGCCGCTCCACTCGCGCCTCAGCCGACCTCCCTCTGCAGCGCTCTCTGCCGGGCTCTGCTTGCCGCCTCTCCTCCGCCCGGCGCCTGCAACCCGCAGCCGCGCGCACCTCTGCTTGTCCGTCGACGCCTGCAACTCGCAGCTGAGCCTCTGCTCGCCCGTCGCAGCTCCTCCCGTCGCCGCTCCTCTGACCGCGCCGCCCTGCCCGCCACCGCTCCGCCGCGCCGATAGCCGCCACTCTGCCTGAGCGCCGCCCCTGTCCTCGCCGCGCTCTGCCTGCACCCGACGCCGCTGCTCCCTCCGCAGCAGCCCGAACCGGTCGTCGTTGCCGTGTCTTCTTCGGCCCGAAGCTGCGACGCCGCCCCGCCTCCTCCGTTCCGCCAGCCGCCGGACCCCCCTGCTGCCGGGTTCTCCTCCGCCAGCTGCTGCTGTCCGTCAGCCTCGCACCAGCAACCGCCGGCGACTCCGGCTCCCCCTCGCCGCGCGTCCGCCGGTCCCCTCGCCCGAGCTCCGAACGACGACGTCCCTCCGCCCACGGCTGCCCGTCCCCGCATCTAGCCGACCAGCGGATTCCGTTCGGTTCAAATTTGGTAATATTATTTACGAAATTAGATAATTATCTTATCTAAATTTAATTTGGATATTTTATTGCCTAATAAATGCTTTTCAATATCTTACGTGTATTCTCGAAATTAGGCGTATTCCTAATTATGATCCGCAACCGTACGCCAATTTTTTATTCAATTTATAAGGTTTTCGATGGAATAATTAATCACGCGAGAATAAAATTGATATCTTGATCTTTAAGGTTTAAGATCAATTTATTGATTTTATTAGTGAAATAATCAAGTTTGATTAGATATCATTTTCAAATTCGAACAATAGAAAATATTTTTGATGATCGTGAATGATTTGATGTTTTTTTAATTGCTTTATTTATCCCAAAAATACAAAAAAAGGATTGCATTTTGTGTCATGTAGATTAGAATTGACTTCCTCGATATAATTGCATGATAGAATAGTTAGATTCTTTTTATGATTATATTAAAATACATATTTAGATGGTATCTAGGTTAGATAATATCTTTTGAATTAAATTGCATGTCGAGATAAATTTCTAAGTTAAGATAAGATTGAGATGGGTCTATTCCTAACTTAAAATAGATAATAGTAGTTAAATTTTTTTTTTTTTTTTAGCAATTTTTTTATTACGAATTTTGTATAAAAAAATACAAAAAAAAAATCATGCGCATGTCATATAGAATTAGTTTCATAAAATACACATCATTTAGTGATTGTTGCTAGATCCATTTAATTAGAAATTTCGTCATTTAAATTGGTCATTTGGTTAATTTAGATTGCACATTTAATTATTGGACAATTTTAATTTCGAATTTCATAAAAAAAGGAAAGAAGACCTAGGATTATGGCGTTCTTGCACGTTATCGCATATTAGGATAAATTGCATGTTTAATTTTATTTTCTAATTAGCTATAAGTTTAGATAATTTTCCCTGGATATGTTGCATTTTAGTTAGGGATTACTTAGTTAAGATAACGTTCTAATTTAAATTAGGATTTGGCCTAACCTAATTCCTAGAATATGAGTTGGATGATATCTTAATCTAGGTAAAAAAAAAAATTTTGTTTTTTTTTTTAAATTTCGAATTTCATGAAAAATACCAAAAAAATTGTCTTAGAATAAATTAATTTCATTCTTTAGGATATATGGCATGCTCATTAAGAAAAAAAAAACCTTTACTCACATAATATAGTTTAGGTCATACTGCTTTGTCATATTACTTTATGTTAGATTAATAACATTGCATTGCATCAAGTATGATTCTCATTAAATAAGTGAAAAAAAAAGTTATTGCGTATTAATTACAAAATCATATCTAATTCTAATCTAACATCGAATCTTTTCGTTCTTTATGAGGTAAGTTTGTAATTTATTCATTATTTTCTTGGGTGTTAAATTGGTTGTTTGTGCACCCGCATGATCACTTTACATGTTAGAAGTAAATTAAAATTAATTCAAGCTACTTGTAAAACATTTTTTTCAAAATAAAAGAGAAAATGTAGAAATGGCGTTAGAGAAATCTAACAAGTAAAATCCTCTAACTCAATGGCCCTGTTCGTATGGGTAAAGTAAATCTCTCGTTACTTTGTTTGGATTTCTAATCGACCCACCAAAAATAGATTAGTGGCAACTCCTAATTAAAAATCAATTGCATGTTAAGAACTTGAGCTTGTCCTTGGTGGTATGGGCCCAGGAAGTCCAATCTAAATTAATCAAACCCTAGGTAGATGCACCCAAGGATAGGTCGCGACAAAGGTGCTAAAAAATTTGAACTTATATCGGTGTAGATATATGCGAATAGAAGCTGAATAGATGTTGTGTGTGTGTATATATATATATCATACAAGTATAAATGTGGAGTATTTACATCATAATGAGCATATTTTTTTATATTTTTTGTGGTGTATGCCCTTATTAAAAAGGTTACATGCTTAAAGATTGACCTGGCGGAGGGAACTAAGTCCGAGCTCATAGTCAAATTCTAATCGAGAGACCTCGATCAAGTCAAATAAATAAAATTGATCATTAGCGTACGTCGTGGGCGGAGAAAATGCTTTTGGAATATGGATTGAACCACACAAGTTTACAACAATGCACTCTTAAACCTTGAACTCGGAAAGCGTTCCATGCACTCACCACGTGAAACGTCCAGAAGTGGTCACCTTCCGGAAGACGCTATTGAGGACAGAAAATTTTGGCTGCAAAAAAATCAACAGATACAGCTGGAATATGCACCGAAGACTTCGATGTTGCAGGAGGATAAAACCAGGGTGGATCACATGTAACGTCAGCTACATTCGACGGAGAATGCAGAGCAAAAATCATAGATAATTCTACTAGTGAAATGGATGAGCAGGAGCCTGGGTGACATGCTAGTACAAGGCCTGACATAATTTCTAAGCTTCAATATCTTCCTTCCAAATGAATGGGGAATTAGCTAAGATCATAAGAGTCCGAAAAGACCTGCCTTCTTGTCAGAAAAGAAGACGAAGATGAAGATGCTCGAAAAGAACAAGAGTGAAGAAAACAATTGTCTTATGTTTTCATTGATTGATTATGTACATGTAATTCTGTATTTAATTACAATGAAAATAAATAATAAAGGAAATTCAATATTTGCCTATCTTTTCCTATCCTAAAGTATATTTGATTTCCTATCAATAAAGATTACAAAATCATATCTTCCAACACTCCCCCTCGCTGGTGGTCTGTATATGTCTAAGACGCCTAGCTTGTGTAGAAGTGATATGTATGTTGTGGATAAAGAGGTTTAGTAAATATATCAGGGTGTTCCGAAGTCCTCGATTCCTCTTGTCCGACAATTCCTTCTTGAATCTTTTAAAAGTAAAACGACAATCAATCTACATATCTTCGTCCTCTCATGTGAGACAAGATTTGCCGCAAGCTTGAGTGCCGAATCATTATCACGTAAGAGTAAGGTTGGCCCTTTAACAGGGGCCCGAGATCCGTAGACCCCTTAACCAGACTATTTCACATACGGTCTTGGCCATAGATCGGTATTCGGCTTCAGCCGATGATAAGATAAAGGTGGGTTTTCTTTGTCTTCCATGAGAGTAATGACCTCCAAATTTAATGCGTAAAACCAAGAATAGACCTCCTACTCATAGGGCACGTGGCATAATCTCGCATCACAATAGGTCAGTCATTTCCATGTTGCATTGTCGGGAAGAAGTATTCCCAAACACGGACAGTCTTCAAGTATCTCCACAATCTTGTTTGCATTCATGCGAGACCGCTTGGTTGTGCGTAACCGACTCAAGAGTCTATACTTTGCATAACAAATATCGGCCTAGTCATGGTGAGATATATCGGTTTCCTACTAGTCTTTGATATCCGAGGATCTTGCAACGAGAGGATCATCGAAGGAGAGGACACTCCGATTATCATAGCCAATAGAAGTCGGTTTAGCATTTTGATCAATAGGAATGGATCGATGGTCTAACCCGATAATCACTCGCTTCGATATTATTTCCATCACAAATTTCCGCCTCGACTTAATGAGATGCCTCGATCCGAGCGAGCTATTTCAATCCCAAGAAAATACTTAGGCGACCCTAAGTCTTTGATATGAAAAGTCGAATGCGTATACTCTTTAAGTCTTTTTACAACTGAATCATCATTCCCATGATAAGAATATCATCAACATAGATCATCAAGTAAATAGATGACATACCTTTTGTCCAGGTGAATAAGGCATAGTCATACTTGGATTGTTTGAACCCAGCAATCAAGAGTGCCTTTGGTAAATTTAGCGTACCATTGTCGGGACGCTTGTTTCAAGCCATAAAGATTTGCGGAGACGACATACCTTCGACTCCCCCGTCTCCGTAATCCTGGTGGAAGATCCATATATATTTCTTCATCCAGAGATCACCATGTAAGAAGGCATTATGGACATCCATTTGGTGTAATGACCAATCACGAAAAGCAAAGAATAGACAAAGGTACGAACCGTGACATCCTTGGCTACGAGGCGAAAAGTTTCGTGATAGTCTAAACCTTCTCGCCGGGTGAACCTTTCGCCACCAACCGGGCTTTGTATCTTTCCTGAGAACCATCTGCTCAGTAATTTTATCTTATATACCCATTTACATCAATGGGTTTGCGGTTATCGAGCGGTGATACAATGTCCCAAGTGTGATTGTCTATCAATGCATGTAATTCGTATCTCCATTGCCTTTTGCCAACGAGGATCATCTTTGGCTTCATTATAACTAGAAGGTTCTTGATCTTTAAATACGGCTTATGCAACATAGATGTTCTGGTGACAATCTATCAAAGGAGACATAAGAAGAAATGGGTATCGAGTACTTGATGATTTTGAAGAACCGCATATATAATCTTTCGTCCAAGTTGGTGGTCGAGTGATTCGATGAACGCCTGCGAGACACTTGTGGTGTGGCGGATAATTCTTGATAGTTGTTGTTCTCAAGTATCCTCCAATCGTGTTGATTCTTCATGCATCGATCCTTCTACATATGACTGCTCAATGGAATCTTCAGCATGATTCACAAGAGATGTTGTAGGCAAGGTATCAACTTCTCTTGGAGGAGTAGGAATGATAAACGTTCCTCCGATTGATGAATCATCTTCCAACAAGAATTGGCGATTTGTCTTCTCTTCTTCAGATAGATATGGTAATGAAAAAGAAAAACATCTTCATGAAATACAACATCCCCGCTGATAAAGAAATTTCGTAGAAGGTTGTGGCCGATATCCCTTTTGCAAAGTTGGATATCCCATGAAAATGCATTGGGTAGCTCGTGGCGCCATCTTATCTCGTATGGCCCAGCGTAGTGACATAGCATAAACACCCAAAAGACTACGAGATGGGATAAATTCGGTTTTCTCCCATATAATAACTCAAAAGGTGTCTTTCCTTTTAAAATGCGCGATGGCATGCGATTGATCGTATGCTAAAGTAATCATGCAATCTCCCCAAAATTTTCGGGAATAGAGGCTTGAAATTTGAGCGCACGTGCCACTTCTAAAAGATGGCGATGTTTTCTCTCAACAATTCCCTGCCTGAGGTGTGTAAACACAAGAGCTCTCATGCAATATCCCATTTATAGTGAACAAGGAAGTACATTCAGCATTAAAAAAGTATTTTCCATTATGGTACGTATCCTACGGATTGGTTTCGAAATTGAGTTTTGGATAAGGAAAGGAATGTCTTTAAATGAGAAAAGACCTGATTTTTGGATTGCATGAGGAAAATCCATGTGGCACGAGAGTAGTCATCCACAATTGTGAGAAAGAACCTAGAGCCATCATGATTTAGAGTATGATAGGGCCCCCAAACATCAGCATGAATAAGAGAAAAAATATCTTCTGTTTGAGAAGTGCTATTCTGGAAAGGAGCACGTGTTTGCTTAGCCATGGGACAAATGGGACATTTAGTATAAGGAAATAATGTACTATGGCCCAAACGTTTATGATTAAGGAAATTAATGCCATTGGTAGTAGCATTACATAAAGATTTATTAAATTCAACGGAGATAATTTAAAGGAATGTGGAAAATCCAACCAAAAATATAATCCATGGCTGACTCTACCTAAGCCCATCGGTTTGCCGATCGAAAGGGCTTGAAAGAAACATTTATCGAATGGAAAAGAATGTGACATGAATTTTCTTCACAGCAGGGCAAGCGAGATCAAATTGAAATGGAAATCGGGTACGTAAAGCACGTTTTTAATAGTGACAAGAGAACTAAGCTTTGATCCAGGTCATTGTAACTTTGGTGGTATTTCCATTTGGAAGTTGTACCGATATAGGAAAAAATAATTTTGTAATGTCTGAAAGTAAATTCCTATCATGATTATGTGATCACTAGCTTCGAATCAATAATCCATGCATCCTTTGAAATTGAGTTCATCAAACAATAGGATGTACCGTGAAGCTGCCTCCTTTGTCCGAAGGATCCAATTTCTTCAAGGTTTCCATCAGCTCATGATATTGTTCATGGGTAATTGATTTTCCCATTTGCTGGCCGATACCCGAAAAGCGAGGAAAATTTCCCTTTTCTTTTTCTCCGGCTTTCCATGCAATTTCCAGCAAGTCTCAATTGTATGATGTGGGCGCTTACAATAATCACAATACATCTTACCTCTTCCTTTTTGGCCTATTATTTTTCGCATTTGAATTGGGCCTAGTGTTGGATTGAAAAACTTGGGCGAAATAGGCCCATATGAGCCATCGATCCTTCGAGAAACGGCCGTGCGAACCATCCGCCCATTGGTTCCGCTCGATCGTAGGCCGTCCGATCGGATCAAATCGCTTCGGGAGCCGTCGGATGAATTTAAAAAACGGAACGTGAGCCGTCGGATGTGGAAGAGATAATCCCATGCGCAGCCGTCCGATCCGTCGCCCTCGAAATGATCGCGAACCGTCCGATTGATAGTGGAATTGATCTCCACCGTCCGCGCCTTTCTTTAAAAGGGATCTAGGGTTTTCGCCAAGAGTAACCCTAGATCCGCTCTCCTTCCCGAGCCTCTCGCGACGAGCGGAAATGGCTCTTCGCCGCGCAGCAACCGTCTCTCCCCTTTGCTGTTGTCCCCGATCTTTGTTGGCTCTCCTCGTATGGCGAGCGGATAGATCCGGCCGAGACTCTGCGAGGCTCCATGGTAAGGATATGAGATCGAATGGTGGTATGTCTCGTTGAGAATGAGAAGGAATCTCGTTGCTTTCTCCCCTCTCTCGCATCGCTTTGTATTGTTGTTGGATATGGTCGGGCCAAATCAAATTTTTCCTCGGGCGCCTCCAACTCATTCCACACCCGAGAGCTTGTTGTATACCGTTGCGATGCTCATGTTCCCCCGTTTCGCATCTGAAATTTGCTGTGTTAGATAAAAAATTTTCACTTGGTCGAGTTTTCCATACATTTCCTTTATGTTTTCCCACATTTTTTCGGATCCTCCGTCTGGGAAGCCTCGCCGCGACTCGGGCGCGATGCAGTTTCCAATCCAAGTTCTTACCAATTGGCTGCATCTCCTCCACGGTCGTGCCATTCTTCTCGTCGGTCGGAATCGGGAACGATCCGTCGATGAAAACTTCCTTTGTCTTTTGTTATGAGTGCCGTCGGAATTCGCGCGACCAACTTGAATAATTGTCCGCACCCATTAATTGCTGACTTATAATCTTCGGTTCGGGGCCGTCACCGTTTGTTGTATATAATGGGTCGCCGGGTTCCGCCCGGCCACCGGTGGTGAGAAACCGATATGGAAAGAAACTCGGTGTAGAGTCGGGTAGGGATTTGGTCATGCCCCGAGGCCGAATCCATAATCCGCATTTTGGAATCCCGAATGGAATTGGTTCCTTCGACCGGGTACGGTTGATCCGCCCGTCCGCCCCGGCCGATGCTAGGTTTGCCCCATCACCGGTTGGTGAACAACCCGGCCGTGCGTTGCTATGGTAGCCGTGCAATGATGTGTTAGGGATAGGCCCGGGATACCATGGATATGGCATCCATTGGTAAGGGTGACCGCAAATGGTTGCCCTGTAATGCTCGAGCCTCGTTGTTGCCATGGCACGTGTGGAGGTTGGCCTGGATCCGTTGTTGCCGTTTACGTGCTGGGACTATAGCGGCTGGATCTCGGTCTCCCAAAGCTCGTGTCGAAGCATCCGTGCAGATTCATCGACGGGAGTGGAGGTAAGACCTAGTAGTGTTGACATGTTGATAGAAAATTGATTCCTCTCCTCTTTTGCGGTAGCGGTTTCCGTGCAATCAAAATTTTGATTCCTTTGGCAATACCGTTCTGAAATTTGAGGTTGATGTATGAGGCAATCGGAAGCGGAAGCAAAACAGTTCAGAACTGGAAGGGCTCGATACCATGTCGAAAAAGAAGACGAAGATGAAGATGCTCGAAAAGAACAAGAGTGAAGAAAACAATTGTCTTCTGTTTTCATTGATTGATTCCCCGTACATGTAATTACGTACTTAATTACAATGAAAAGAAATAATAAAGGAAATTCAATATTTGCCTATCTTTTCCTATCCTAAAGTATATTTGATTTCCTATCAATAAAGATTACAAAATCATATCTTCCAACACTTACGCCTATAAGCAACCCAATTGGATCCGGCCTGGGAAAATACAAGCATTATTCCACCACTCAATCCTTTTGAGTCCAAGTCCACCCACTTGTTTAGGCAAGCAAGTAATATCAGGCCTACTTTGGCTCCTTTAACGGAGAGCCAAAACTAAAACACCAAGATATTTCGCCAATCAAATTAATGAACGTTTTGGTGAGTAGGAATACATTGCACCAAAGTAGTTGACAATAGGGGTGAGCATCGGTTTAGGGTCAACCCGAACCAACCTTGACCGGCCTAACCTTGTTGGTCTTGGTCCGATTCCCAAAGAGATTAGGTCGGTCCTTGATTTTGGGATTTCTGAACTAGCACTGTATGGATTGCTTTTATGTCCTGAGAGTTCAGGGTCGATCCAATCTGGACCAATCCTGACTCTATATATATTATATATCTAATATATTATTTATAATTTTTTTTATGACCTAGGGAAGCCCCGCACACCGCGGGCGGCCGGAGTAAACCTTCGGGGCCCCACGGGAGGACCCACCACCCCCGTGGAACGGGTATAACACCGAGCGTCCGCGACGAGTCGAACCCTCGCCCTCCTAGAAGGGGTCGGTGGGTCCCCCCACGATGGGGAAAACTTGCCGGCGGAGCCATCGCGGCTAGTGGTTATTTATAATTTTTATATAGAGAAAACCCTAAAATAAACGGTGTTAACAACATTAAACAGTTCATTAGTAAAAGCTCAAGTAATTTTACACCGTTTTTAATAACTTAGATTTTTAATGTCTTTTACGGTGTCAACAATCATAATTTATACCACCGGCCGCGGTGGCTCTCGGGCAAGTCTTCCCCTATCATGGAGGACTCACCGACCCCTTCTAGGAGGATGAGGGTTTGACTCGCCGCGGAGACGCTGGTGTCTTACCCGTTCCACGGGGTGGTGGGTCCTCCCGTGGGGCCCTAGGGTTTACTCCGGCCGCCCCGCGACGGGGCTTTCCTAGGTCATCAAAAAAACAATCATATTTTAAAAAAGAGGAAAATGTTTTTGTGAGGAGTCCTCATGGCGTCCAAAAGGCGCATAAACGGCTCATCACGGCATCATTCTTTAGTACTTGTTCTCTTTTGTCTTCTTAGTCTTCAATTTGCCAAAATTGAAATAAATAACTTCTCCGCTCGTCACTTGACACTCGTCTTGCTCGCTTTGGGTCACTTGTGCCACTCGCCGCTTGATGCTCGCCTAGCTTGTTGCTCCGCTCGATGCTCACCCCACTGACGCCTCTCGCTTGTCTCTTAGCCGACCTCGCTCGTCACCGAACCCGTTGAGTTGGTCCAGTCCTTGGTCACATTTTCGGGAAGTACAAAAAATGAAATAAAAAATTATCGGTTGGTCGGGTTAACCTTGGAACCGGACCGAAGCCATTATCGGTCGATCCCGTCTCAATCACCTTTTCAAGGAGTATAAAAAATGAAATAAAAAAATTATCAATTGGGCCCTAAGTTGATTTAACCGGACCAAACCCATTTGGGTCGGTTCGGTCTCGATTCCAAACTCAATAGGGTCGGTCATCGATCTCAAAATGAAGATCAAAGACTATGCGAGTTGGTCTTAGAGTTAGAGGTGGACCAACCCAACTCAAATCATGCTCACCCCTAGTTGACAATGCTTTGTGTGGCAGACCCAATTTAGTCCAGAAATGACCAAATTGGCTATAGAAAATTAGGGATTTTGTCCAACCCCAAAAGAAAAGTGTCATCTATTGCATTTGCATATTGAGATCATTCTTTAAAGCTTATATAAATTGCATTTAAATAAGCGGCACTCTATGGGTTTAAGTAGGAAGGCTACAAGTTTAATTAAATTATCTGGACTAAGCCCACCAAGAGCATGAAATTCGGTCAAGCCCATTGAATACCCCTCATGGCTGAAAATTACATGTGCTTTGCACATGGGCGTGCCAAACTAGGAAAGATCGCATTATCTACTTAAATTTGAAGGAAATAAACATGTTATCTAGAGGATTTTAATTATTTGGAGATAACTAGAAGGTGATATCACAATTTCCTAAGATGAGGAGTCAATATATTCCTTTGGTCTAAAATTGGAAAGCGAAGCGTCTCTTTATAGTCTTATATATATACTATCATAACATTAGGGAGTGCTTGATTGACCCAGTTGGCGCTTACTTCTTGTCCAGGTAATGGTTTCTTGTGGTCCAATATCAGTGAGGGGCCAGGAAAAATATCATCTTTTCATGCTTCGATTATTTCTTGGACAATGAATGATTTAAAAAACATTTTCATAGAAATGATTACTTGTACCTCTTGAAATAATTAGTCAATAGAAAAACTATTCAACATTGACAACCATTTATGTCTTAACATTTTAGTAAATATTGAAAAAAAAATTCGTTTATTCATTTTTGCAAACTAGATAATTACAAGTAATCATTTTGAAGAAAATATTTTCCAAATAATTAATTTTCCAAAAAAAAAAATAAAAAAAAAATAGAGCCTTAGTTTCTTGTAGAGATGGTTGAAGGACAAGGGGTTTATCGAGCAAAAACTGGACAATTGATCATGCTTATCACTCGATTTATAACATTACGATTTGTCAATATACAATAAAGATGATACGGCAGGAAAATGAAATCTCGTACGCTAGTTTTCAGGAGAGATTCAACAAAAGAAAATGACATTACTAGACGGGCTGCCTTTTTAGCTAATTCCAAGATTGAAAGACATAGAAAGCAAGTTTGATCTCGTAGCACGGCTGATTTCTGGATAATATGTTCTAAAACTGTTTCGTTTGAATTTTAAACGTAAAATTTGGGAGTATTTCAGAGGTGAGGGAAGAAAAACTCTCTCCAATTGGGGGATACGGCGTGTGGGCACTGACACGTTAAAAATAATGAACGCATTCAGGCTGGGTATCGAGTTATCGGACTACGGCTAAAAGCCCCTATTAGAAGCTTGTTTTCTACCGGTTGGGTATGTGCTTCGTATAATGTGTAAAATCAGCACGTCTAACCAGTACTCCTAGTTTTAGACACTGCGATCTCGAACTTTTTCCTCATTAGAGATGCTAGGATTCTTACACATGAAACCTCATTGTCAATGACAGCTTCTTCAACACTAGATCATGGTCTGAACAAGGATGACTTTTTGGACAATTTTTCAGTAGAAAGCATTGCATTGGTGTCTACCTGCGGCATTAATTTTACGAGGTACAGCGATCGTGAAAAAGCATCGGGACCCAAGAGTCACCTAGAAAGTCTCAACGCAATTAAAAGAAGATGACTAAACCAACCATTCAACCCATTCAACCCCAGTGGAGAACAAGCAGTAGAAAATAAAAGGGAAAAGAATCACACGTTGGGGGTGCGGGTTGAGGATCGCCATGAGAGATTCTTATCCCCAACTAATTTTCAAGTTCAGCCCCATTGAAGATCATCATGCCTAAGATCTTATCATTACTTGGGTCTTGGATGAAGATTGTCAACATGCACGTAAGTGTAGAAACAAAAACGTTAAAGGAACGCTCGTGTAATTTCATCATATAAAGATCATTACTTTATGGATTTCTAACAAACATATCTTTGTCCGGCCATGAAAACTCATAATACACGCACCCAGGCTCAAATACACTTACAGGCGCATATTCGGAGAGAAGTCTCTCGTAGTTCTTTCATTGATCTAAGATAAGTTGCTTTATAAAAGACATAATAGCAATATAAATATTAAAAATCCTAAAGAAATCCTAGGCCAAACTTTATTGGAAATATTTAAACAAGTAAAAAAAATTTCTTAAAATATTATCTGAAATCTAATCAAATATCTAATAAAGAGGAAATGAGGCAATCCAAATCCCTAAGATAATTATATAGGATTTTGAAAATCTAGAACTAAGGAAAAAAATTAATTTCGGATCCTCTAAATTATTCCGTCCAGCAGAACAAACGCTGCACAAGACTATTGAGCATCCATATAAGATAGAGCTAAGAGTGATAGTTTCCAACTAATTGCACGTCATTAGCAATGCCTTATTTGTTAGATCTACTTTGGCTAAACTAATATAGCTATTCAGAAATTACAGATGCGCTCAATCGGATCTTAATAAGTGTAAAAATAGATATTCAACGTGAAAAATTCTCCATCACAAGCTATATATGAGTAGAAAAGTAAAACATTAAACCCTGATTGATGTGAATATTCGGATATTTAGGGGTTTAGCTGGATCATATGCTGTTGAATAGAGAAGCACCATCGGTTTATCTGTACGCTTTCATAGACTGTATCTATATCGTTGTACTTTCGGATGAAACCGGCGGAGCTACTAGAGCACATCTAGCCAACCTAGTCTGCACTGGTCTTCTTATCTGAGAACCAGTGGAAGCAGCTCTAATAGAAGTAGCGGTAGGAGAGGGCAAACAACCATTCCTAGCTGGCCAAATATAATAGATGAAAGCGTTCCAAAAGAGTTTGAACGATAGACGAGGGAGAGCTGACGAGGGAGAGCTTTGCCTTCGAAGTTAGCCACAACCCAATCAACCTCAAGCTACCAGTCGGCAACCCCTCTTGGTACTTGATGAAGCTGCAGTATCGTACACTGGGCTTGAACAGAGAAAGGACAACAGAAAAACAAGTGGTTCTTATTCTTCGAAACTAAATTTCACAGATTACATTGTTCTGGGATGAACCTTGTCAGTGTGTAGATACAGATTATGATCCGGTCCTTAACGTCGACAACACAGCTGTTTACCATAAGCTTTGTCACTTCAGATCAAAGTTTGAATGCTGGAAAGAAAAAAAAAATAGAGGTTTTGCCAGACCATAAACTCCTTAACACAGAAGCCCACTATTGGTTTATCAGTGCAACCTCGATATAATTTGTGGGTATGCATCGGGTAGCATTAGCCTCAGCAACGATTTTACTGGAATAGCGTGGACGATTCCTTATTAAGATGTTAGATTGCATACTGTCCTGCTGGCCCGCTTACTCAGCTTTGAGGCCAACTCATTTATGGTGTTGGCAGGAGCGATTGCTTTGAGAAGATTAGGGATGATTTTGTTGTTGGAATAATTAAGAGTGGACAACAGAAGCTTAGTTGTTTTTTTATTATTTTGATGTTGGTATTGTATTCAAAATGATTGGTTTTGGTTTAGGTTAATTGATATATGATCCTGTGTCATTCGATATTAGATTCATTGACGTACCAAGATGTTACCTAAGAATCTCATGACCATGACTTATATCATCACTGTTAAGCAACATCATTTATCATCCTTACCCTGTGGTAAGCAAGAATTGGTTACATGAATTTTCTCCATACTGCCACAGGTAACTTCTCTTACAACTTATCAATCAATTTAGCAACAAACTCCTCGATGTTTCTATCAGAGCTTCCACCTTCACTGACTGCTTCTTTGGTTATTTTCCTCCACTTTCCTGCATTTTCTCTCATCTCCTTCCCTCTTTCCCCTTCCATTATCTCCCTGATGCAATTCTCTATATCTTCACTCCTCACAACACCTCTCTCATCAACAGGTGGCCTCAGCCCCATCTTCCACACATCCATTATGTACTTGGCATTCATGGGCTGGTCGGTCCATTGCGGGATCGCCATCATCGGCACACCCAAAGTGAGCGCTTCCAAAGTTGAGTTCCAACCACAATGTGTCAGAAAAACCCCTAGTGCTTCATGCGCTAGGACTTCCAGTTGAGGACACCATGTCACAATTAGACCCTTTTGGGCTGTCTCTTTTGCATAGTCTCGTGGGAGTTTGTCTTCTTCAAATGACCTCACCACCCAGAGAAAATAACGGTTGCTTCTCTTTAGTCCCATTGCAAGTTCTTGCATTTGGTCAATCTTTAGCTCTGCTATACTCCCAAAGGAGACATACACAACCGACCCTTTTGGCTTTGTGCTCAGCCATTTCATGGTGGTGTCGTGTTCTGGTTGGAAGATGCTGAGACCATATTCTCTGTCTTGTTCAAGCCTGTTGTCTAAATAGATGGAAGGCACTGTTGGCCCTACGGTCCTAAATGGCATGACCTTCATGAACCAGTCCACTAGCTGCCAGGCAAAGCCAATGTCACGAAATTTTTGTTAAATGCTCGTAAGAAAAAGTTGGATGACTCATGGATCAGAAAGATGATAGCTGAGAGGCAGAGCATGGGACTTAACTCTTGTCCTAATTAGGTGATTGATGATAGGGAAATATTTGAGCATCACATGTTCATTCATGAAATTTCAATCTTCACTAACATGTAAAGTCATATTCACTGTCCATTCCAGCTAGACAACTCCAAGTACATATTCACTAACATGCCAAGTCAAATTCGCTGCCCATTCCAGCTAGACAACTCCAATTCGTGTACCACTCATGTTCTCCTCTTATCTTCTCGTGTGGTCCTAGGTCATGTTCAATATCAACGACCATATCTTCAAACAATTGTTCAATTTGACACATGCAAGATATACGGTAATAAGCATGCCATGAAAGGTGTGTATAGTCCATGAAACCTCGTACATTGATCAGACCCCATTTTACCCTGTCAAAGGAATTAGATAAGACTGAGAAGAAGATTAAAATAAAGCTTCTTCCATTCACAGATGGTTTAGTTCCGAAGGAGTTTTAGGGTACTTACTTCTTGTTCCAGCTCATACACCGTGTTGCAAAGCACCCAGTCCACTTTGTCAAGATTGGAGAACTGACCCACAAGCATGCCAAGGTAAGCTGGGTATGACTCCGGATCCGACACATAACTTGGCATATCCTGAGGCTCAAGAGGAGGCATCCCAGGAAGCAAAACCTGCTTACGAACGGGGACCTCAAGCAGTCCCTTTTGGCAGTGGTAAAACACACTGCTTACAGCACAGGACATGGTGAAGAAAACAGCCCCAACCAGCCCATACTTCTGGGCCACATCAAGAGCCCAAGGCAAGAACGAGTTGTAGACGATGCAACTCGGTGGCCGGCCACTAGAGATCAGCCTCTCGACCAATTCGCTCAGTGTCTCTGGACCAACCTTCCAGAAGCGCTCGAGGTAGGCTTCGGGGCTGCTGGAGGCCTTCATGCCACCGTCATCGAAGCCATCAGAGATACTCTCAAGTGAAATCGAGGGGTTAGAGGACAATCCATGAAGGGTCTTGGACATGAATCCGGTGGTTACAAAAGTGACTCCGGCGCCTATGTGGATTAGGCGCTTGGAGAATTGGAGCATGGGGTTGATATGGCCTTGTGCTGGGAATGATAGCACTAAACAATGTGGCTTGTGGGATTTTCTTGAATCCTCCATTTTCTGTGGTTCTTTTGCATTTTAGTGAAGTGTCTCTTCGTGGGTTTATATGCAATGTGACGACATTAGGAAGTGCACGATTTACCCTTCTTGGCACACAGAGGGAAAAAGAAAGTTGTCGGTGGGTACTTCAAGCCATGGTTTGATGGATTCCAATGAGTGACCAAGAAAAATTCCCTCCTTCCTAGGTTTCTATGAAGATTGTTGGGGATAAGGAGCCTATGAGGCAAAAACAGGCCGCGTGGTTACGTCAATCGCAGTTTGACGATTAGGTGACTCGCAACAGTATGATCCAGTGGTTCCATTGGGTGGAAGACTGGCAGCATGTGAAATTGCTAGAAGATATTGACTCACGTTGCTTGATAGACTTGTATCATAAATAGAATTCTCCTTAAAATATCAACATAACGAAGGGAAAAAAAATTCAAATAAATAAATAAGCATATTTGAATGAAAGGTGCGAAGTCGAAGTTCTGAGAAGATCTAGTTTCATACGTACATAGCATTGTCCAAGATGGGAAAAGTAATAATGAGAATCAATATCATAGAAGATTACATGCGGTGCGATTATTGACTCAAACAGTGCAAATTATATTGTGACACACAAGAATCCTTGTTAAGATAAATATGAATATGCGTCATATATACACAACAGTGTGAAGGGCAGATATAAAATCCATTTACAGAAAAAACTGTTTTTGTTTTTCAACTTTTGAATGTTTTGATGACGCAAAGTTAATTAATCTATCAAAAACATTTTCCATGAACTAAATATAACAGGTTTGGATTAGGAAAAATCCTTCAAGTTAAAAAAGAAATCACTTTTACTAAACCATTAAAAAAACTGAAAACTATACATTTTCAACAAAAATAGTTTCCATAAAAAATATTTTTCTCTAGAATGAAGTTTTCAACTAAACAAATGTACCATTAACTCTTGGCAACTTCTCTTATCGAGACAACTCGTTGTTAGTTTGAAGAAAGTACTTGAATCCCAAAGCATTTTGTCTATTTGCCATAATTTGGAAGCTCGGACACCAGAGCACCTACTACAGAGTTCGCAAATTTTCAAGGCCAACGATAATTTTTCCTGAGAAAAATAGTGAAATGATGACAGCAAATCGCTTACAACAGCAGATTCGCGCGTAGAATTTGCCACTTTTTGAGTTTTCAGCTATATACATCCAACAATACATCTAAAGTGTCACCGCAATGAAATAATTTAAGTAATTCATATGTTGGAACATCTTGGTGTCGAGATTTGCTGGTCCGACGGTAAATAAGGATTAGCATCTTGTTCTTTCAAAGGGAGGGTGAACAAAATTTGGCCACTATACACATATCGCGCAAAGAATGTGAAAGGAAAAAAATGTCCAAGAGGTAATCATGAGAGTAAAAGCGTGACCAGAATCCTCACAAAGAGGAGATAACAAAACCAACCATTCAACCCTGGTAGAAAACATATGGAAACGAGTTACAAGTTGAAGAGAGAGCTTCATGGAACCACTACGAAAGGCCATATCATCCCAACCTGATTTTCAGCCCCCACTGAAAATCATAAAGTGTTGGATCCCGTCGTTACATAGGTCTAGCATCAACATTGTCATCATGTATAAACAAATTAGGACCCGATTCATAACTCTGAAAAGATATCCATAAATACAAGTGCATGATAAGCTTCATTTGAGATTCAAAGTTTGAACATTAAAACCACTAATACAAAAACAAAAACAAAAGGTTTTCCATTTAACGGAACAAAAATAGAAAATCAAGACTAGTATCCATCTTGGCAAGCAAAAGATCGGCAAGAAAAGAATAGTCTGTAACAGCAAACATGAAACATGATCGGTTAACCACGAGTTGGGTGTGACTATCTTATGCAGTAACTGCAAATTATTCAGTTAATAGGATTTCTGGCCAAAAGGCATATAGCTGTAGGTTTCCCAAATATTGTGGTTTCAATAGATGAAAGCAGATTATGATTTGCAGGCACAAGATAGATGATCAAAGCAAACCTTCCGGACAAAACAAGGAAGCACAGTTACACTTTCCACGTACACTAACTAGTGCCATCTTTTTCCCCTTGAATCACCATCAGTAATTAAATTAAGGCAATTGCTGTCAGTTGACAGAACAATACACTGAACATTATGTCCTGTGCCATATTGCATGACATATTCCTCAACACTCGCAAGCTCTTACTAAATTAGGCATAGACATAAATAATTTGCTACTGTGATCGGGGGGGGGGGGGGGAGGGAGAATATCAATATACACATCCCCTCCAAAATCAATTTTCCTTGGGAATCAAAACTGGAAACTCCGGTTCAGACTTAAGTATAGAACTATGCTTCCAAATTAAAGAAATGATTAACAATGTTAAAGAGCTGGACATCCAATTCTGCCATTAAGCTGATGGAAAAAAAATTAGTTTCAACTATATGAAATCCCCCCATTTGTAATACAAAGAAATCAAATTCAGCAATTATACCTCACATCTGAATATTCTTCAAAGGTGAATTCACCTTCAAATCTTCGGTCAATCTACGGTCACTCTGCATGAACAGAAATCAGAATGTCAGAGTTCTGTGGTTACTTAAGCAGCCCTCACCCTGCCCCCCTTTTTTTCTTCTCTCCCAGGGACCCTCTCGGTGTGTGGTGAACCATGTTCACTAGGGGATCTGAGCAGCATACAGATTTGATGCCGAAAATATAACTTAGGTAGCAATTAGAAAAGCATCATACTAGCAAACTAAAACTTAATATATTTGGTCCAAACTTAAACCAGTCCCTTGTGCCAAAAATTTGAATATGTTAGTACCACTAGGTTTAGCTGGACCACCACCTGCTAAACAGAGAATCACCATCCGAACCAGTCTAAATTTTTCCGATCAAATTCAGTAGGCAGATAGGAATTTGACAGTTGACTGCAAAAACATATTCAAATGCTAAACAGAGAATCACTACCATCAATTATAGTGCTCAAAACGCAAATTACAGTATCAAAAATTGCTGGTTGATTGCAGACTGCTGCAAAGAATAATTAAGATTTCAATCTTTTGATGCTCTCACTACAAGCAAGAGATTTGTGGTTGTAAAAGAAACCAACTGGTCAAAGTTCCATCAAAGTAAAAGCATAAATTTTAGGTTTATGGAGCATCAAGAATGTATGCATATGTACCTTAAGTAACAGTAAGAGAAATCCCCAGAGCCTTTACTGACAAAACATGAAGAAAGCACATGAACTATTATAATATGCCACCACATCATCCCGCAACTCTTATGACTCCAACCTCGTCAAGTTTTGCGCTCTTATGCTGTAAAACATCAAACAATATGGTGGCCAACTTGGTGAGCACAAATAGATAAAGGACTGAAGGAATATCTGGAGGAAACTATCATGCAATCAAAGAAATACCGTAGCATTTGAAGATTCAGAATCAAAGAACAAGAAAATAGTCCCACGTTTAGCACAGAACGTAATACCTTACTTTTCTTGTGTTTGTGCTCGTTAAGATCTTCATCTCCATCATGCTTCCTTTTCTGTTGACACACAATGTACAGTCAAAACAAAATCCATCAAAATACTATTAACTGACTATTTCATTTCTTTTTAAATATTTTGAAGAATGGCTGCTCCTGGCTCTTTGGTTTTTCAGCTAAAAAATCCAAATGTGACTTATCGGTGGCTTGTCAAATAAAATAAGCCCATCCAAACAGGCTCCTGATTTCTGGCCTTGTCATCCCCCTACTTGATAAAAAAAGATAAATGATTGACAAAATCAAGGATAAAGGTCTCTTATTTTAAAACTCCATCCGATCAAAAGTACACATAATTTTACTTTTTGGCTCACAAAGATGTACATCAATTGTCATTTAAAAAATATCTTAGCGTATATCAGTATAAGAAAAATGGCAATTATCCAGTTCCCCATAAACAACTTTAGGTTTAAGTAAGAGCAGGACAAAGGTAGACTAATTTGATATTCAAAAGTCAAACCTTTTCATGATGTTTTTTGGAGTTGTCAACTCCTGAATCATGTTGCCCAACTTTGTCCTTTTTCCTTTCCTTGTCTTTGTCTTTGCTCCGATCTTTATGACGATGCTTGTGCTTCTTATGCTCTCTATCTTTCTCCTTATCTCTATCTTTATGCTTTTTATGCTTTTTCTCCTTATCCTTCGATTCACTTCTTGATTTTCCTGAAATGGTCGGAATCCCCTTCTCCGTCTAAGAAAGCAAATGTATGATGAGCAAGCCAGCAATTATGGCACACAAAGGCAGTAAATAGCTACAGAAAAGGAACAGAATGGAAAACCAGAGAAAACTTCACAACAGGCATAGCATAAATCTTACTGCAGGTAAGTCAACACGGGTGGTTTCCCTCAGATGGAATGCATCTTGAAGAGAATCTAGGTCAAAAGGTTGTATGCGGAAGTGAGAATCTCTCCCGTTTGATGTACTCTGAATGAGCTGATCCAACTGCATCCCCTCTCCTTTCCGAATTTCAGTATCTCCCACCAAATTATGAAGATAGTGGGTGTCAGAAAGTGACAATGGTAGGGACTTCTTGCAGAAAAAATCATGATGGGGTGACAGCTTAAAGTGATTTATGAGATCTACAGCACCAGTCAACTCTCTCGATCCTAAAAGATCAAACAGAAGGATACAGCAGGTAGAAACGTAAGCCAACCAAAAAATTAAGCTTTAATGGGAACATAGAAACATCACTGCAGCGAAATCCAACATGCACATAGTGGACATACAGTCAATACAAATAAATGCAAGCAAAAAGCAGGAATTTCCCGTGAAAAAAGTAGATGTGCACATTCATCATAATTTACAAGACCGGATGACTAATATATAAGCATAGATCAGAAATTCAGAAAAGAAACACAAATCGTGCTAATTGCACAAAATATTTCACAAGAATGAAAGTGCAATTGAAAGTTACCTCTTCCTGCTCTCATCCCATCTAAATATAACACTCATACTAACACCAACATTTTCACCAATTTCAGTAACGTGTGCATGCAAAGCAGATTTATAAATCATTATTACCCTTAACATAACGCATCAGATCACCATATGGTTTTTTTTTTTTTTTCAGATGCGGATAATCAATAGGGAAACTCTCCCCTCACATGGAGTGTTGAGTACATCATTATACCATCTCCTGAAGTGAAGAAAAGCACACATGAAGCATAAGTTCACCCTCAGATCCTATCAACATCAGATGCAAATGATGAAGGAAGAAAATTAAATGAGGGCTTGTCTAATTAAGATTTAGCAAAAGCAAATAGTATTTTTCAGCTTTCCCTTCAAGACTTAGTATCTTACTTAAATTTGAAAAATTATGAGTGAATTATATGTCAACCTATGTGTTAATATTATTGTAATCTGAAGTTTCAACATTTTTGGATTAAAAAAAAAATTCTAAGTGTATGAACCGCTAGATTAAGCAAAAAGTAAGAAGCAAAAGATAATTCAGATGGATCCTAAGACTTTTATTTGTTAATTGAAAGTAGTGCTGCTCAGTATGTTTTGTCCTATGATCATGACATGTATTGAAAAAAAAATGAACAGACAAACAAAATGCTTCTTAACAAAGATAAAATCCCATAACAACATAATACCTTTTCCAAAATTCTTGCTTTCAGGATCCATATCAATCTTTCATGGTGCAGCTAACCACAAATATGACTGCAATTTCAAACAGGAAATATCGTTAGATAGATGGCTTAAGAAAAAGAGGAATTCATAAAAATCAAGGCATAAAGAGATGCAAAACACATTGTTCCATTCTATGGACGGCACAAAGGCTGCAAGAAAACATCAATTCAAGTGAGCCTGATAATAACATCTATTGGCATCAATTAAGTCAATAGAATAGCCTTCGCTGTAACAAACAGATACATCGACCATCCAGGAACCATTCCTTTGTAGGAAATAAAAAATTCAGATATTTCAGTCCTCGAGCACCGCAAGTATGTGAAGCTCTAACATCCAGTAATAAGACATTTAACGAATAGGCAATCTTCTACAAAACTGTGCATTTTTGCTATCTATTAGCCTAGGGACACTATCTTTTCAAAGCATAAAATGGCAGATACAGGATATCCATCAAGAGACCATCCGATGGATTTCTATAACAGCGAAAAAATGAATTTCAGGAGGAGGGGCCAGTAAAATGGGATAGAGCAAGTTAACTTATAACTGTTCCAATGATAGTAGAGTTTCAGCAATCTCCTTAAAAAGCTCAAATAACAATATCAAGAATGCAAAATCTTAAAAAGGCGGATTAAAAATGTTTTGTGTCGATTATGACATGATTTTTCGTAATCCTAGTTTTAGGCAGGGATACCAACTACATCAGGCATAAAAAATAACTGCTTTCGTCTCTTCCCTCATTTTATACCACACACCCCCCCCCAAACCCCACCAAAAAAAAAAATGAGGAAAAGAAAAAAAGAAATCGATTCCTCCAAAGAAAGCCTTTGTCCAAGTCCTCTTGAAAAGCTTCCTTTCATCAGCTTTCGTTCCTAAGATAGCCAATCAACTTACTGAAAAGTTGAATTTAATTGTTAGCACTCGTTAAGAAACTAAAGTTCAGCTTTTTTATTTTTTTTCACTTAACTTTGAAGGACAGGTTCCAAAGTACACTATACATAAAAAGACGGAAGTTCCAAACCACAATAGACAATATTTGGCCATGATACAATATCAATGGACATCATAAAGCAAGTGATAAAGCAGTGTCCATGGAGTTGCTGTTCTAGCATCACCTTAGTTGGGTAGTTTAGGGTTCATCATCGACCCCATTAACCTCAAAGCAGAATTCTAAATTTAAGCCAAACACAGACCAAATCTGCACATTAATTATGAGTTAAGAAACCATCACCTTTTTCACATCTCTCTTTTACTTTCCCTAAAAGGTGAGATATTCACGAGGAAAAAGTTTATAATTTCACTCTGCACAGATCACATATTCATCAAGCAAAACTAGAACAAGTGGGAGGTATGGAATACCAAAAGTTAAAGAGCGCCACTTTAATTGAAATATGCAGGAAATGAAAACCAAGGGATGCATCGTTTTTGTTTCTCTTTGTTGCAATAATGATCCAACAAGAAATTCGACTGTAAAAAATTTGGACTAATTTAAGCACTACGTAAATGATTTAGTACAACTGGCAGAACCACAGATTTTATACAGAAATCAAATATTCAAACAGATCGTGATCCCTTCATATGAAGCAGAGCAAAACCATAAACTATGGACAGATGCCTAGATCAATTAATGTATTGTTTAATTAAAAGAAATACAAACAAACTGAGATGATTTAGCAACATTGGGAAATTAAAGAGCTTCCAGATGTGCATATGTTGCTGTATCAAACCATGCTTGAAGATTTAAGAAAATTTTTTAAAATTCAATTCCTGAGTTGATCTCAAATTACAAAATCAAACATGAAATATTTATAAGTTGATATTGAATTCCCAAATTATAGATCAGCATAAGTAGATATGAAGGATATTATCAACAACAAATTCCATATAATTACACAAGCAGCTCCTATCTTGTAATCGCAACAGTACTGAAGACAGAGATACGATACATCAAATGCTATGCTTCACAGAGATACCCTTTGAAAAGCCCTTATGGGAGTTACCCCGCTAATGGAACTGGGAAAAGAGGTAGAAGTCTGAAGAGATTTCTCATATGAAAAGTAGTACTGGAATAGATTATGAAAAATAACTGACAAGGTATAGAATAAACACACGAAACAGGAACAAGCATAATACATAGAAAAAATATTCTTTTCCAAATGCTCAAGGTTCCATATGAACATGCTCTTTGGTCTTTTAGGAAGAGGTTATACTTAAACTGGATGAATTAAGTACACAAAGTTCCAGCAATCTAAGGATTTGAGAAATGCTGGGGAAATTGATCGAACGGGAAGTACTATGACAATTTAGAATAATAGCATCGACAGTATAAAACCGTCATGTATGACTAGCGCAGCTCTTCTAATGATGTGGACATTAACTGAAAGACACAAAATAATAAATAACGAGGGTAGAATATCTGATTATTGTGTGAAGTACAATGACTTTATCAATTTTAGGATGCTTTTTCTCATTTTAGGATATTTTTGTTATTTATGAGTTCAGATATAAAGAATTATTCGACTCCTTAATTACCAAGTGTATGTAAAATTGCCAGGAAAGCCCCTCTCTTTGGGGGGAATGAGAGATATAGTGTAAGCATATGATCTTCCATCCAATTCATTGCAAGAATTTCATACTTTATCAATTTTAGGACGCTGTTCTCTTACCAATATAAGGTTATTAGTGAGGAACAACAAGTACATCATTAATAACAAAGATACACAAACCCACAAGAAGGTAAGATATAACTGTTGCCAACTCACTTACTAGCGGTCTCTTTCTAAGGTGTTAAATTGCTACATTAGCTCATTGGCAATGATTCCGCATTCCCATATAGTGACATCACGAGTCAATTAGTTTCATCACTCTGAGCCAACATAGCATCATATAGACATTTCCCTATTTGTATTTCACCTTTTTTTTTTCAACTTCATCCAATTGCGATGTTCGAGCTGGACTGAAAAAACAGGTTCAAGCCTCATCAATGAACCCTAGATAAACCAGTTATAAATAAAAGTTCAATTGAGAGATGTATAATTAAGCCTCATGCTTAGCCCCTCTAAGTAACACCCTGCTGCATCCAATTTGCTTATTAGGGTGGCCACACGCTATAATAGATACATTTCTACCTTTGATTTCTCCTTTTGGCTTGGCTAACTAGATTAGGAGGCAGACTCAAGGCCTCCTAAATGATGAACAACCAAAGAAATTAACTCTAGATTAATTCAAACTCAAGATCCAAGTCTTATTTTAAAGATGAGCCCCAGGACAAATTTGCACATTAATGAAGATGTTATGAATGTTTGAAAAAACACCCAACTGAATAGATTTGCATATATAAGAGACAAGTCACCTTTTTAGAAGCAAGTATTATATTTTTCTTTTATACTTTTGGCTCTAGAGAGACTCGAAGCCAGATCTAAGCAATGTGCCTACAAGTAAATCATAGATGAAAACAATGTAAGAACATGCTTGAAGATCCAATGTATTGATGACATCACATACTTGGACCCCAAGACTGATTTGAGCATTGCGTTAATGCTCTCGGTAGACAACAACCACAATGCACTCTATATGCATTTCAAGGAGCAAAGTTCAGTCAATCATGAACACTCAATAAAGTGGTGATTAGACCAGCAGAAATCGTTAGTGTTGCTATCTATGCAATCTTTGAACATTTTAGAGAGAGTTATGAGCAAAGTCTCTGAGTACTGAAGAAGAATTACTTGATGTACGGTGCCAACCATGTTGCAATAATGTGTAGCAACTAGCAAACAATCCCCTTACAATAGCATTTATGAGTTTCCTTCTCATACGAAAATGGCACACTATCAGAATGAAGAAAAGCACGTATTCACCAATAAACTCACCAATCTATCAATAACAATCTGGAAAATCACAACTAAGTTGAAACTGCAACTACAGATCTACATGAACATGACACTCTTGATATGTCCACTCTGTTATGAGTTTCGAGGCAGAGATTACACAGAATCGGAATTCAAACCTCAAGTGCATTCAAGTATAAGGAAAGGATATCCAACGAGCATTCTCGAACTCCAATCAGCAAAGGCATTGAACGCCATTAACTACCCAACAGACCCTTTTTGGCCAGGAAAACCCTCATATCTAAAGCCTGAAGCAAGTCTGTAATTCCATAAGGACAGAGACTCGAAAAAGAATATGGATGCCGCAAAGGAGAATCTTTTTGCATAGAAAATCCAACGAGCATTCTTGAACTCCAATTAGCAATGGTATAGAAGATCATTAACTACCCAACAGACCCTTTTTGGCCAAGAAAACCCTCATATCTAAAGCCTGAAGCAAGTCTGTAATTCCATAAGGACAGAGACTCGAAAAAGAATATGGATGCCGCAAAGGAGAATCTTTTTGCATAGAAAATCCAACGAGCATTCTTGAACTCCAATTAGCAATGGTATAGAAGATCATTAACTACCCAACAGACCCTTTTTGGCCAAGAAAACCCTCATATCTAAAGCCTGAAGCAAGTCTGTAATTCCATAAGGACAGAGACTCGAAAAAGAATATGGATGCCGCAAAGGAGAATCTTTTTGCATAGAAAATCCAACGAGCATTCTTGAACTCCAATTAGCAATGGTATAGAAGATCATTAACTACCCAACAGACCCTTTTTGGCCAAGAAAACCCTCATATCTAAAGCCTGGAGCAAGTCTGTAATTCCATAAGGACAGAGACTCGAAAAAGAATATGGATGCCGCAAAGGAGAATCTTTTT
This sequence comes from Eucalyptus curtisii, assembly GCA_017140595.1. Taxonomy (NCBI): domain Eukaryota; kingdom Viridiplantae; phylum Streptophyta; class Magnoliopsida; order Myrtales; family Myrtaceae; genus Eucalyptus; species Eucalyptus curtisii. The sequence continues at coordinate 30,687,874 of CM029504.1, read as the reverse complement.
GCATAGAAAATCCAACGAGCATTCTTGAACTCCAATTAGCAATGGTATAGAAGATCATTAACTACCCAACAGACCCTTTTTTGCCCAAGAAAACCCTCACATCTAAAGCCTGAAGCCAGTCCGTAATTCCTTTAGGACAAAGACTCAAAAAAGAATATGGATACGCAAGGAGAAAATTTAAGAAATCAAAACCCAAGAATTCGACTCCAGTAAAGTTTAGAAAGTCCGTACCTTTAGCAACAATCCGGGACGCCCCTTTTTCTTCTACAGATCACAGTGACGGGAAGAATTCAAAACCTCTCTCTCTCTCTCTCTCTCTCTCTCTCTCTCTCTACCCAAACAAAGTCTCTCAAACTGCTGAAAAGCTTCTACACTGATCCGAATCCCTCCTCAAGTATGGCTCGGACTTGAAATCAGCAACAGCAAGCGAAAAGAAAACGCAGACGACTTCTCGAATTCAGCTCCGCCGAACGAATTGACGCGCAGACGGAAGGACGAATTCCGGATGCTCCATTCGGCTGCGGCCGAGTGAGCAAAGAGAGCGTCGCGCGGCGGGCAAACGACGGGAAATTGAGATGTCACGAGGCGGTTCCGATCAGGTTCGCGCGCGAGATGGGGAGGAGTTCAGACGGGGCGAATGAATTGGAGACGGAAGATTTCGTTTCGTTCGGAGAGCGGGGGAAATTATTAGGGTTTCAAACGTTAGTATTTCTCGTCTTCGGTCCCTCCTCTCCCCTCTCGCGTACGATGACCCTCGTCACTCGGCTTGTGATCCAGGACCCTGTCCTGGTCAAATAATATATGATTGTTCTCTCGTTGCTTTTCGACAAACTTGCCCTCGATTCTTCACGTTACGTTGGTGGATTTCGCTCCCAGGATCCCCGAGAGAAAACGATTTTGGACATTTGTCGATTTTGGCGGCTACAGTAAGCTGCCGTACCAATGTAAATAGTAGTTATCATCCAGAGATGGCAAGCATGTGATTTTCTTGAGCAGATCTTGATAATAAAAAATCATTGAGGTGCTTTGCTTTTAGCGATCGATTGACGTCGTCCGAGAGGCCGACTTTCGCATTAGATGGTGTTAACCGAAGCTCGCAGCTAAATGGCTGTTACCACCAGGAGGATTCGACTAGCATCGACAACCACGGTGATGTGTCATTCCCGACCATGTCATACTTGTTAAGAAGGCTATCGCAAAGTGTAGTCGTGCAGCTAGCATATTATCACCAAAAGTTTCAGATATTTGACCGGGAACGAATTAAACCCAGGACAATCGCAGACAAATAAATTCTACATGATCCCAAGCGAGAACAAAATATGTGTATATTCTACACTAACTATGCTCTTTCGACTCTACATACTGATACAAGTAGTTTAAAAGTTCAGAACTCGTGGACATAGTCTCTGAATTATCACTTCTCCAAGCTAGGAATATCGCGCGACAAAAGTACGCACATGGCCGCTTGCCCTGCTTTTTTCCACCAGCCCTTCTTGAGAATTTCTTGATCACGTCAAGTCTTGGGTGGAATTGGGCAGATTTAGAAAAGACCCCGATCCCAGTGCGGTGCAGTTCTTCACAACCTCCGGACAGCTTCGTACCAGCATCCTCGGCTATTAATGGTCATGATCCAAAACTCAAGTGGTAAACTACACATGGACGCTCGGAAGTCAAATTTCAGATTCATATCCACTGAAGAAAACCGCAACAAATGAAAAAGGGCCAGCTTAGGAAGAAATTAAACAAAGAAATGACAAGTGGACCGCATTTAATCACCGGCTGAAATGGGTCGTTGATCAATATCCATAATCATCAGCCGCAGCTACTTCACAAGTGACAAGCAACTCAACTAACTATACCTTTACTTACCTTGTTCTTTACCGTAGGCTACAAGAATCTACACATCATGGACCTCAAAAAAATCGGCACCATGTCCACCTCCCAAATACATTCCAATGAACTACTTCAAACAGCATGTTGTTGGGCCAATCACGCAAGAGTAAACTACATCCTATATTCCATAAAATATGACCAAGCTCAGTGACGGCACCATTCTGAGTAGAGCTGCAATCTGATTGTGCTTTGATGGAACCCTCAATCCAAACTATTAGGCTCCAAGGGATGCAGGGCAAGGTTTTTTGAAGGAATTAACTTTTGTTAACCGCCTGCTGGTGCACCTGGCAGCCACAGGGCCATAAACCAAAGAAACATTAAAATACGCATAACGACGCGTGAAATTAATAAGATTAATGATCAGTGGAATGTATAATCTGCTACCTGCTCATCAGAAGAATAGGAACTCGGTATATTCAATAAAGATAGAACCATAGTTCTGGAGCAACCTGCATGTTCAAATCAATCTCGAGTTATTTCCTCCAAATTAATTCATAATTGCCCTTCCTGCAGATGTATGACTGCTTGACACGCATCGGAAACCTGAATGTCTACTTTCTCTTCTTAGCAAATTTAATCAACCTATCCAAGGACTCAGATTGATTAAATTTTAATTGCAAATATCAACATGCATATCTACTTTCTCTCCTTGGCAGTTCAATTAATAGCAACTTTTTCAGTCCACCAGAAGAACTTTTTTACACAAAAGAGGACGTAAATTACCTGTGACAGAGCCATTGATGTTGGAGCAAACATGTTAGGCTACATCAGTTTGTTTTGTGAAAACTGACTTCATCCACACAGAGAAGCAGTGCTTAGCAAGGTGCTCTGGCAAGTCTGGCTAAGACCATTACAGATCAGAACGTACAAATTCAATTAGTGACCATCTCATCTGTCTGCAGTTAAAAAGTCCTGCAGCTTCTAGTGGTTAAGCAAAAAAGGCATAATCCCCTAAAAAGAGCACAATATTGCAGCTCACATATCTCTTATCAATCAGATGTTCCAAATTACAAAAAGCATCCAGGTCCAAAAAACAGATAGCAGAACCAGTGTCTTTGTCCATTCTGAAAGGGCATTGACACCCAAACATGTGAAAATCAATGTAATGCTGATTATGACTTTTATGAAGTCGATGTTCAAAGGCAATCTGGCCCAAAAAAAACAAAATGTTCAAAAGGTGAAATCTCAAATGCAAAGCAACCTCACAATAAAGCACTGACCATATGATGATGAGGCTGACAAAATTTTCTAACTTCTCTTCTTATATCAGTTTTGCAGATTTAGCTCTAGGGCTAAAAGAAAACCTCGAATCAAAACCTAACAAAAAAGTCCGTTCCAAATCGTTTGAAATTAGGAGTCCAGCTCACGATGCTGAGACGGCCAATGGCTTTTCAGGTGGAACCAACGGGCTGCCCACACCCAGAATGTGCATAGCAAAACGGAAAGCAAAGATATTAAATACAGAAAAAGAAGTGCCAGAATTCATATGCTATCGTGCTCACCATGGTCCATGGAGTGGAAAAACCGTCTGTGGAAAGCAGCCAACTTCTGGTCCGAGATTGCACATCCTGCTCATCATCCCGCACAAAAAGACCATCATCATCATCACTGCCATCTTCATTGAAGCCAACAGTCCTCCTCCTTTTCTTTCTCCTTTTCTCCTTCTTCTTTGAATGAATAGCATATGGCGATTTAATGTGCAACTTAGACCGGTTTTCGTCCTGTTCTATTCCATCATGATCCAGAATTGTATATGTACCAGATTTCCTAAAAGTAATCCCATTAATTATAAACAAAGACTCCCACGACTCCACGGTCTGACATTCTTTGGAAAGTACATAATGAATAACCCAAGAGTAAATTCCCAACAGTTTCACCACATCTAGGGTCCGCATGCCAAGGCACCCCTCCAGGATTGCAGCAAAGCCACTGGAACCACTTGAGGTTTTGAAAATCTCCGACACTATATCCTGCACTTTTTCCTTTTCCTCCTGACACTCTTCATCTTGCATGAGGCGCAGAAGCTGGCGCCCTTGATTAACAACCATATTTAACAAGAGTAACTGATCAATAGATGCAAAATCTTTGCACTTGGAGAGGACAATTTCTAACCAGCAGGACGAGTTGCCAAGATCCATATTTTCTACAGGCAAGCTGAAAAATTTGCTGAGTGATTTCAGGAAAATGAGGAGTTCACTCTCTTGGAGAGAAATGAGGAGGTGGTTACACAAAGAGGAGAATGACACGTCCATGAGAAAATCATCTACAGCTTCCCATATGTCTCTCGAGTCATCCTTATACATCAAATCAATGAAAAGTTCGACAAAATATTCTGTGTCTAGAGACAAAATCTCACCATCTTTCAGCGACTCAGCAAACTCACTGGAAGACCAAAACTCAGGCATGTATTCGACAAAATTCTCAACTGTCCTCAAGACATCCAAATCAAGAAAGTAATGTGGCTTGGTGGCGACCATTGCAGGTGACTGACCATGCTTTCCTTTCCACTCAAGTTCCTCCCAACAAATATCACGATTAATGAAAGCAAACTGAGACAAGGCCTTTGCTCCTTTTTTATGATCTGACCCACCACCAGCATCGAAGTTAGAAAACCACTTTAATATACGCCTCGGATTTCCTGCATTTTCGATCATAGATGTGAAAATCATATACAACCAAGCACCATTAAATATAAGATCTACCTTAACATATTGCCAATTTACAGACTGGTATGCCACACGACAAGCATTCGGCTCATCAGAAAATTGCGATAATGAAAGGCCAGGTCAATTATCAGCCAAAGAGCTTCAAGTTTATTCGTTTTTTCATATTTGCCAAAAGTATTGACCTTTTCATTCTGGGATTACATAAGACAGCTCTTTTCCCCCAGTACAGTGCGCAAAGCCGCTCATCAATATTTACCTTGAAAAAATTTCTCCAGCATGTGGCTTCTCTTGGCTAGGATTGAGCCTGCCAAGCGCGGTCTCGTCTCGAACACCATTTGCAAGAGCTGCGATGCCAACTCCAGATTTACCGGCTTCGATCTCAGCATGTTCCTGAACAGATCTCGCTGATCGCGGGGAGACAGCGACGTCGTCATCGATACGCTTTTGCAAAGCCATAGCCGAGACTCCGATTTAGCTCCGGAAGCCAAGATGACCGACCAGATGACGGTTCCCAACCGATGCAAGAGAGCGATAATCGCCTCGGCAGAGGCACCATCTCCTCTATCATCGGCATCGGGTTTCGAGAGAAACAGACGGATCATGATGGCATCCCAAACTTCTCGAACCTCCCCCGGCGCTCGAAAACTCAAGGTGCTCTTATCGAAACGCCTCCTGCTTTTCGAGACGGCGAGCGAGGGCTAAGAGGTACTGCCGTGTTTGGCGAAGCGATGCAGTTCGAACGAAGAAGCTCGGGAACGCAATAGAGGCGCGAATCGAAGAAGAGCCCTAATTAAGCGCGCTCCGGCTCACCGACGTCGGCGCGTGGCGGCGAGAGACTACTCAGGGAACGCGATGAACGGAGGAAATGCGCCCTCGGAAGCATAGCCCGAAGCCGAGATACGTAATGATTTATCAGAATTCAGCAGCGGACATCGGCCCGAAGAGATGCAGCGACGGAGACGAACTGTAGCTCTAAGGATGGGCGCAACTGCATAGAAGAAGAAGAAGAAGAAGGGTACAGGATTCGGTGGAGTCCGGCGACGGATGGGGGGATGAGTTCCAGGGTTTTCTTTCGTGTCGCCGGGTTAATTGGGTGCCCATGACAACGCGGCGTGGGGAAGAGTTTTTTTTTTAAGAAATAATTCTTTTCTATTTCTATTTTGAGAAATAATATTTGAGTAAAAGAACGCGTTTGATAACTATATAAAATTTCTACTTTTGAAATAGAAAAAGAATAGAAATACGTTTGGTAACTCAATAGATTTTTTTGTATTTATTTATTTTATATTTTTGCTCACGGATCGCTGATCGCCAACCGCCGCCGTCGACCGCCCACCACCATCGCTCGCCGCCACCACTACACAACCGCCGGCCGCCGGCGGTGGCGGACGGGCGGCTGCGGGAGGGGGCGGCCGATGAGCTATGCGGCGATGATGATCGGCGGGTCGGTGCAGCAACGGCGGCGGCCGCTAACGACGGCAAAGAAGTGGCGTAGCGGCGCGACGGTGGGCGGCAAGGGCTCGGGCGATTGAAGGTGGCCATGGCAAGAGAGAAGAATAATAAAAAAAAAAAATTGACTTATTTCTAGAAATTATTTTAGAAAAGCAATTTTTTTTTTTGTTTCTCGTTTTCGCTCCAAATCTATTCTTGGGCTAACTTTCTATTCCCCGGAATAGAAAAACAACTTGGCATTACCAAACGGGTTTCTGTTTTTTTTTTTTTTATTCCGGAGAACAAAAGAACAGAAATTAAGAGAAACAGAAACATTACCATGCGTAGTCTTGGCGGACTGGACCGCCTCCTCGAGTTTGTCCACTTTGGACGATCGCCTCGCTCGGTTCGCCCCAAAACAATCTCCTCTTTGGTTCGGTTTATGAAAATTTCTTTGGCTAAACATAAATACCTTTGGCCTAAGGAGATTTTTTTAGATGCAATAATATTTGTATTAGAAAATAATTTTGGCTTAAATATTATTTGGTAAAAACTACATTTATAAATCACTTTTGCTGAAAGTCTCAAACTATTTCCGATGAAGCATAGCTATTGATGAATCAAAATAATTACTGTGCTGGCCAAATATGGCCACTAAGGGCATGTATAATAATCATTCTATTTCTATTATAGAACTAATTTTCTATTTTTGGAATAGATTTATATTCCATAAATATATTCTAAAAATAGGTTTAGAATAGAAATCAGAAGTAAATTTTTTTTTACTTTTATATTTCTGAAACAGAAATAAGAAATAAAAAAGTTTCTCAATCTTTGTCCTCTCTATTAGTCGATTGCTCATTTGTTGTCACTGATCAACATTCATCGTCCGTTGTCGCCACTCCTAGCCATCGGCTGCCATTGCCACTAGTCGCCGGCCACCGTTCACAATCCGCTGTTGCCACTCTCAGCTATCAGCCACCGCACCGATCGCCTGCCATCGCCACCACCGGCAATCATTGCCCGACACCACCACTGGCGGTCACCACTAGGTTGTCACCATTCCTAGCCGTTGGCCAACGTCCACTGGTCGTCGGCCACCACCGTCGACTACCGCTACCAGTCGCCACCCGCCGTTCGCCACCTACCGCCCACCACTCGTCATCATCCATGGCTCGCCGATCGCCATCCGCTGACCGCCGCCGTTGAAAATGAAGAAATTTTGTGTTGTTATCAAACAAATTTCTATTTTGGAAATAGAAATTTTGTATCGTTATTAAATGCGTATTTTTTTCTTAGAAACACATCTAGAAATAGAAATAGAAAAATTTATTTCTCTTCCAAGCCGGAATGGTTATCCTTTGTGCCCTAAGCAGCCTTGCTTGAGGCAACTCGACTTGTGTCGCGAAAACGCAAGCAATGCCGCTTGAGGTAGGACGAGCTTAGGCAATACCTTGGGTCCACGACCCTAGGCAACAATCTCCCGGGCAATAATCGCTAGGAACACGTGACTCCTTAGGTGGCAATCGTCAACCTTTGTTCGGCTCTTTAGTGCAAACTGAGGTATATGAACAATGCTAAGATTTGCATTCCAAAAGTACTAAAATCTTTAGTGCAAACTGAGGTATATGAACAATGCTAAGATTTGCATTCCAAAAGTACTAAAAATCAAGGTACATAAGGCTTGCCTTGGGTTTTCAATTTTTCCAACGCTAGCATTTGGCAAATGGGGTCCTAAAAACACTTACCCAACATCTTGTATAAGCCTCTTGGGAAAACAGAACCAAAAGGGGCTTAATCCATCAAAACTTTCATTAAAAAAAAAAAAAAACTCCATCAAGATTGTTCCTAGATTCCATTTCTAAACTTTCAATTTATTCAATATAATCCCTAATTATCTCTAAATATTCGATGTCATCTTTTAACCGATTCGGAAATTTTCATAATTACATCATTGTTCGTGTTCTAGAATATATTTTTCATTTCAATCCATTATCTAAATTAGCAAAAAGCATGCAATCTTTTTATTACTTTTTTACTTTTTTCATCTTTATAAATGTTATGACAGTTTTTTTAGGGAAAAAAAGTCATAAAATACCATGTCCATCATGACACATTTATCTAAAATTTTTCTTGTGACATAAAAACTCCAAATTTGTGCCCACATGACACAGTTACCCTTTATCAAGGTCCTTTAAATGATTTTTTAGCAAAAACAAATGTCGTTTTTATTTCACTTAATGTCAACACTATTTGATTTTTCTAGCATCCATGTGAGTAGATTTTTAACAGCTCTTATGACAAAATTTTGATGAAGGGTGAATATGTCACATGGATACAAATTTGGGATTCTTTGTGTTACAAAAAAGGAAAAAAAAAAACTTAGTGTAAATGTGTCTTGAAAGGTACAGTTCATAACTTTTTATGGCTTTTACCCTTTGATTTAAGTATATCGAATGTGTGTAGCTTATGTTCTCATTATCAATATATAGATTAATATTATCTATAGATATTCTTATGAGGACACTTATCCTTAAAATGATATCAATCTTTAAAGATATATTGGGTTGATGTTCTTACTCTTTTATAATCTCATTCCTCATTTAGAACTGTTATATTCTCGTTATTTTAAGAATAAATGTTTTCACAAGGATACGGAGGAATAAATATATATATATATATATATATATAGATCACTGTAATTAAAATAACCTTTATTTAGTCCCTACTTTTATAGATAGAAATTTTCAATTCTTGTGTTTCGTGATTTCTTAATTAAATTTAGTTGATCTATAAATTAAAAAATTAAAATAACAAGAATATCAACCCCATACTATTCTAGATGAGGTTCTATTTTTACCATTATAAAATTCATAAATTACAATATTTTTAAATGGAACTATCGTAGAAATAAAAGAAATTAAATTATCACATATTCTTTCATTGATTTAGATAATGAATTGAAATGAAAATACATTTTAATATATGAGAAATAGTGTTGTGATAAAAACTCGTAAATAGTACCAAATGATAATATTGAATGAAGTTTATAGACTAGATTGAGTTATTATGAATATTTTAAAGACCGCATTGAAAATATTGAAAATTTAAAAGCGACATTACGCGTTAGACTAAATTTTATGGACTATTAATATTATTTTTATTTTCTTTTTTCCATCGGCAACCGTCGGCGAAAAAAAGAAACTTCCAGTTGAAGCCATAATCATTACTCACGTTAAGCGTGCTCGTCATAATTGTGCCTCAGGATGCAAGTCGAAGTAAGATCGAGGTAATTTCTATATTAGACATAGATTCAATCAACACTACAGATCGAAAAGGTTGTGAGAAATTCAAATCCGTGATCAAGTGAGATACAGACCAAATAAGAGTATGCCTTCGATAACTTGATTAACGGTCTCGACAGCACACCAAAACATGATTAGCTCAATTCTGTTAAATGAAAAAGAAAAGAAACTTTCTCATATCAATTAGAAGCTCTCTTTGGTCTTCTAACCACCGCTGTTGGCCACTTTGCGGTGGCTGGCCGGAGATGGCGAGCATCTTGTCATAGCCACATGACCGTGGGAATGATGTGCTGTGGTCGGAGAATTGTACCTCGAAGAGTCGGGTTGTCTTGTTTATCACGAGAGAACGAGTCACGAAAAGTTAAATCATTGAAGGTGCTCGTCTTTTCCGATTGTATGTGCATTGAAAAGTGGATTACTTTTGCCAAATTGAAGTGAGATTGCAATCCATTTGCATCTCGAAGAATAAAAAAAAAATCAGCAAAAAAAAGCATGAATGAATTGTAATTATGTTAATTCAGTCATGAATTTTCATCTTGATCAATTGAATCATAAACTTTTTACATCCGTGTCAATTCATCCATCCAATTAATTTTGATCGGCAAATGTTGATATGGACATTAGTTGTCCTACATGGCTTCACCGATGTCGACATAAATAATTTTTAATAATATTTTAATTTTTCAAAAGTTTTTATTATCTTTTTTTTATTTCTATTTATTTTTTCCCTTCTCTTCCATTTTCCTAATCGCCAAAGAAGGCCTTGCCATGGCTGGTTGAGACTCAACCCCACTAGATTTGACTAGGTCATGTCTTGTCCAAACTCTAGCGAGGCTCCAACCCTAGCTAGAGGCCATGTAGGTAGCCTCACCTAGGCTGAATCTAACAAGGTTGAGATCGCCCAGCTAGAGCTAGCAAAATGGGTTATAAACCCATATTAAAAATGGGTCATACATGGGTAAAGTAAAAGTTAAATATGGGTAAGAACTTGGTCAAATGAAAGTTAAATATGAGTCAAAAATAGGTCTGAGAAAGTAAAACACAAAAAAAAATCGGTCTAAATGGGTTATTAGGAAATCCACTTTAAAGTTTAAACCCATGGCTTTTTTTTAACTTTATAGAATTTTTTTTTATAAAAAATCGTAATTATACATTTTTTTTATATTTCAATTTTTTTCCTTTTCTTTTTTCTTTCTTTTTTCTTCCTTCCTTAGCCGAAAGGCCGGCAGGCGACGATCGGCCGTCGATCGGCTACTGCGACAAGCGAGGCTCGAGCTCGCCGACAAGTCATTGACGATTGGCAAGGCTTGAGCCTCGCCGGATCTGGCGAGACTTGAGCTCGTCGACGTTAGGCGGGGCCTTGGCCTCGCTTAATCAGTGAGATTGAGTTGGCGCTTGATGCCGGCGAGCTCCATCTCGCCCGTGGCCTGGCCGCGCCCGAAGAAGAAAAAAAAAAGAAAAGAGAAAAGAGAAAAAGAAAAAATAATTATTAAAAATTAAAAATTATATTTTAAAAATAAAAATTATAAAAAATATATTTTAAAAATAAAATTATTAAAAATTATATTTAAAAAATTAAGATTTTGATTTTTTTTAAAAAATTATAAAAAATTATAAAAAAATTTCATTAAATTTGTATTGCATAAAAATGTTTTAACAATACTTTTTTTATTTATAAAGAATCATCAAAATGAGTTTTTTTAGGTTTAGTTAAAAAAAAATTCATGTTACGTTTTTAGTTATTTAATGGTATGTTTACTTCAAATAAGAGAAGCATGTGCATGGTCTAATTTTTTATAAATATTTCAATTTATAGGTTTTTTTTAACTTTTATTTTATTTACTATTTTTAATTTAATTTGAAGTTTTAATCCAATTAGCATATAGTAGAAGTGGGTTTTCCTAGAATATTAATAGGTTTTAGCAATACGGGTCGAGTCGAGTATGAGTCGGGTATGAATCACTTGATTTATACTACATGAATATAGTCAAAACGGGTTAAATGGGCCAAATATGGGTCTCACAACCCTCATCTTTGGCCGGTCGCCAAGCAAGAGGAAGAAGTAAGGGAAGGAAAAAAATAAGACAAAGAAAATGGCTGAATAATAAATTCAAAAATATTAAAATATTATTAAAAATTATTCACATTAGCGGCGGTTGTACTATATAGGATGGTTGATATCCATGTTAGTGCTGACTAGTTAAAATTGTCCGGATGAGCTGAATTAACATAAATATGAAAGGTGTTGACACCTAAATTTTAGCGATTTAGTTAATTTATTTATTGCATAGAAAATTAGGGTTAATTTTATCCCTAAAAAAAATTAATTACATAGCATATAGATTTAGGTGCATTTATTTTTAATTTGCATTTTTTTTTTTGCGTTTATTTCTTGGACCGGTGGCGGATGGGCCGAATTAGTGATTTTGAGTTTTAAATTAACAGGCCGGACTAAGCGTGAGAGACGAAAGTTTGCCCATGTTTTTTATTGATTAAAAATTATCTCGTGGGAAAATAGAAATTTTGAAATTTTTTCGAGATATGATTTTATTTTGGATAGGGCAAATGGGTAAAAAAATATTGCAATTTGTCTTTGAATGATTTGGATTTAGAAAAAAATTCATCGTAATCTCGAATTCTTATCAATATGGGATGAATTTTATGAAAATATTTGCGAATGTTGATTCGAGAGAATTTGAAAAATCCAATTCCTTCCTCTATAAAAGGTCGTGCGTGCGAGAGGTTTAGGGGGGCTTTTCTCGGTTTTCAAAGTAAAAAATTTAGAAAAGAAAAGGCTTCTGCACAACAGCAGAGGGAGAAAGAGGACGTGCAGCAAAGGAAAAGAAGAAAAAAAAAGCAAAAAGGAAAAGCAGAGCAGAGAACAGAGAACTGTTCATCTTCCCCATTGCGCCGACCGTCGCGCGGCGCCGCTTGCTGCCCGGCCACCGCACTGTGACTCGCCGCGCCACCCAGATCCGCCGTGACGAGCCGACACCCCTGCAGCCCCCTGTTCGCGAAGCCATCGTTGATCCGCCCTGGTCAGTCGACGCCGCGACCTGTCTACCCCCTGTCGCTGCGTCCGAGCGACCCACAGGAGCCCAGCCGTGACCCGCCGCTGCTCCGCGCCCCTGAAACCTTGACGCCGCGCCGATCTAGTCGCCAGATGTCCCGCCCTGCCTGCAGTCAGCACCGCCACCGCCGGTTCACCCTACGCACGTCGCCCGCCGGTCTCCCTGCTCCTCTCGCGAAATCGCCGTCGCCGAGCCTCCTCGCCGCGCTGCCTGGGCTCCTGCAGATCCCGAGCCCCTTCCACCATCGCTCCGCCCTTGCTCACTCGACGCCCTGTTGCCTGAGTCGCTCTGTTCTGCTCCGACCCGCTTCTGCTCTGTTTTTGCCCAGCGCCCTCGGCTCTGCTGTTTGCCCCTTGCGATGAGCCGCTTGCCCCTGCGACGAGCCGCGCCTCCTGGTCCGAGCTGCTGCTCTGCCCAAGCTCGAGTCGACACTGAACCGTCCGCGACCCGGCACCCGACGGCCCCCTCCGCCTCTGCTCGACTGCCCCTCCGCACGGTCGCTGCAGCCCCTGCTCCGCCGGCCATCCTTGCTACCCGGGTGCTACCCCTTTCCCACCGGTCCGCCCTCGCCGGAGACTCCCCTCACCGGACTGACGGTCGGCTCCACCTTGGAGATCCACAGCTGTGTGTGGAAAGGAAGAAAAAAACAGAAAAGACAAAAAAAATCAAATTAGGTAGTTTGTTTATTATTTTATTTTTATTATTTTTATATAGTTTATAGTTTGTTTTCCTTTTTATAGTTTCTTTTTAATGTAATTATTCATTGATATAGGATTGATATTCCAACATGAAATAATCCTCAATTTAGGGATTGATGATCCGATTTTTACATTAAATCCGACTCATAATCCTTACAAAATCGACAATCCAATCTCGCCCGAGATTCGATTCGCGATTTAATTTTAAAATTGGTCAACCCGATCTCATGCGCGAGATATGGTTCGCTAATTTTTGGATATCAACATTATCTTGCTTGATTTGATGACGTGGTGATTGAGTCAGTTTTATTTTTGTAAAAGAAAAGGAAATCAAAAAATCTGAGTTAGGATTAGGTTTTTTTAATTATTTTGCATGTTTGGAATAGGGATTTTATTTTGAGTCATGAAAAAAAAAGAAAAAGAAAAAGTGCATTCATTTAGGATGTTAGATTTTTTTTTACGTGAATTGCATGTTTAATTTTAATTTCGAATTTCATATAAAAATTAGAATTATGGCATTCTTTGCAGGTTATTGTTAGATAAAATTGCATGCTTTATTTTAGGTCTAGATAGATTTTTTTTTTTTTAAAAGAATTGCATGATAGTTTTTTAAAATGCACATAGTATCTAGATTAGATAATATTTTAGGATTGCATCACGAGATAATGTTCTAGATTAAGATAGGATTGGTATATTCCTAACTTAAAATAGATAATGTCTCGCTTTAGTTAGATTTTTATTTTTAGTGATTTTTAATTATGAATTTTCATTAAAAGAAATAAATAAAAAAATCATTCTCATGCATATTAGAATAGGATTGCATGTTTCATTTTAAGTTTAAATCGACTTTTAGATGTATTGCATCTTGGGTTAGAAGTCGCTAGGTTAAAATAATATCTTGGTTTAAATTAGGATTTAGTTTGCCCTAATCCTTAATTTAAATTGGATAGAATTTTAACCAAGTTGGGTAATTGTTGCATTTTTCTTAATTTCGAATTTTAAGAAAAAAATAAAATTTGTCTTAGGATAAATTAATTTCAATTTCTAGGATAGATTGCATTTTCTAGAATAAAAATCATGTGCATACCATATAGAATTAGGCCCATGAAATGCACGTCATTTTAGTGATTGTTATTAGGTTCATTTAATTAGAACATCCTCGTCATTAGAATTAGGTCATCTTGGTTAATTTTGATTGCATATTTAATTATTGCATGTTCATTAAGAAATCATTAATTTTTTTATATAGTTTAGGACATGTTGCCATGCCATATTATTTCATATTAGATTAGAAGCATTGCATTGCATTACATATGGACTATGCTCTTGTCTAAAAAAGTGAAAGCAAAAATTGAGTGATTGCTTGTTAATTAGAAATCATATCTAGGATTGCTGATGTGAATTATGGTCTAACAACGTAGATGCTTTTGTTGCTATAAGTAAGTCCTACATTTTATTTATTTACTTTCTTGAGTGTTAAATTGGTGGTTTGCGCACCTAAATGATCACCTCACATGTTAGGAAAGTAAATTAAAATTGATTCAAACTGCTTGCCAAACATTTTTCAAAATAAAAGAAAATGTACCGAAAGGGCATTAGAGAAATCTAACGTAACCAAGTCCCCGAACTCACAAATCTTTGGTTCGTAGGAGTAAAGTAAAACTCCCATTACTTTACTTGGGTTTCTAATCGACCCACCAAAAATAGATTAGTGGCGACTCCTGATTGAAAATCATTTGCATGTTAAGAATTTGAACCAAAGTCGCGAATTGGTATGGGCTTGGGAGAGCTCGGGCTAAGTTTAGGCTTAGTAATCCATTAGCCAAATCATAGGTGGTTCACACCCGAAAAAATTGGTCGCGACAAAAGGTTTATGACTTAATTGATTAGAAAAAAAGTTTTAAATCTTTAGTACTTCTTTTTACAATTTTCCCTAATGAAAAGAAGCTTGTGATTGTCTTAGTCATAATTTGTTGTGGTAACTTTTTCTATTATTTCGGTCGTTGTCAAGACATTACTATTGAAGTAATCATTATTTCCAAATTAGGCTCATTGCATCTCCCTAGACCGAGTAGGATAAATTCAAAATTTTGTTCGAGAATATCTCAATTTATCTGGAGTTGAGTCAACCGTCAAAATAGGATAGGAATTATGCTACCTTGCTACATGAGCTACCAAATGCATTTGTTGCAAAGTCAAAAAGGGAAAGAACAAAAAAAGGGAGAAAATGATATTGACTATTCTCTTTTTTTGGTCTGTGATCTCGAATACTTATCTCGAGGATTTTACACTCACTTTAGAGCGTGTCAATTTAAGCCCACGAAGATATTGTCAGTTGGTATCGCCTTCAACCCATATCATTAGTGCTCTTAGGTTATGTTTGATTGTCTAATTTTTAGACTGGATAGTAGGTTTGTGCTGATTATATCCGTCCGCGTAGGATGTCCTTCTACTTTACAATCAAGTTCATCAGACAGAAATTGCAAATCCACTTGATGCTTACACCTTACTTGTCGTCAAAGCGAAAACTATCAGCAGATTACTGAGCACCATCGATGCGTCCAACCTCCCACAGCACTTAAGTCACGAACTCCACCCAACTCAATCCACCCTTCTCAGCCACGAAGAACATGTCGACAATAGAAGCCATTACGTCTTCCAGCAAATCCGAAAAAAGAGTCCGGCACTCCCGGCAACAAACTAAGCGGTTTATCAAAGCACAAGCTCAAGTAGCGCTGAGTCAATCGAGTAAACATAAATTTCACAACTAAATTGGCAACCTAAATCAACTACGCATGCACTAAAATGAAAACAAAAGCATGTTCGTGCATATCAGAACACCCGAAGAGGGGTGACTGAAACTGTACCTGTTTGTGGATCGATGAGATTGGAGAAAGCCTTGCAAAGCGAAGAGACTCGACCTCCTGCTTTTCTCAGAGTGGGGGCGAAGAGGATTTCGAAGGGAAATAGGTGGGGCCCACAAAGTGCATATGCTTACTTCGTATCGAAGATGTGCAAAGCAATGGAAGTCGTAGTCGACGTCCTCCTCATCATTGATCGTCAATTGAGCCTAACCGACATAGATGGGCAAAGTGGGAGGGAGATGGAGAGAGCAAAGCGTAGCTGTGAAGGCGGAGGCGCCGATTCGTCGGGTGAGTCCATCGCGAGTCGGGAGGGATAGAGAGAGCGCAGAGCCCGAAGAGTGAAGAGTGAGACTTTCAAACGAGTGGACTCACGTCGACACATGTCGCACGGTAAGTGAACTATATTACATAAATGACGTGACATCACGATTGTGGTGCGTGATAATATTTCAAATTCCACGGCTGTTCAGCGTCCGCAGTCAAGAATCATGGGTGCGGTGTGCTTTTCCAACGTGCGACTATGCACGGGTTAAGATCGCTGCTGAGAAATCGATCATTGGTTGGACCAGGGCCCCCGGCATAGATTGTCCTTTTGTCCCTTTCAAAAGTCAACCACGCTTCCCGCATCCGAAGTCCAAATCATCTCAGAAAAGGACAAGACACCACTGGAAGAGAGAGAGAGAGAGAGAGAGAGGCAAGGCGAAGGGAGCGGAGACGTGAAGCCCAGCTCCCCGCTGCTCCCGCAACTCGCCCTCCGAGGTCAACGACTCAACAACTGCTTTACTATAAAGTCCTCCTGTCTTTTCTCTCCACCATTTGATCTCTCCCTCTGTGCCGGGTAGAATTTCCAAAGTTCAACTCGCGGAACGGACAAGGAAGCTCCCAAACACCGACCAGAACAGGAAGCCTTCGCATCTCATTGACCTCTGATCATTCCGGTTCCGCCAAGATATAATTTTTCTCAGCGAAATCTGCCGTCTTTCTCTGATCAGCGACTCAAAAGCATGTCGGAAAGCGACGTCCCTTACTGGTACTCTCTCTCTCTCTCTCTCTCTCTCTCTCTCTCTCTGTGGTTGCAGTGCGTTAGTAGGCTCTTGGATGGTTTGGCCCGGTGCTGGGTTTCGATACAGAAGTGAATGTGGTCTCGATAATTGGTTTGTCTAGTTGATGCGGTCCCTTTCTTATCTGGGTCGTGGTTTTCTTGATGATTGATTTCGTGGTAATGTTGTTGCTTCTGATGGCGGCTTCGACGTCGAGGATGATGATAGGATTTTGGATGGTTGCTGTATTTGTCGCGCGAGTTTGGGACAAGAACTTCGTCATAGGATTACATGGTTCTTTTATTGTCCCCTTTCTATGTTGCCGTTCCCTTTTCAGAGATGTGTGGTTATTTGGTCCAGTCTAATGCAACAGAGTCAAAGCTAACTCGCTAAGGCTAAAAAGGCTGGGCTTTCTCTTGTTGATCGATCTTCCTAGGCCAAGTTTGTATGATTGATTTTGGTTTTTATAAAAGATTCTATATTTTGGGTCTTTGGAGTTGGGGAATGGAGGAATATGGAATGGTGCTCGTGCATTGTTC
This sequence comes from Eucalyptus curtisii, assembly GCA_017140595.1. NCBI lineage: Eukaryota > Viridiplantae > Streptophyta > Magnoliopsida > Myrtales > Myrtaceae > Eucalyptus > Eucalyptus curtisii. The sequence continues at coordinate 30,670,367 of CM029504.1, read as the reverse complement.
TTTCAATGGCCTCTAATTGACCCATTTCGTCGTCCTCCTTTAAGGGAAAGAAAAAGGAAAGAAAGTGCTATTTTACTAGTGACATTATAGATTTGTCGGATGGTGCGTATTGAAGAAAAAGATGTTTTTGAGCTCTGGTAAGTTCAGTTCAGTTGGCCATTTGTATGATTACTCTGATTTATGGCGATGTTATATGTATAACTGATTACCGTAGTTCATGGTGATTTTACACGTCTGTCAACCAACATCTCATTCAACCGTGAAAATGTGGAGGCTCAAAGTTGAGGAACGATGTCTCGGCAAAGCAAAACGATCCCTCACAAGCTTAGCAGTGACTAGCTCCAGTTTCGTTTGCTGCAACATCCTTGATTATGGGTCCAAGTTTTTGCATCCTTAGTTTTGCAATCTCGAGGTTCCTGACTAAATCCAAGTTCCCTCTAGTTTCTTCGCTGTTTTTGATAGTGGTTGTTTTAGGCACCCAAATTCTGTTAGATTCTCATCTTATAGCTCTCACATGTCCCTATTTCTTGACTAAACTGTGCTTCTAACCAGCTCTTCTTTCAAATCCTGCACGTTTCAATTACTTAAACAAGTGCATATGTCGACATTTGCTATATACTGCAACTTCAGTTTCCGCGTAGTCAAAATCACTGTTCCTCATAGCTCATATACTTTAAGATCTTCTTTGCTGGTAAAGCATTTACATTTTCCAACTCGTGCTTCTAGTTGCATGGTTTCTCTTTTCTGGACTAGTACAGAACTGATGCAGTGACAAAATACCAATACAAGGAGTTGCTAGAGGCTAGAGTGTTGAAATGGTCTTAAGCTGTACAACAACTCATTAGCATTGATTTGATCACTCTGTATATCTACATGCATGTATATCTTTTGTATTTTGTTATAATTATAATTCTATTGATGCAGCATCCCGGTCGAGTGTTAAAGTATTTTGATGACCATTCTTGGGTAAAATTCATGTTGTTCCTTTGCCCTGCAGCTGTGGTTCCTGTGGATATCCTCTGAACTTGGCATCTTCCAATCAGATTAGCGCTGGAGTGGGTTCGGAATATGATAAAGACTTGAAGAAAGGTTTTGGTACCTTTCTTACGATTGATCTCAGCAGATTCACCCAGGTGGATGAAGTTACATGTTTTCCGGTTTATTGGGGTCGTAACCACTTAAAGACAAAACTTCTCTGCCGTAAGTGTGGTGCGCACATTGGGTATGGTTATAGGGAGTCACCAGTTCTTTGTGGTTTTCACTCAGCCAGTTCATCTAGATCTTCTTACAGTAAGTTCACCGTGAAGATTCTAGCTATACAGCCTTCAGGGAACTGCTAATTCTTTGACAATAGAAGCTTTAGAAAGTCTAACCTTCATTGAGCAAGTTGCAGATGATTGCTTTACCCATATAGCCATACTTCATTTGGTTGTGGAGTTGAAATCGCATTGGTAGCTTTGTACAAGTATACTGACTATTCATCATAACAACTCGAATTCTTCCTTGTCCTTTGAAAGTGTCGTTTGTTTTAGAACGTTCTTAATTCTCATGATTAGTTCTTCATATCATTTTGTTGCTTACCCATCTCTGTAGAGTCCTTTTATTTCCTATATCTGACTGGAAGGAAATGGCCAGTTGCAACCAAAGGTGTAAATCCGTAAATTCCCCTGTGCCGACTGTTGCTTGAGAACTATTGTATTTTCACTAGCCGGTGGTTATCCGTTTTCAGCAATTGTTCTACGACTGCAACGTTAGTAATGGTGGACGGTGGCATGAGATTTCCTTCACTAGAATGGTTCTGGATTCGCAAGCTATTTCAGCTATCTCATGGATGCAACTGCTTTTCACAATGGAGGTTTCCAAAACTTCACTAACTTTGCCGAGCTTGTTGCAATTTGGAGAAACACTTTGTGTGGTTCTAACTGAAGCTAGTCGTCAACTTTGAGGCTTGTTAGGTCATAGATTAGAGAGCTCAAATTAATAAATAAAATGGAATGCATAGCGTTCACAGTGCTTTTGTGAGAGACACTATCGCTGTAATTCAATGATTTATGTTTATTGTAAAAGCAGTCATTTCTTGATGTCTGTCTTGCTCAATATACTCATTCTAAGATTTTCCCCTCGCACTGCTTTAGTATGGTTTCTGGTGCTACATTTTTTTATGCTGCTTCTCCTTAATTCAGGCAACTCTTCTGTCGCAACTCGCAAAGAGGGTCAACTAGTTTAACTTGGGCGTACCAACCAGCATGATGGTTTGGTGTTTTCTTCAGGATCTTGCAGTATGGTGCCAATCTGGAAATGGCACTGAACTCGAACTAGTCCCCGCAGCAGCAACTGCCTAGGATTTGGTGAACTCTCAGAAGTAATTTCTAAGCTCTTCAGCGTTTGGGATTGAAGATCTTTTGCTTGTGTCCAAAGAAAGGAAAAGAAACCAATTGTGGCTGGTTTTGTTGGGCTGTTGTCCATCTCATTAGTGGAGTTGCTGGTCGGAGGTCCTGGTTGCTCCGATGTCAACCATCATGTCCTATGCAATTCAATAAGCCATTAACATTTTAGATAATCAGCATAAAATATTTCTGTGTTAGGGGCCCCCGATGGCATCGCGGCCTATTAGCTCAGTTGGTTAGAGCGTCGTGCTAATAACGCGAAGGTCGCAGGTTCGAGACCTGCATGGGCCAAATATATCCTATCTCCTTTGGTTGTTTGTTTTTCCCTTCGAAATTGAGTTTTGAGCCATTTATCAATATGAACGTTTTACTTTTCCAATTTTTCTTGTTAACTAGTAAGAGATATGGTAAGCTTGACACGGTGAAATACTTCTACAATCACTGGCCTTCTGTGTTCTTGCAAATTATCAAGACTAATTGGCTATTTGCAAATTTTCAAATCACACGAAGACATACATCAAGAGAAGATACATAATAGAATAACCCTTGATGCGGAGTTTATCCGGCAAGTTTTTATTGCGTGCAGCTGATATATATCCGTAAGAAATTTCAAATCTTTCGGCGATAACAAATTTGTGGGCACGCACATTTCACCTAATATAATGGATATCCTAAATTAAATGCAGTAGGTTTGGTGATGGAATTCTGACACAGGACAGCGTCAACATGCGTTAAATTCTCATTGTCATCGTCGGATGACCAACCTAGCAATTCCCCATATGCGAACTAACCTGGATTGGTTATCTTCTTGATGCAAACTTGACATATTCATTGTTTAACATTGTCAACTACCCCCATTGCATCGTCATTGTTATAAGTGGATGCTAATCATAGCATCCGTATCGCCATTAACCATTAATGCTTATCTGGTAGGAGTCTGGTGGGAGAATGAATGAGACTGATTCCGTCGCTTGGGTACTGTGAGCAAGAGTTCGAAACACACAAGCTTATTAGCAAAGCTTATTAGTACTTAAATCGAGGTTCACTAATCTGATCGACCTTACAAAATATATGCTAGACTATGATCAATCCGTGGAGAGATAGACTTAGCTTTTCTCGATCTCTTCTTCTTTTATTCTTGCTAAGGACGACTTTGAGTCCCACTCAGTATCCATTAAGATGGGCAGGACAAAGCTAATCGAATCGTAGAAGGGAAAGAAGAAGTTGAATTGGCCCAACACCAGTAAAATTTTACCTAGTGCAGCGAGATTACTCTACCATTCGGAATGGACTGGAAACCTAATTTTGACAATAATTCGCATCGATGGCTGGCTGGATTAGGTGTTGGAGATTTAGCAGTCAGAGAGCTATTCAGAGCACTTTCAAACCCAAAAAGAATATGATTATCTTCCAACAATGGACAAGAACAGCAGGAGGTCCCATTTCAAGAAACTTTTGGCTGGGTCAGTACCTTAGTGGGACAAATACTATAATTAACCAAGACTCTGATCATTAATCGCTGGGCTTAATCTTGTCAGTTGCATGCCATATAATGGCACCAAAACCTATTAGCTATATGTATATATGTCTATTCCATTTTTTCTTTTGGTCATTAGTTTGGGGAAGTTAAATTAGTTATTAAAGAGGGAGGGGAGGATAATATAAAAGAAATTTGCTTTTCTTAGAAGCCAAAGAAAAACAACTGGAAAGTAAATTTCTTTTCTTTATTATCCCCAAAAGGGACAGCCACTATGAGCTTGTCCCTCTTACGACCCCTCAAAAAAAAAAAAAAAAAAATGACTCTCTCTCCCTCTCTCTCTCTTCATGACTTTAGACTTAACTTTGACTCTTGCACAGTGCCATCACTGTAGCAACTGCTCTCTCTCTCTCTCTGTGCAGTTAGGGTTGGTGGTAGTGAGGTAGTTTTTGGCCCCGCCGAGAAAGTCATCCCCCCGTGCCCTTTTTCTTCAAATCCCACCCGTGAAATCACGTCAATGATCCAAGTCGCATAAAGAATTGAAAAGGGTTTGTTCTCCTCTCCTCAAAATCTCATCTTGAATCGCATTTTTCCTCCTTCGCTCCCTTCCCGGCGATGCTCCGGTGAGTTTGGGTCTAGATCTACGGTACAAGGCGTTGCCTTTACGTGTTTTTCCTTTTTCGTACCCGCATTGCGAGCGCGAGTGGTCCGTACGGCGAGATTTGGGTCCCAAGAACGCTGATTTCTTGGGTAAAGAGGCGTGCATTGACTCGGCATTGTTGGGTTTTGGATTCCAGGGTTGGATAGAGAGGTGGGTTCGGGGCTGTTTCTGCAATGGATAGCTCGCAGTCGTCGAATCGTTTTCGGAGGATTCCGCGCCAGTCCACCAACTGCGCCACCTCCGCTCATCTTAAGTTGGAACCATTGGTTAGTTTTTCCTGTTTCTTGATCATTGTGCATATTGAAGTGTTGAGTGCCAGAAGTTTGTGTGTTCGCATTGCAACTTCAATGGCATGCCTAAGAAAGAACTTGGAAAAAAGAGAAACAGTAGTTCAGGCAGATGGTCGTGGTTAAGAGATGTTGCCCATGACTTGCTGGTTTCGACATAGTTCTTGCCCCTTTGCAGTTTTAATGGGAAGCCAGTTCTGCTAACGTGAACTATTCTTATTCGCTTGTGAAATGTAGTTTGCCGAACTCATATTGCGATATCCTATTGAAAGGTATCGCAAGATGTTCTATTGCAAGGTGTCATATCACTGGATACTGCCAAAGGTATTTTGATTGGCTGGCAGCTTGCTCTTCCTGAGAACCCGTTTGCAAAGGGTTCTCACGAAAGGGTTTCACACAAAATTGTCATGACTTGGACGTATGAACGGAGCTTGTCTAGGATGGTGGTGAATTGAAGGACATCAGGACGAATAGTCTTTCTTTAAATTGCTCTGCTTATCTAAACGAGTAAAAGGTCATGTGCATGATTTAGACTATGGAGGAAGCATGCAAGTATTCACTTAGTCGCTTTGATCCATGAATCTTCATTTGGTTATGCAAAAATAACCTCTATGAATATGGTTAGATGCCATTAAACTTTTCAATTATTTGGATATCTTGAATCTCATTCTTTCATTTCCTACTTAGTAATTTTTCTCCTGCATGTGTGGTGCATGGGCCCTGAAATATAATCAGCTCTTTGGTGGAATTATCTTTCGAATATCTTGTAAATTTGTAATAGATGTCTCTCTTCTATAACCTACAATGAACGAACCAATAAATTCTGTCCTTTTCTTATCATGTATGGATGCCTATCACTTTCCTTAAGAATTGTCTGGAGTTCACACCTCTTAGAGTGTTTCAGGCTTCCTTACTGCCTACATTTGGCAGAAAACATTATTTTGATTGTTGAAGGTTCACATCAAACTTTTATTTTCTCATCAATGAACCATTCATGTGCAGTGAGTTTTAGCTGGTTTCGTCCTTCTCAATTTTAGAAGGAGATGATTAGTTGATAGATTGGCACTGTACTGGTCTAAGTTGTTTGATGGAATTGACAGCATTTTGGCTATCCGAAGGCCTATTAAAGATGTCATTTTCTCTTGCAAAGATTGTCTAAAGTGTCTTTTCTGATCATCTCTACTGCCTGAGTGAACATGGTGTCCGTTTTCTTTCTGCCATCAGAAGTATTTAAAATTTGCTTACATGGAATAATTGGTGCTGAATGGTAAATGCTTGATCCGGAGAATTCGAGGGCTTTCTAACAAATTCTTCTCGTTTATCTCAGCTTGATGAAAATCCGGAGCAATGGCCGCATTTAAATGAACTTGTCCATTGCTATAGAACTGACTGGGTAAAAGATGATAGCAAGTATGGGCATTATGAAAGCGTCAATCCAGTTCATCTTCAAAATCAAATATTTGAAGGACCTGACACTGATATTGAGACAGGTAATCTTAGCACAGATGTATGGCTCGCATTTTGGAAAACCGAAACTAAATTTTGTGGAAAGGAAAGAAAAGTGGTCTAACATATGGTTACATCTTAAAGATCAATCTGGTTTTGGTGGGTCTGTTTGGTACATGCAATGTAGGAATGTATTAATCAACTTGTTAAGGCTGGGTGGCCTCCTACACTTCTGGCCTTTGTTAAGTGGCTTGTTGTGGCAAGAAAACTTAGCGCTCTGATTCTCTGAGTTCCTCCTTTTAGTTTGTCGTTAGATAGTGGCATTATATATGTCATGATAATGTAGATGTTTATCCTATTTAATGGAGAAATACTTTCTTACCAATGGTTTTCTTCCTGCCACGTAACATCATTGGTTTATTTATGAATTTCCTTTTGATTGATCTACAGAGATGCGTCTTGCCAGTGCCAGGCAAGCAAAGGCGGATGACACTACTGATGATGACGTCCCTAGCACTTCGGGAAGGCAATTTACAGAGGCTACATCTTCTGACTCTAAGGTTGCACTTTTGTAGGCTTGCTTCCTGAGTTTATACTTTCATCTATCTATAAGCAAGTTATTTTTCCTCTCATATAGTAATAATGATTACCATATACGATACGGGAGGTATTTTTTAGACTGCGAAGCTGCTGTAGACTGGTCTGTTTACTTCTTACTCACAATGAATTTGATTGATCTTATATTTCCCTTTGGTCTACTTTGTGTTTCGATTAAATGTTCTAGAGTTCTTGGTTTTAGTAGCACACTACCATATGGTTCAAATTTTTTACTTTACCTTAGTAAGTGACGAGGTTTAGTTGTATTATGTATGTGAATACAGCATTTTGGTCTATCTCCACTGCCTGCTTACGAACCAGCGTTTGATTGGCAAAATGAGAGGTCAATGATATATGGCCAGAGGATTCCGGATTCTCATATCTCGCAGCATGGCAGGTTATCTTCAAGCATTGAAGATTTTCACCATCCTTTCATATTTCACATTTCATTTTCAATTTAATTTGCCAGTATTTTGTTCTATCTCTCATCCATTTCCTTTTCCTTTGGTTTTTCAGTGGATTGAAGATCTCGGTGAAAGTGTTATCTCTCTCATTTCAATCAGGATTAGTCGGTATGTGTCAGACTGCAGTTTGGCTTTATGTATGATAGCTGCTTTTTAAATTCTCAATGCACCTAAGTGTTTTCCTAATGAGTAATGACCTTTTTGTCTGGGAATCTTTTCCCGCAATTCCATTTTCAATAGAGCCATTTCATGGTACGATATGCCTGTACAATAGGGAGAGGAGAGAAAAGTTGTCAGAAGATTTTTATTTTCGAGTGCTGCCAACTGAGACACAGGATGTAAGTGAATAAGTTTTCCTTTAGTTTTTCTATTATCTAGCTAAGTTCGATGATTAACATCCTTCCACTAATGAAGTCGTGTTTGGGTATCATCATCAGAGCAAAATGTCAAATGAACCACGTGGAATCTTCTATCTGGATGCACCATCAGCATCAGTTTGTCTGCTAATCCAGCTGGAGAAACCTGCCACTGAAGAAGGCGGAGTTACTTCATCCGTTTATTCACGCAAGGAGCCTGTATGTGTTTGTACACCTTTATATTTCTTCTATGATTCAACACTCCAACAGTGATGGATGAACAAACTTTTCACACTTGTGATTTATATTCTTTTAAAGAATTTGAATAGTGTGGTAGCCTCTTACTACCTAACAACCTCCTTTTGTTATTAAAAATAGATCCAAATGGCGTTATGCTTATTTAGAACTATAATCTGATTGTTTGGTTTCTCACTTGCATGTTTCTGTATAATTCCTTCTTCTAGGCAAATATAATTTTAGGATTCCGTCAAGGACTCCCTTTTTAGATTGTCAACTTAGGGATTAGTTGATACAAACTCCATGAACACCTTTGCTTTGTGTCCCTGCTAGCGGCTAGAATTACCCCAGCATTTCCCTATACTGGCATCACACGGGTAGAAATGAAGACAGGGTCTTCGTATATTTTTTATTTATTTTATAAATCTTGTAATTATGAAAACTTGTTGACTAAGTTATACTAGATCGAATTTGATTAGTTGCGAATTAAACCACACTTGCACCAACCTTCTGCTACCCTTCATTCACAAGCTGAGATATGCTGTTTCCAGTGACTGAAGAGTGACCCCTATAATGCAATGAACCTCCTTATCCTTGCAGCAAGAATTCTCCTCAAATATGAACTTTTAAAGGGAAAAATAGATCACACCAAGCAGATTATCTATTTCTATTTTCTTGTCTGATGTTGAAGGAATTCGAAATTTGGATACTGAAGTAAATTCACTCAAACTCAGCTTAACTTGATTAATTCCTTGTAGTTCTTGGGAGCTACTTGTTTTTTAATGATCCACCCCTCTAGATAGTCGTGTAATTGGGTCCACATCCTTGCTGGTCTTTTGCTAACTTCCTTTAGGTGATAAAAAAGGTCTCTTAATTCTTTTGTTGTTAATATGGTGAGTTTTATGGGAGTACAGAAAATGAAAAAGCAGAAACAAATGTTGCATTCTACTATCTCATCCGTCAAAACCATGAAGCTGCCTGTATTGGACACATTAAATGGCTAGCTAGTGGGGAAACAGTATGTTAGTTGATCTCTGTGGACAGGAATTGGAGGTTAGAAAAGGCCAATTTCAAACTCTACTGTTCACTAGATCGTATTCTCAACCATACGTGTAAATCTCCTCAATGACCTGATTGAAAGGCTTCCTTTGATCCCTCATAAATAGTTCTAGAGGGAGGTTGCACTTGTTGGTGTTTTAAGTAAAATTTTAGTTAGTTGTTAAACAGAATCCTTTGAATCAGGTGTTGTGCTATCTCGACTATATTTGCAGGTGCACTTGACCGAGAGAGAGAGGCAGAAATTGCAGGTGTGGTCCCGAATCATGCCATACAGAGAGTCCTTCGCCTGGGCTATTGTTCCATTATTTGATAACACCATTGGTGCAGCTTCTGGTGGTTCTGCTTCTCCAAGTAGCCCTCTTGCTCCTAGCATTTCTGGGTCCAACTCCCATGATGGTGGAGTGGAACCTGTTTCTAAGATCACATTACATGGGAAGCTGGGTTATTCAAGTGGAAGCTCAGTTGTAGTTGAAATATCGAACTTAAACAAAGTTAAAGAAAGCTACACTGAGGATTCACTTCAGGTACAGCAGGAGCGTGTTTGTTAGATCAATCATTTTCCCTTTGTGTTTGCTTGTATTTCTATTGGAACCAGGGGCTTATTTTATATCTCCACACACGCGCACGCGCGTGCATATCCCTTGGATGGTTCATATATTATTTCTCCATGCTACGACAACAAAGAAAAGAATGTCATTCTCCAAAATGAGCAACCTGTCAGCCTTTCATAATTATTAGGAACTTTGATCTTTCAAGTTTCATTATTTGCTGTGTTAATTTAACTTGTGTCATCTTGCTGTCAACTGCTTTTATTATAGGTTATGAAAATGATATGCTTTTGATTAGGCATTTGATGTCTCTTCTATTAACTATCACCACCATAAAAAACTAGTAGATACTACAATACTCTTTTCTTGTTCAAACTCGGGGAACTGTTGAAGTACTGATGCAGTTAAAAAACTCCAACTTGAACGATTGTGGAGGATATGGTTTTTTAGATTGATATATCCGAGGTTGTGTTGCCCGAATTTTTGGGGAATGACCCAATAAATTGAGATTAATTCAGTGGAAAATTAAGTATGACTTTTATCATCTTAATATCCAGCCTCTCTTGGCAAGACGGATGGCCTTGTTATTTTTTGATTATACGAGAAGGATTTAGCCAATTTGTGTGATTATTTACTTTCTATCTGAAAGTTTTGTTAGAGTTGCTTGGTTCAGATAACAGGCTCTCCGTGCAATTTCAAATTAATTCTGTTGAAGGTATTGCCTGATGAAGAAGAAATTTACAAATCTAGCTCTCATTTTATTCTATATGGGCGGAGTTGGGGGCAGGGTTTGAATATTATGACTTTCCCAATAAATTAATTCCATTGCAGTTTGGAAGCTTTTGAGGTGTTACAGTCATCTGTCATTGATTTTAAGATGTAGGAGGAAGGGCAGGTCTTATTTGGATTTTCTTTAAAATCTAATTCCAGCATAGAATAGCATATAAGATACTGAGTGAGTGAATTTTTTTTATCAGTGCAAAGTAATTATTCCTCTTAATTGTTGCTTGTCTGTGTTTTCTTTATTTTGTAGGATCCAAAGCGCAAGGTTCATAAACCTGTGAGAGGTGTTTTGAGACTTGAAATTGAAAAACACCAGACTGGTCATGTTGATTTGGAGAATGTATCAGAAAATGGTAGCATGACCAATGATTCTGTTGATCCTGGCGATACTATTACTGCTTCTACTTTTTCAAAATGTCCCAGTAATGGTTCGGATGGGACCCAAAGTAGCAATATCAAACAGCATTCCTTTGATGGAAAAGAAGCCTCTGACAATAGATTGAACAGCCAAGGAAATTCAGACTTCAATGCTGATGATGTAAGTGATGTAGCCGTCATTCTCTCGATGAGGACATAATTATGGCTAGGGAAGGAAATGAAAATAGCTGCAAATTAGTTTTAGGAATTAAACTCTGAAGTGATTCTTTTGCATGTACGTAAATGTTGGAGTTTGTATGAAAAATTGGATTTGCTGTGACACTGTGGACCAATTAATAGTTGGGTTGGAGGAAGTATTAATTGAGTATCTATATTTCTCTGACTTAATTGATTTGATTGCATAACTTGAATGGGCTCAGTGTTAGAGCTCACTCTGCCATTTGGCACCTAATTGCTAAGCTAAAAATCAGTGTTATTCAAAAGCTTCCGTTACAGACAGAAGCATCAAAGAGCAAAGCCTTAAAGGCAGGTTCAGGAAAATATTCAAAATAGCAGAGCGTCGGTGTCTACAGATGGGGTAGTGGATGGTCTCAAGTAAGCTGTTAAAAAAAAAAAGGAAAATGCTGGAATTCACTAGGATATCCTGTCATGGGATTAGAGTGACGAAAAAAATGACAGAATGCGCTTGCGTTAAAATGTTCCACTAACATTTCCAGGGCCACATTGCGTGCTTGTTCGAGGGTTATTGACTTGTGGCTTGCATTGTCTTGTGTATTCTCCATGATCCCCTTTCATTGTGCTCAGATGAACTGTTGTTTGTATGCAGCAGCAGAATTGAATGCTTCCTAGTATTGGTGGGATGGTCGATGTATAATAAAGATTTCAGCTGGATTAAATCTCTTGAACTGCTTATGTAGTAAAGGTTTTTGGTACCGTGCTTGCAACTTCTTAATGTTTGTGTTGAACTTCTTTCACCTGTAGTAGAGAAAATATTTAAAGCAAGAAGAGATGAGAAATGTTTGGAGGCTTGAGAGGGTTGGGAAAAGTGGGGAAAAAGGGGGGGGGGGGTGTGATTTTTTAATAGGTACAAAGGAAGTTGGTCAGACCTAATCTAAGTAGTACTTTTGTTTTGTGGGTTTGGTCTACACTTTTGTTTTTGGTGAGTAATTGCACGTTTGCTATCCTGCTGATTGTAGATGATTATGTGCCCATACAAAGTGCCTACTAGCATTTTCATGTTGAAGATATAATCACTGATGTTTGAGCACTTACTTTTGTATGCGCTTCATGAAATTGTTGATTATTTTTCAGTTCCAAGCCTTCGACTTCCGCACCACCACAAGGAATGAGCCTTTTCTGCAGCTTTTTCATTCTCTCTATGTATATCCCCTAACAGTGGCTTTGAGTCGGAAGAGGAACTTGTTTATACGGGTTGAACTTAGAAAGGATGATGCTGATGTGCGTAGACAGCCTCTGGAGGTAGAATTCTTGTTGATAATACTCTTTCTTGTGAATGATTTATACAGGCTGGCACCCCCTTAGTGCCTATGGCTGGAATTATCTATTTCTCTATGAATATATTTTCTCAATTTTATGAATTATCTCATAGGCACTGTATCCAAGGGAGCCAGGTGCATCACCACAGAAGTGGGTCCATACGCAAGTTGCCGTTGGAGCTAGGGCAGCTTGCTATCATGACGAACTTAAACTTCTTCTTCCTGCCATTTGGACCCCGCTTCATCACCTATTATTCACTTTCTTCCACATTGATCTTCAAACAAAGCTGGAAGCTCCAAAGCCGGTAATATTTCCTTTTAGTTGTATATCCCTTTTGCTGAACGATCACTTATTGTGCCTAAATTGTTGATTTTGGTTTCTTAACTTTTTTATGCTCCATACCTAATATTACCTGGCTACTTCCAATTTCTCATGTTCATTGCATTAATGTAATTGCATTAATGTAATCTTTCTTTTCCCATTTAATTGATTTCCAGGTGGTGATTGGTTATGCAGCACTTCCACTATCTACACATGCTCAGTAAGTACATGCATTGGACCCTGTGTTCTGTTCCTTAAGCTGACAAATGGAAATAATGGTTCAACCGTTTTACATGTATTTGACCGTCTTCAACCTTTGCTGAGTTCATCATGATGCATGTGTAAAAACCGGTGTCAATGCCTTATGTTGTGGTTGAGTATTTACAGAACGTTCTTTACCTGAAACATGATAAAATGGCACGAGAGCTTGTTTACATCTGTTTACCTTTATTTTCTGTGTAGTTAAATCTTGCTGTCTTAATTTGCAGTCCTTTTCTATATATAAATGGTTACCCTAGACCTCTAACAGGTGTGGTTTTGTTCAGGTTGCGATCTGAAATTTCTTTGCCTATCATGAGAGAGCTAGTTCCGCATTATCTTCAGGATGCTGGAAAGGTACGAGTTGTGTTAATCAGCAGAATAACACCTGTACCATTTCTTGTTTTCCATGTCAATAATGCCTTTTTATCATTATCTAACAATATGAGTGACTTTAGAGATGTTCTTGATCCGGGATATCTCTTGTTTGACGGGAGTCTTTTACATACTTTAACTTTAGACTAAGCTAAACTGCTCTTTCAAATCTCACTGGCCTATGCTGTTCCATCCTACTTTCTTTTGGGTTTCCTGCATTGTTTAATGTTTATTTTTCTCCTTTGGGTCGAACTGGAGCAAGTCAGATGCCTTGACTGATGGCACTTGCGAGCAGATATATGTCTGGCGATGAAGTTCTTGGTGAACTTCAACCACTCATACCAAATGAGAAGGAGGGTATATATGCATATGCATGTGCAGATGCATGCACACACATATATATGCTGCCAGGTTTCTATCCTGGGGTATCCTGAAACTGAGAGACTTCTTTGAAAACCAGTAGGTTTATGAGTCTATAGAGCACAATGTTTACTGCTAAGTAGTTTTTTTGAAATTTATTGTTGGATTTCTCGTAGAAGAACAGATGTGATTTGGCTAATAGCATGTTTGGCTCTTGTCCTTGCATTAAATTTGTAAATAAAGAAATGTGCCTCTCTTTTGCAGGAGAGGTTGGACTACTTGGAAGATGGGAAAAATGTGTTTAGATTGCGCTTGAGACTCTGCTCATCTTTGTACCCTATTAATGAGCGAGTTAGGGATTTTTTTCTTGAATATGATAGACACACACTGCGGACAAGCCCACCCTGGGGTTCTGAACTTCTGGAGGTACTACTTTAATAGATGCTATCTTTCGATGAGCATTTGGCTTCTTCATGCCTAATATGTCTGCTGCACGAGGTTAAATGGGCCCTTGACTTCAGCATTATTTAGTCCTGTTTTCCTTCATAAAGAAATTTCAATATATCTCTGTGGATTTTCTTCTAAGTTGCTGTGGATGATGGTTTGTTATGACTTTTTGTGTTTTAATTTCATTGCAAATGTTCTTTTGCAGGCTATTAACAGTCTAAAGAATGTTGATTCTACTGCTTTACTCCAGTTCCTTCACCCAATCTTGAATATGCTACTACATCTTATAGGCAATGGTGGAGAAACCCTTCAGGTCTTTAAATATATTCATTCTCGGATTTTTCACTTTGTTCTTTCCAGGAAGACATTCACTGTTAAAAGCGTAGATACATCATAGAATGACAGATCTTTTAAAATCAAATGGACCATTTGAAGCAAAAGAAATATAATGAGGAGCTGTAGAAATGAGTCACTGTAAGGGGACTGCTCAAATGGGCTTATTGTTTTTTCTTCTTTTTTATTTTATGGGCCAGCCTTGGGGGTTTTTTTTTTTTTCTCTATCCTTTTATGACAAGCAGTATCTTAATTGATTAGTGCATAATGCACATAGTTTGATGTTCATTCTACTTTCACTCAGTTCTTATGGTTTGCAACCTCACATTTTACTTGTCATGTTCAGGTCGCGGCTTTCAGGGCTGTGGTGAATATTCTGACTAGGTTTGCTCTTCACTTTTAATGCTTAATGTATTGAATAGTACATGCATGTTTTGTTCATGCTGAACATGAATTTCAAGCCTTCTACGTCTGAAAATCGTGGATGATGACATGCTTATGTCTAAAAGGAGTTTGGATAAATGCTGCATGTGGATTCATTGCCCTGTGAAAAAGGAATTAAGAATGGATGCATATGCAAAAAACCGACCCTTTTCTACATCAAACTGCCCTTTCAGCTTTACCATTAATTCATTCTCTTGGAACGTAGTATATGCATTTTAAACTGTTGTGGTCACATCTGGCCCCTTGGCATATGATAACATGTGGAATTTTGTACCATAGGGCGCAACAGGAGTCTGTGGATGACAATGAAAGAAATCGTTTTCTTGTTAACTATGTTGATTATGCATTTGATGACTTTGGGGGACGTCAACCACCAGTTTATCCTGGTCTCTCTGCTGTTTGGGGGAGCCTAGCTCGAAGCAAGGTAAAAGCTTACTGGTCATCTGTTTTGGCTGTTAAACTATGAGCACAGTGTAATGGATTATACCAGTTCTTGGGTACCTATATATATATATATATATATATATATATATATATGTGTATGAGGTGCTGATTAAGTTATCTCTCCAATTCACCCACTATTTCAGTGATTGCTTACTGACGCAAGACACCATTTCCTAGTTACAATGAAGTGCCTTAGTTCATAATTTCATGCTTTTGTTTTCTTTGTGGAACCATCTTCATACCAGGATTTTCTTGCGCTTCATTTCATTTAAAGAGCTGCTGTTCCTGGTTATATTCTCATAAAGTAGTCTTTGCTTTGGTTGTTGAGATTAATTTTCCTTGTTATGGATTGTCAATGATTAGCAGACTAATAACAGTCAATTCAGCTCCCCTGGTTTAGTCAATTGGGTATAAAACAGCAATATCAATGAGAGAGAAACTGTTTGCTAGTTAGTAGATGATACTTTTTGCAAGTGGAAAAACATGCTGCATGGATGCTGCACACTTGCTGCAGGACATTAATGTACAGCCATACTATGCTACTGCCATATTTACTTGATCCCTTTGTTCAGGCTAAGGGCTACCGTGTCGGACCGGTCTATGATGACGTATTGGCTATGGCTTGGTTTTTCCTCGAACTAATTGTCAAGTCAATGGCCTTGGAGCAGACTCGACTATTCTATCACGTTCTTTCACTAGGTATGTTTTAAAGCGTCAAAACATCCTCTTCGCATCTTAATTAAATATGAGTATCTCTGGAAAGAAAAGGTCTATTCTCTTTCTCTGCTTCTACTTTTGCAACAATTGCGATAGTTAATTTTAGGTCTGTAAACATGTGCTTTTATTCAAATGATGCGGTCATTTCACCATTTAATTTGCATTCTGAATCATTGTATGATCCTTAAGTGGTCTCATCATCCTTTATTTTGCAGGTGAAGATATTCCACCTATGCAGCTGAAAGAAGGAGTATTTAAATGCATATTGCAGTTGTACGATTGCCTTCTAACAGAAGTCCACGAGCGTTGTAAGAAGGGATTAAGCTTGGCAAAGTGGTTGAATAGTAGCTTGGCCTTCTTCTGTTATGATCTCTTATCAGTGATTGAACCACGCCAAGTTTTTGAACTAGTATGCTTTTCCTTCCATTTAATGTATGATTATCTCTAATGGAATTTAGTAGTTCGGATTTGACTCTTGTTTGTTGGAGGGGTTCCTGACTTGCAGCGAAGTTAACTGCTTTATTCATATTAAACTGGATTTCTACATCTTAAGAATGGATAGCTTATCCTGATGTGATTAACTTAGCGAGAATTTCACATATGGCTTGGAGTAATTTAAATATGTTTTTTATGTCAATTCCAGTTCCGTGTTCGGTTGTCTTACTTCTCATTCATCTGCTACAGGTGTCCTTGTACCTGGACAAATTTTCTGGAGTATGTCCATCGGTTCTTCATGATTGCAAGCTCACATTCTTACAGATTATATGTGACCACGATCTTTTTGTGGAAATGCCTGGAAGAGACCCTTCAGATAGGTAATTGTATGAGTTTCAGAAATGAGATTTGCCTCATTTAACTCTGCAAGTGCAACATAAATTGTGCATCAACTTGCACCCACCACTTTGTGTCCTTTACATGGGTAATCCAGTTTATTGGAAAATGTGGTGGAGCAGTTCACAATCTGGTACTAGTTGATGGCCTTTCGATTACATATACTTTGGGAGGTCTCTTGTATGCCCTTGAGCAATCATCAATTCCCACTCTTGCTCTATGAAGTTTTACAAGTTTTTCTTGAAAAACTAGTCCTCGTAACTGCTTCATACTTTCTTTCCTGGCCTCAACATATTATAACTTACACTGCTCACACAGCTGGTCTTAGTCTCCTTGCATTCTTCAGAATATGTTGGATGATCTTATCTATGTGTACATGCTGCAGGAACTACCTTTCATCTGTCCTAATACAAGAAATTTTCCTCAGCTGGGATCATGATGATTTGTCTCAGCGTGCAAAGGTTGGTTGCTGTGCTAATAATTTGTACAAACATAGGCTTAAATTTAAGTTGGTTTCTGAATATATTTTCCTCGATTTGCTATTATAGTCTGCAAAGTTGGCAAACATGCTTGTTTGTTCTGTATGTTGACCTTTATCATACAATTTGTGCAGGCAGCTAGAATATTAGTCATCCTCCTATGCAAGCATGAGTTTGATGCTCGATACCAGAAGCCTGAAGATAAACTCTACATTGCACAGCTATATTTCCCACTCATCGGACAGGTACATTTCCCTACCAAGATCCCAGACCGTCTATTATCTTGTGCTTTCCACTGAATTTTTATTCAGTTTTCAATTTCAATTGTTTCTTTCAGAACAGATTACAAGAAAAAATTGCTATGATGCCCAGCTTTTAGGGATTCTTCTTTTACACCTTTAAGTATCATATCAAGTATCCTTTCCCGCATTTGTCCTGAGTTAGAATGCATAAATGTCAAACGCGGACCAGTTGAAAGATTAATTTTCATCTTTCTTTCATAAGTGAAATTTCTGCTTTTCTGATTGTCTTGTGAAAATGAACAAGTAGGTCATGCCTTCTTTTGATCCAGATAGTTTATAATATTAATTTTTGAGAAATCAAAATATGAGGGAACTGTCTATGTAATAATTTGCTGAGTAAGCTGTACTTCACTGGGTTTGGAGAGTGTAGAGTTTTATGTTCACTGAGTAAGCTGTAGGTGGTAAAACTAAGGGTGCAGGGTTTTATGTTCACCATCTTAAGCAGATTTATGTTAGTTACTGAGGTGGCTACATAGTATTTTGACATTATCTGTCGATGCATCTGAACAGGACAATTACATAATTGCTTAGGCTTGATGCATCAGGTTGAAAGTACTACCTTGATTATAACATCTCTGATCCTGGAAGATGTTAAAAAAGAAACTAGAAGCTTAAACTTAATAAACTTTATGCCATGATGTTTGATTTTTGTAACGGCAAGGCCTATGTTTAGGGTTCATCTTTGCTACCAAGAAATTACTTTTTGCCCAGTCATTGCATTAAAATTAGGCAATCATTGTGGATGTTTTGTTATAGTACCTTTCGGGGCTTAAAATGAAATTGATTGTTGCAACTGCGACCCTGATCCTGGGGGTTAGTTGCAATACCACCTCTATCCTTGTGCCATTTTCCCCATCATTTTATTGTCTCTATCCATAATAAATGTACTGACAATTGCGTGCAAATTGAAGCTACTGGGGGGTAACCTAGTTTCTCGCTTGGAAGTTCCTAGCATTTTCATGGTCTTGAATTGCAGTATTATCCTTTATCCTTTTCTTTAAGTTCTGAAAATTTCAAATTTGAATTTATTGCAGATCCTAGATGAGATGCCTGTCTTTTACAGTCTGAATGCTGTGGAGAAGCGTGAAGTTCTGATTGTTAGTTTGCAAATTGTGCGCAACCTAGATGACGTGTCACTTGTCAAGGCGTGGCAGCAAAGTGTTGCTCGAACCCGACTATTTTTCAAACTCATGGAAGAGTGCCTTACTCTCTTTGAGGTTTGAGTCCATTTCCAATATTTCGATTTCTTTCTGGCTTGACTTCTGGTTAGCTCATATTTGCTACTGGAATATCAGTTATAGATTAAGCTGTTCTTTGAATTGGAATTCTTAAGAATTGTTTGGTTTAATGTTGATCAGTGACTGAGAAATTTGCTTAATTTCTTTCTTCTTTTTTGTTTATGAGTAAATTCGTTGGAGGCATTTAGTTCGTTTAGTGGATCAATAGATGGCAAGTTAAATTCCTTAAGAGTATAGAGGTGCTTTACGAGACAGTAATTATAATGGTTCATATCAGCTAGGTGCTTGATGAGATTTTTCCTTTTGGTTTGTCAATTCTTTGTGGAATTATCAGTTGTCATGAATCTTCCTTACAGTTGACTGATGAAAATGCTCTTGATTCATGCCTTTTTTCTCCTTTGCTTTTAGGATTTTTCTATTTCAATCGCCATAAATTATCTGTTTGTCCTTGCAGCATGGAAGTCAGATTTACTAGGATGACTGAGTAGTCTCAGTGCTTTCCTCCTTGCTCAGAATAGTAATTGCATTTTACATGATTTTGCAGCATAGAAAACCTTCTGATGGCATGCTCCTTGGCTCCAGTTCTCGCAGCCCTGCTGGGGATGGACCTGTCTCCCCAAAGTACTCTGAGAGACTTTCTCCTGCAATTAACACGTATCTTTCAGAGGCATCAAGACAAGAAGTTAGGGTAAGTGAACTCTTGTAAAGCATTTAATTTGAGAGTAAGGTAAATATGTTGTCTGCTGTAGTAATTCCTGATCTCAGAGGCCATCCTGGTGAATGTTCTTTTTAATACTGGAAGCCATCCTTGTGAATATTGGTTTCCACTCAGAGTCTCTAAATTTCTGCTGCAATATCTATATGAAGCCTCAGGGAACACCTGAGAATGGTTATTTATGGCAAAGAGTGAACTCCCAGTTGAGCTCCCCAAGTCAGCCATATTCTTTGAGAGAAGCCCTAGCTCAGGCTCAATCTTCAAGGATTGGAGCTTCAGCTCAAGCTCTGAGAGAATCCTTGCACCCAATTTTGAGGCAAAAACTGGTATAGTGTTTACAGTATTCACCATGCTGCTGCTCTTGTTTTTCTTGTTTGAAGAAGTTTGAATCATTTGATTTTCACTTAATGAAGACAGCTTATAATCGTGGCAATTACTACAGGAGCTTTGGGAAGAGAATTTAAGTGCTGCTGTCAGTCTTCAAGTTCTGGAAATAACCGAGAAATTTTCCACAATGGCATCAACTCATAGCATCACAACAGACTATGGGAAACTGGATTGCATAACTGCTATTTTTATGAATTTCTTCTCCCGAAATCAACCACTGGAGTTTTGGAAAGCTTTATCACCTGTCTTCAGCAGTGTCTTTGATCTTCATGGAGCTACCCTTATATCTAGGGAGAATGATCGATTCTTAAAACAAGTTGCTTTTCATCTGCTGCGGCTAGCAGTTTTCAGAAATGACAGTATTCGGAAACGGGCTGTTGTTGGGCTTCAGATACTTGTTAAGGTAAGTTCTCTAGACTTAACATCATACTCTTCTCTGCCAGCTAGTACAACCAGATTATTGATGGTATGCATTTCATAATCAATTTGCAGAGTTCTTTCTATCACTTAATGCAATCTGCAAGGTTAAGGGTCATGCTGACCATTACAATCTCAGAGTTGATGTCTGAGGTGCAAGTCACTCAGATGAAACCTGATGGTACGCTAGAGGAGAGTGGTGAGGCACGGCGACTTAGAAAATCTTTGGAGGAAATGGCAAACGAAGGCAAGAGCCCTAGCATATTGAAAGAATGCGATCTTTCAGAAAATTCTCTCGTCTCAATTCCAGAAAGAATGACAGAAATTCGGTGGTCCTGGTCGGATGTCAAATATCTCTCTAAATGCCTTCTTTTGGCACTAGATGCAAGCCTTGAGCATGCTCTTTTGGTAAGTTATGATCGCATGTGTGGTAGCATATTTGTATAATGACTTATGGGCGAGGTGAACCTCATATATATCGGTAATATATCAGCCACCATTTATCAGATTGGATCAATTACAAATAGTTGGAGTATTTCTGTCATCTGAGTCACCATTCTGGTTGAGAAGAGTGGGTCGTGTTATAGTTAAAAGTTGTTGGCTGTACCGCATCTGATCCAGCGAGCTTGCTGACCATAGACATCTTGGCTTTATAATTAATTACGTGTTAATAAGTTTTAGGCTTGTGTTAAGTTAGCCTTTTTCTGATTTTTTGTCATTCAGGGACCTTTGATGAATATGGATAGATATGCTGCTGCAGAGAGTTATCACAAACTTGCTATGGCTTTTGCCCCTGTCCCGGATCTTCACATTATGTGGTTGTTGCACTTGTGTGATGCACACCAGGAGATGCAGTCTTGGGCTGAAGCTGCACAATGTGCTGTGGCTGTTGCTGGTGTTGTAATGCAGGTACATACATTTAAATTATCAAATATAGTCACATACAGCTTTTTTTAAGCAAATGTACTCTTTTAAGCTTGATAGTTGGATTCTGTATGCTGTCACAAAAAATGTTCCTCTATACAATCACATTTTGCTGGCTCTCCAAGGAAGAATTGGCATTTATAGATAGAAGATCCAATGTACTCTGCCTATTGTAAGTTAGCAAGGACCTAAGTTATGCTTTAATTTGCAGCCAAATACTTGTACCCGTAATAGAAACAAAGACACAGGGTACAAATGATTTCTACTCTTGATGGACAAGAGATACTGTCGTTAGGACATATTTTCCTCAACCAAAGTGAGTTCTTTTCTGATTTGTGAGGTATCTAGAGTTTACATCTCTATACTTCTCTATGAAGACTGCTCAAACTGTTTGTTGTCTGAGATCTATTTATATGGGAAACTGATCACAACTAGCTATTGCTGATTGATTGGAAGAATATATTCTATCAGATACTCATGCAGTCCATCTAATCTTACTTTTCTTATTGCAGGCCCTAGTAGCTAGAAATGATGGTGTCTGGAGTAAAGACCATGTGACAGCACTACGTAAAATTTGCCCAATGGTCAGCAGTGAGATCAGCTGTGAGGCATCTGCTGCAGAGGTTGAGGGGTATGGTGCTTCAAAACTCACAGTAGACTCTGCTGTGAAATATCTGCAGCTTGCAAACAAGCTTTTCTCTCAAGCTGAGCTTCATCATTTCTGCGCAAGCATTCTGGAACTTGTGATTCCAGTTTACAAAAGCAGGAGAGCATATGGACAGCTGGCAAAATGTCACACCTTGCTCACCACTATCTATGAGTCAATCCTTGAGCAGGAATCGAGCCCAATTCCTTTTACTGATGCTACATATTACAGGGTGGGATTCTACGGTGAAAAATTTGGGAAGCTGGATAGGAAGGAATACGTTTATCGGGAGCCCCGTGATGTGCGGCTTGGTGATATTATGGAGAAGCTTAGTCATATTTATGAGTCCCGGATGGATGGAAACCATACACTACACATTATCCCAGATTCTAGACAAGTAAAAGCCGAAGAGTTGCAGCCAGGAGTTTGCTATCTACAGATAACTGCTGTTGATCCTGTGATGGAAGATGAAGATTTGGGGAGCAGAAGGGAGAGGATCTTTTCTCTATCTACTGGTGGGGTCCGTGCACGTGTTTTTGATCGCTTTTTGTTTGATACCCCATTTACTAAAAATGGCAAGACTCAAGGTGGGTTAGAAGACCAATGGAAGAGGCGGACGGTACTTCAGACTGAGGGCTCATTCCCCGCCCTTGTGAACAGGCTCTTGGTGATTAAATCTGAGTCTCTTGAGTTTTCGCCGGTAGAAAATGCAATTGGCATGATTGAAACCCGTACAGCTGCACTGCGCAATGAACTTGAAGAGCCTCGCAGTTCTGAAGGAGATCAACTCCCACGCTTGCAAAGTCTGCAGAGAATCCTCCAAGGCAGTGTGGCAGTCCAAGTGAGTGCATATTGATGGCCTTTGGCAAATAACTGGCTTATGCTTGACCAAATAATTTGTCTAGATCCATGCACCTCTTTCTTCATGATGACCTTTTGACATTTAAATCTCATCTTGTAGGTGAATAGTGGGGTTCTTAGTGTTTGCACGGCTTTCCTGTCGGGTGAGCCTGCCACGAGGTTGCGGTCCCAAGAACTACAGCAACTCATCGCCGCACTTCTTGAATTCATGGCTGTTTGCAAGCGTGCGATACGGGTTCACTTCAGATTGATTGGGGAGGAAGATCAAGAATTCCACACGCAGCTCGTGAACGGGTTCCAATCTCTCACTGCAGAGTTATCTCATTATATCCCTGCCATCCTCTCGGAGCTTTGAAATTGTTGTACTATCACTTGTATTGAGTGTATGTGCGTAGGCTTTTGGTTTTCATTAGCTTCTTTTGTAGTTTTAAGTGCTTTCTTTCACACCACCTTGCCCAATAGCATCATTTGTTGCTTATGTTGGTAGGAGAATGTGTTCATATCATATCATGTGTAATGTCATCTGTAATTGCCGTCGCTGAAGATGTGGATGCTTTCAACAATTGTTCATATCTTTGACCTGGTTCTTGAATGTGAAATGCCCAACGAAATTCTGCTTTCCTTTCCTTTTTCTTTTTCTAGATTTCAATTATCTTAGCACTTGTCGCACAACCTGACTAAGTCGGAAGAGGAGTCTCGTTGATCGTTCTGAGAATGTTTAATGACCCGCAAAGAGCATATATGTGTCTGAAAATTCACTTGCATTAGTAATCTGGATCTGTATTTGTCAATCCAATGCATCAATGACTTAGCTGTTTTGGCAGGTGAGTGTAACCTTCTCGTCTTCTTGAACCCTGCTAATCTGGGCTAATTAGGTTCATATCAAAGAAAATATTTGGTAGTATTAAAGCGCCACGTAAGTGACTTATGTGGCACTCATTTATACAGTCAGATCCATATGCGATTTGACGTGCAATTGAGTTAAAATTAAACAAAAGCAAAATTTCTGACGAGGGACCATTAATTTTGGAAAAATTTAAACACCTGCAACAACGTCATCTCTCTTCAACCATCCTTTACGATCATGTCTAGTTTTAGAGAAAACATCCTCAAAAGGAGCTCAATTTTTAACGGTTCATATTGTCACTTGATCACCGCGCTTTAAAAACCTCCATTTTCACCTAGAAAACTGCCGCTTCGAAGACCTTCATCTTCGCTGCAAAGACCTCCATAACTTTTGAGATTGAAGTATGTCGAGCGGGGTGAGCTCAATGTTGAGCTTGATAGTGGTCCTCTCACTTAGTAGGTTGAAATTCGTCTGATTGGATTTTAGTGATGCGTGTGTGATAGTCTTACATTATTTTGTGCATATACTGCTAGTAATTTTTCTGCTCGAACATTCGTTGGCGATTGAGATTAACAACAATCATGGAAAGAAAAAATCAGTGTCCAGACACTTACAAGGACTATGTTCCATTTTTTAACTATAAATTTTCTGCATGCACGCGCATTTGCATAAGCGCATGCGCTTGAAGTCATGCTTGGGTATGTTAATGTCTGAGTATGAGAGAGAGAGAGAGAGAGAGAGAGAGAGAGAGAGAGAGAGAGAGAGAGTCTTGGAGCAACCATTAGTGTTTGATGGCATCTCAAACATCAGTTTAGCATTCTGTCTCAAAGGGAAATACGGTTACATGTCTAGGGCGAAACCTCTTAACAACTTGAGAACCAAGAAACATCCGCTTCTCAAGCAGTAACTTTCATCTTTTTGGCATAGAAAATCATTCTCCATGACCCGACAACACTGAAGATGCATCTTCCAGTAATCAGTTTAAAGCCCCAAGATGTCTCACCATGTCCTTTGCATCATCATGAATGTTTGAGCAACTTCACAGCCTCAAAAACAGCAGAAAAGTCTAAATCACCCAGTCCCAGGCTTCTGGCCTTTTTGAAAGCCTACAAGCAGTGGAGGTGACAATGCGAATTTATCTAAGATCACTTTGGACACGGTGCAATGTACATTCAAGTAAAAGAAAAGGAAAGGGTAACAGAATATCAAAGCTTAATATATGTCTCAACACTGCCTGAAGAAGTGAAGGGCTATTCATACAGAATTAAAGTATGTTCAATCTAATCACTATGGAACCATTTATTTATCTCTTTAATCCCTACCCTGTCAGCATTACCCAGAAAGTCATCGCCCCAAGAAATGGAAGCAACAAAATCCTCAGGTTTCATTTGTTTTATAAGGATTTCTTTCTCTGTGGAGAATAATGTCTTGCAGTTCATGACTATGACTTTTCAATGCATTGTGTACTTGAAAGTTAGTGTCGTTTGGATTGGGAATAGCAAGCACCACCCCACAGTGGTTTTTATCCTATTCCTAGCAATAATTCGCTAACTTCTAATCAGATTGGGAAAACAACCTCATTGGAAGCAGCTGCGATTGGCATTGAAAGGGCATTTTCATCCCCAAGGCCAAGAGCCAGCCTCATGTCCTTCTGCTGATGTTTCAGAGGAAAGGCTGGGGCGTAATTGCTCTTTATCATAGTGGGTCCTTTAAGTTTGAACATTGGGTTAGCGATTGCACCAAGATCCTGCCAAGAAATGATTTTTATCAGCCATCCATGCTTTAACTCAAGTAAATCCGAACAGGTTGATCATTGTCATACCAGCACGTCAAGAAGAGTATGCGGGTCCAATCCACTTCGGCTGGCCAGTTCAAGTCCCTCCGAAAATGCATTCATCATGCTGCGACAATAAAATACTCTGTGAGCCATACCAATGTACCATAACCAAATTTAAAGAACGTAAATTTCATTTCGTAAATCTTGAAGGAAACTGATTTAGTTCTGTGGGACCAGAACAAGTACAGAATTTAACGTCTGATGAGTTTATAATGATAGCACGTGAGATTTAGAATAGGTGCAGACATGACAGCGGGGCCTGCAGAGGCTTCCGCTGCAATCACAATGCTCTCATATCAGAGCCACAGAGATCATTTACTTGCCATTACCAAGAGCTGCTAGGACTTCCTGCACCTGGATATCTAGATAGTAATAGCAACTCAAGTTGACTTCCTAATTGCTATACTATCATAATTTGCTGATGCAGACAATGACACCCTTCTTCTTGATTATCAAACTGATGGTTTTTTTTATTCCCATTGCACAAAGAATGGTTTCTTTGAGATTTGCAGATCAAAATGCGGTTGCGGTGCATTGGCTGCCTAAGCCTCAAGATCCATGCAAGTGGCTTCCAGTGCAATGAGTTATTAATTATACATTAAGATTCAGGTTTATGCTAATGCTAACATTACAGGATATTGCAGTCAAGATTACCTAGCATGGACCTGGGCCACGAGAACTTCCATGTAAGTTCCTGTTTAAGTATTCGGTTTCGTCTTTCACCTAATAAAAATTACAATGAGGTTCACCAGACTATCTACGTTGAACTTTTAGGTTGGCCGCACCTCTTCTAGTCTCAAAGTATCAAAAAGCTATGGGGATTCACCAATTGCAGATAGACAGAAACAAGTACCAGCCCATTATCATGTTCACTACAAGCTTCATTTTAGCTCCATTGCCAACTGGGCCCAGGAAGAAAGACTTCTTCCCCATGACATCGAAAGCTGGAACTGCTTGCTCAAACAATGCCTGCAAATACAAGGTCAAATGATAAACAAATGTTAGAGATTGAATGAAGAGGGATTCTTGCATTTTCATCCCGATGTTCTCACAGTGTAGTAGTCCATCTAATGACATGATATTTGCCATGGACAAAGACACATCGCCACTGTTAGAGCCTGAAATAGGTAGTTATTATTTTTTTTCTCCAAAAATATCTGTGTGACACATTCTCCTTCTTAATATCTTACAGTTATCTTTGCAATATACACTAAGAATATAGGAAAATGGCCAAAACCCTTTGAACGAAGGAGTCCTGACTGACAAAATGCAGCGCTGGTGTAAAGCCTCAGCAAAGGCCACTGGATAACCTACCGAAAAAAAATAAGCCTTGACAAGACATCAAGCAATCCATAACTCAAGGAATAGACTCATCCTCCTTGGAGGTTCACATGCATTATTGTCTCTTTGACCAGGAAGCTTTTGTCATAGATATCATCATTTAGAAAAGTTGTGACCTTGAGATTGTGCAGAAGTGGATATAACTAATAGACAGGACCATAATAAGTCTTGGACCAAATATAGTGCTTTCATCTTTATCAAAACTATTGCCCTCAAGATTCAACTAGGACTTTATGGGGAATCGGCCAATGTGATTCTCCTTTCCCAGCTAGCAGTTCAGCAGAAAACATTTTTGTAGTATGTGCGGCAGAAATTAGTCTTGGAGTGGCCACATGAACACAATTGATGAACAGGCTAACAGAAAATATGAACCTTCATGTAGACCTAAGTTCAATTTGTCTTCATTGACCTGTTTCTATTGTCCATCAGATGCAAAGCAGTGCCAAAGAAAGCCAAAAAGGCACAGAGACAGAAAAATCATCATAGCACATGCCTTTTCTCCAGCTGCCAGTATAACTAATTGTCCATCTTCAGCAGGCTTTTTACTACCCGAGACAGGGGCTTCAAGGAAGTGACCGCCCTTTGATTGAATGGCCTGGAAATTATCAGCAAAAAAGCTAAGCCACTCATGGCCAACACTCATTCTTTTCAAAACATACTTCATGTGGAAACCTACTAGGAAATCTTGACAAAGATGATATGTAGAAAAAGGAGAGATATCATTGACACCAAGAGTCATACAGCTGGGTTACCGGTGAACGGACATTTTTTTTGGTAATTTCCAAGAAAACACTGAGCCACCTGATATTTGTTAATAAGTCAAAACATCAATTCAGACCTCGCTTATCCTAATTGAAGTTTCGGCATCAACCGTTGACATGTCTACGTAACCTTTTCCAGCACAGATCTCCTCAAGAACGCCATCCTTGTCAAAAGCCACCTAGCAGTTACCGGACAGACAATTGCAATTAGGATACAGAAAGACAAGCGGCAGGCAAAACCAAAGTATTAATTACCAACCGAAAGAGCAGCTGCAGGGTCAGATAACATTGCAATAGTATACTTGCACTTCTTGACTACTGCGGCTGGCGTTTCTCCAACTGAAGCACCATGCTCCACTAGTTCATCGCACTGAAACAGAAATGCATCAGAAGCGAAACAAGGACTGCATGAGAATGCAACTCCCCAGTAAATTAATTTGATGAGAATTGGGAAATGTAAAGGCAGATGATGCTGGATGCATCATCCAGACATCATAAATCAATATGAAAAGCGCAGATCCAATCAAGTCCGGTGGAACCAACTTTCATCAGTTTTACTTTCGACACTGATTCTCACATAAGCACCCTCATCTTTCATGTTTCCCCATCCACTTACTAGATAAATAACTAGAGCAAGACTTCAGCGGGGTAAGTGCAAAGATAAGATGATCATTTATACACATCATCTGTCGCCTCTTTCCTTCGTCCCACTGTTCTATCCTCACCCATGATTGCAATTTACAAATGTTTACACACATCTGCGAACCGATCAAATTATGTGAATCCATTCCGACCGGTGCAGTATATTCAATAATCAGCGCAAAATCAAACACTCGGTATATTTTTGTCGAAAAAATCGATTTTTAGAAGCAATTAATTAAGCCTCATCTCTCTTCTATTCGACCATTTGGTAAATTCGATTCCTTTATATCCTCTTTCTTTTATTCACCAGATGACACGATCAAACACTCAGTGAAGAGGACAGTGGCCATTCATCAGCCAGACAATATCGTCAGAAGGCTGGAGATACAGTAAAGAGGACGATAAAACATCACCCAAAAACACAATCGCAACAGAACGAGCTCAACATCAACGAAAGAATCACAAACACCATCCACCCAAAAAACGAAATCACGATGAAGAGACGTGCAAGAACACATGAGAGAGAGAGAGTACCTTAGAGAGGGTCCTGTTCCAAACAGTGACCTTGAAGCCGTTTTTGAGCAGATTCATCGCCATGGCCTTCCCCATTATCCCCAATCCCAAGAACCCAACTTCCATCTTCCCCTCTCTCTCTCTCTCTCTCTCTCTCTCTCTCTCTCTGCGGATGCTGCTGATGAACCAAGAAACGGAGTTCTCGAAATCTGAGACTACGCCAGCAGCACCATGCCCACGAGCATTGCTTTTATTCCCACTTCCCAGTTCCCACCACAGAGCATCATAAAGTAAAAAAACAAATGTATTTTTCTGGGGATCGAAGTTTAAGACAAAACTATCCTTGTCCCGACCAACTCACCCCTATCCTCAATAAACACCCACGTTAGAGGTAAAGAATTGATTTTGAATCTATCAAGAAACAGTGCAACGTGAAATATGGCAGTTTTTAGCTTGACCAGAGCAAACGAATCGTTTGTGATTTCCTTCTCGATGTGATGTGCGAAATAGAATCAATTTGTCTTGTGCAAATAAGCGCATTAAGAAAAAGCAGTACCACAAAATGACGTTTTTAGTGTCGATGGAGGGTTATTCATTCAAATCATGCTAATTACCTGAAATTTGCGGTGCTTAAAGTTATCCTTACAGATTAAAAAACTTAAGACTTAATCGGGTTAAATCTACAAAAATAAAACGTTTCGTACGATGATCATTGTCATCATGTGGTGATGTTACTATTGTTTTAGAATATCTCCGGATGGTGCAACCTGGGGCTTTTAATGAACGGATCAGATCGATCCACGTGGCGCTCGAACACGAGGATTAGGTTTTTCCCTTGCTGTTTTTCTCCGACTGTCCTGGAGCTCCGCTCGCTGATGGGAGATTCGGGCCCGTCCAATAGCACTCCTCCACGTCGCTCTTCAGGCCCCTTCTCAAATGACGAAAGAGCCCATACCGTGGCCGCTACGGTCCTCGCAACGGATTCGTCGCGCCACGTCATCATCGGTATTATTGACCGAGCCGAGAACGACAATTTTGCCCTCTCCTTTTTTGGACTTGATAAAATAAAAGGAAAAATACCATAAAAAATCTCAAACTTTGTCCAAACTGATAAATTTATCTGAATTTTTTTTTATGACATAAAAATTCTTAGACTTTACCAATTATAATATATTTATCTCAAACTTTTTTCCGTGACATAAAAAATCATAAACTTATACTCGAGTGACATAGCATTTTGTCTTTTACTTTTTAAAAACAGAAAGAGAAAAAGAATAAGATGAAAATGCCCTTGATCATAAAGTTTGGGATAAAAATGTCGCGTTTAGTAAAGTTTGAGATTTTTTGTGTCACAAATAAAGTTCGAGATAAATTTGTTACTCTGGACAAAGTTTGGGATTTTTACGGAATTAGTGAGTGGAGTTGGGTAAGATTGAAAATGGTCCGGTTTCACTCCAAATTGGCTCATTTAACTTATTTTGCTCATCTATATGTGATACAAATTTAAACCTAAGTTCATTTCAGTCTACTTTACAGAAAAGATTGGAGTATCACTGTACAATGCCCAGAAGCCTCAAATTCTAAGCAATCAATGTGTATCAAACCAGATTTTGACCTAAAACCCATAATCATTCCAGAGGAGCAAAAGAAAATAGAAAGACACAAACGACAGCCACAGCCAATGCAGTTAGATAGAGCCAATACAAACACCTACATTGAAAATTAGAGATGGCAAGGCCAAAGAATGGAGCTTAGGTAGGTGACACTAAGTAAATTAAGTTAAAAATGATGAAGAGTGCTAGAAAGATCGACTAAATAGAATGCAATTCCAACGTAAACAAATACTGAGCCACAGATCACACGAATGGTGCGGAGGGAGAGAGAGAGAGAGATTCAGTTGCTTCGTCTGGATCTTGTTTTCCCCCTCTCAAAGCTGGAGCGAGGCCAAACTGGCTTCCGAAATTCATTACAATCTGCTTGGCACAGCGTTCCAAGGGATCGAGTGAAGTCAAGAGAGAGAAAGAAGGCTAAGAGAGCTGAAAGAATGACAGGCCTTTGTAAGTGGATTGGGTCTAAATAAAGTCTAATCCCATTAACACCCACACTCATGTAGGTTATATTACTCCAAACCCACACATAACCCATTTTTCAAATTTTACTGACCAATTTAAAGACTCGGCCAATTAAACACGAGTCACAAATGGGCCATAACCCATTTTGACAGTTCTACAACATGTGATCACTTATCCGGTAGTTAATGCATATTTAATCATCATTCTTTGAAGCTCACAGAAAAGATGCAAGAAGATGGACTTTTGGTGTCTGTCAATCGATTGCATCAAAACAGATTCAGAAAGAAACAGACCGAGGAGTACAAGTGAAAACCAGCTCTTATATTGGACAAAAGATATCTTAAAACAGTTTCCAATCACCATGTTAAAGAAACTCAATCAAAATGATTGCGCACACACAACAACAGACACAAGGACCTACTTCTACTCTCTGCTTGCGCATGCATACCACTTGCACAAAGGCAGTTGTCCAAGCATGAGGAGGCCACAATGAGCTACTCAAAACGGTTAGCACTAATGCTATCAGGGAAGACAATAGTGGTAGTGGAAAGCATGTTCATATGCGCGTGTTCAAGCAATGCATCCTAATTTTGTTTTACAAATGGAGGTTAGCCAACTGGTGTACACAGTGTTCGCCACAATTCGCCAGTCTCTTGGAAGTGAAGGCTGTAATCGATTACGTCCACATCCAAAACCAATAACTTCATCTTTAGTACGGATGCAAAATCACTACACCTAGGGACCTGCATTGGCATTGCGCATTGCCTGGCAAAGTTCACTCAAGAAGTCCATCTGGGAACCGGGAGATCCAACACCTGTCGGGGCTATTAACTGGACAAACAAAACCAGAAGCATGATGAGAGAGAGAGAGAGAGAGAGAGAGAGAGAGAGAGAGAGAGAGAGAGAGAGAGAGAGTTCTTTTGTTCTTTTTTCATCTAGGAAAGGGAATTCAGAAATGGAAACCTGATGAGGAAGTTTGGTGCTTCCAGTGTACATAACAGGTCTTTCTGAAACCACAGAACACAAAACGGAAAACCAGGTTAGTCGAGGACGATAACCTTACAAGCAGGACATCCTCACAGAGCTGCAACGCTGTTTGACTACACACTCAAAAAGAACCACGGTTCAATTTCTCAGCAGGAAAACAATGATGCATCTTAAGCATGTAACGAAGAGAAACGTGGAAGATCCAACAAATATCACTACAAACTTATGACTGTTTAGTTCAGGATACCGAATTAAAGAAGTAAAGCATAAGTTCCTATATATCGGGCTGTGACTCGACGTCCCAATTAAGTCCTTCAAATTATTTCTCTACGCCATAACAATCCAAAAGTTACATTGACCAGAGATATAACAGGTGAGACATGAAGGATCTTTATTCAAATTATTCCTTCATGTGATTCTCTCTCTGGCATCAATGCTCAAAAGGGAGCACAACTTATATATGCAGAAAACAAATCATAAAAGATCTCATTGATGCAGCAGCCCAAACGTCACCATCACTCTTCCATAGGCAATCAAAAATGCAATCATCAGTTCTCAAAAGAATAAGACAATATTAAAGGCTAGGCATATTTCTTGCTGCAAGATTCTTTTCATATCAAGCCAAAAAGAAAAAGTTCATGCCCAAGTACTGTTGACAGCATGCAATCTGATTTCACAGGAGAAGTAAATTAGTTAATCAACAAATTAGAAATAAGATGCCCACAGTCACATTCGATAGCAAAGGAGACTAAATCTGTTCAATGGAGCTGAAATATAGCCTGCATTGCTTAATATCTTTTTTGATATACGAGTTGTCCCCACACAATTTTACAGTTGAAAACATGCAATTTTGATGAAGATGTCTTCCATCCATCAACACTCATATGAAATGCTTGAGTGAAAAGTAAAGAACTATTTTACGTACCAGATGAATCTATAGATAAATCATTGCATTTGTGAATTGTATCTTCCCAGCCTGAGATCAAAATTAACAGGTCAGGAAGCAATGACTTACAACATAGAAGCAAAATCTTCTCCTACACATGCCAATTTGACTATTAAGTGCCAAATAAATATGCTAAATGTGAACAGTACTCAAGTGCATAACTTTTTCTTCTTCTAGAACTCAAATGCATGCATTACCATGGAGAATGAGGAGAAGACCTAGACAAAAGACTGAACCATCTACTTAACTCAAGTCAGTGCAACCTTGTGGATCTCTTAAAATAATGCAGTAATTTTATTTATTTATTTACATATAATGTTTCCAACCATGATTTTCTTCTGAACAATTCAATGTACGAATGCTGACATTCCAGTGGATTATAAGCTTTATAGCTTTCACATGCTAGTTGACCAGACTCTAACATGAAAAGTCCACATTTCACACAGGCACAGAAAATGACTGTCCAAATCCTAAGGACTTTGAGTTATCCAAATCAAAATTATCTAATTATCTACTTAAGAGTATTTATAAATCCGAAAAAATTTGAATTTGCAAAAGAAGAAACCTTTATAAACTCAAAATAATTTAAGATCAGGACATCTCATTTCAAAAGCTGACTGTGTAACCCCAAAAGAGAAAACGAGTCTTCACATCAACAATGCTTCTTTGACGATCAATATTTTTAGGACATTCCTTTTTCAATATATCTCTAACAGACAAGGCAAATTAAATCCAGGCAGATTCCCCTTTCACACACACACGCACACACACACACCTAGAAAAGCAACATTGTCATGCAACAACAGGTAAGAATGACCATGTCCATGAGGACACCGATTTATATCTAAAAAATCACGGGATAGAAAGAATGATCTATAAACTACAACCAAAAAAAAAATTGGTGTAGAGAACGCCATACGTCTATTTAGAACCCGAGAAGCTTCGCTGGTAGAGCACCCTTCTAAGTGAATCAACGGCGAACGACGGTTTTCCTTGGGAAGGTTGCTACTCACTGCATCCCTCTGATCATTGATGGCGTTCCTTGAAGCAGCCGTGTGATTCTTCTCTCCATCACTTACATAAAAATTGTTTGGTCGATCAAGTTGCTCTATGAGAGCAAATGAACGCACATTTTAGCACACCCCAGTACGATTGGTAATGTACAGAACACACTAAAAATAGGAGGAGCATGCCAGCAAAATCCCAAGCCAACTACTTTATCACGTGCCTAAAAGTTATTTATTCGCAATTTCTCACAGATTGCAGACCTACCGATTGAATCCCGAACCTAATCCCACCTCTCTCTCTACGGCCACACCAACCACAGAATTAGAGTAGCAGCAAAGTGATCAGTGAGTTGTCAAAATGCAACCTTTCTATTATGAGACAAGAAGCGCCCCTCAATTGACTAGTAAGATAGCATAAGACCATCACTTGTCCCCAATTTCCATCCTAATCGATTAATCATCACTACAACTCTCACAATAGCCACCTTTCACCCTTTGAAACGACCCAGAAACCAACGATTAGCGTCGCCGCTTGGGTGAAGCAATAATGAAAGATCCCAAAGCAAAACCCATCGCACGATTCTAATGGAAACAGATGACGAGATAACTCAGAAGCAAAACATTTCGGACCTCCGGATTTGCGCCGGTTGAGGGAGCGATTCCTGCGAGTGCGACCGCTAGAGGCAGTTAATAAGAAAGCCGATCAAAAGCCACGAGGCGGAATGCGAACCTCGAGGAGCTCGAGGATCGGGAAGAAAAAAAAAACCTCTGATTCGGAGGAGCGTAGCGCTTGAAGGCGGTGGCGGCGGCGGCGGCGGAGGGATCGGCTGCTGGAGCTGCCGGAGAAGGGTTCTCAGGCATCTTTCTCTCTCCTGTCCTTCGACGGAGCAGCAGCGGCCGTCGGCGACGGAGAAGACGGAGCTCCGATCGGATGGATCGACCCGACTGAATCCGTCGACAGCGTCGCTTCGCTTCTCTTGTCTTCGGATAAGTCAACAAATCCTGCTCCAGTCTTCTCGTTTTCTTTTCCTTTCGTGAAAGCGAAAAGGGAACAGTAGTCGATACGACGAGGCGTTTTTGGGAAAATTTGAGAAAAAGACCAGAGTTCTCCTCTTTCCCATGGCTATTTTTTTTCTGTGTAAATTGGGAAATGAGTTGATTTTTTTTTTCCTTCTTTTTTGTCCTCTAAAAGCCTACAAGATCATCACAACACATACAAAGGATGAAGATGAGCACAACGAGATGGAACTCAATTCTACCCAAACCGAAGCCAATATAATTTTTAGCATAATTTGAATTTATGGAATTAATTTTAATTTCTTATGCAGCATTGTGACGAATTAGTTATAAAGTTGATTGTTAAAATTAATGAAGAAATGACACATATAAGATTCTTATCTTTTTCTTCTTCTTCTTCTTTTATACCTTTTTAGGAAAGAAAAACATTTTTCTGTTCTTTAATTAAAAACATAACATTTATCCAAAACTTAACAGGAAAAAAATTGAAAGAAGAATGGAAGTTTAAAGAATTTTTGCAACTGCACCTTTTACTGGGTAGTAGGTGGTTGACTTTTCTTTGTTACCTTTTTATTATTATTATTATTATTTTTAAAAAATAGAAGTGTGGTTGCATTCCAAAAATCGGACAACAGTTAAATGAAAAGGCAAAAAGCAAGACAAAACTCATTATATATATGTAAATATACAAATAGATATACAGATGTGGAAATGAGCATGCGTAAATTTTTATGACTTTATATTATTAGATCGAATCAAATAAGAAAATGAATGATAATGATTAAACTATTCATTACTTTGTAAAATATGAAAAGAAGAATTTATTGCAAGAAGAATCGATTCCTTTATCCATCACATATATAACAATGTAAGGGCGACACATCGGATTCTAAATTGCAAAGAGATTGATCATTCTCTATCTCTTTGTAAAAAAATACTATCAACTAAGAACTTTACCTTTCATTTTATTTGAAAAATACATTTATATAAAATACTATACAATCTAATCAATGATTTAGTTGTTTTTTTTTTGGGGTCACCAAAATCCCCTCTCCAAAATCGAAGCCGAACCTCCGCGAACCGGGAACGGAAGACCGCCGAGCGATGCAGGACATGGCGGAGGAGGATCTCGATCGAGCCGCCGCCGCGGCGGAGACGGCGATCCCGAAGCGGCGGGCGCCTCTGAAATCCCGCTCCGGCTTCAACGATCGCTCCAGTTGGAAGCACAAGGTTGAGATTCTTCTTAATCCGCAGTAGTCCCGGTCGCGTTTACTCTCCTGGGTATTCGTCGGATTCGCACTCGGTTGCGTCGTCGACGCGCATTTTGTCAACCCGATTGTTCCGATGCGGGTGTTTGAGTAAATGGGTCGTTGAGAAATTGGCCGTTAATGCCGTGGTTCGTGTCGTGTGTAGCTCAGGGAGAATTGCTACCGGAGGGTCCGGGAGGATCGCGGTCGGCTGCTGTGGAAGATGAGATTGCCCGATTCCGAGCCCTGCACTAGCCAGGTTCGGTGATTTTCTCCCCCTCTTTTCGAATGAATTCGAAGTCGTTTGTGTCGTTTGAGTTGTTTTTTTTGACGAGGGAGTCCGCTCAAATGATCCTTCTTTTGGGTATCTTTTTCCGCTTTTGATGGACTCGTTGTTGAGTAAACTGCGTTGTCCGTGGTTCTCCATGCGTTTCGACTTGATTCGTAGCTAAGTGTAATGTTCTCTTTTTCTCAAAGTCCTGAAGTTGAACTGATCAAATAGGACGCAACGTGTAGAGATTTTTATGGGGTGGTAACTGCAGATTCAAATGATTGGCGAATATAAGTCCAGACGGCTTGGTCAATTATGTGGAGGATTTTACGGGTTTAATGGATTCTGGAATTTATGCGTTGATGGACTACTGCAAATTATGGAACTGGTTTTGCCATTTCTTTGCGGACTAGTGTTTGGAATATTGCTAAATATGAGGAGTGGAGAGTCTAGGTTCTTGCCTTGCCAACCAGAACTCCAGTAATCATGTCCAGTGAGTAAAATTTTTCCGGGTCAGAATTTCCTTGTCAAGCAGTGAACCGAGGATTGTGCATATGCTATGGGTCCTAATAAAGGATGTCCAGAACCTTCGTCTGATTGTTTGCCCCAGGTTGAGGGGTTGATGTTCCTAACTTGAAAGTGAAGGAACTCCCAGTAAAGTCTTATATGCATATTGCAGTAGTTCCCTGCCATAACAACCAAAGGAAGCCTGCTTAATTTCCCTTGTACCAGTTGCAGCTAACTCGTTTTCACTCGATGGGAAGCTAACTATCAAATTGAAAACAATGTTCATGCCTTTATAATAAGGGGGAAAAGAATGTTGTTTATCCAGTGGTTGTTCTTGCAGGAATTTATAAAATCTGCTTTTAGGGACATTGTCTCTGATGAATTGAAGAAAATAAAGAGTACCTCAGTCGCTGACAGTCTGAAAACTGTGCATGGCGCCCATGAACAAGCTGATATGCTTTGGGAATATGATGGGCTTCATAATGCTTATCAAGGTGATTGCGAAGGGATATTGTTGGAAATGCAAAGGATATTTTATGAGGATCTTGATTCAGAGCGAAACAGAAAAGGTAATGCTCTTTAGCAAAATGAAGTTTCTTCAGAGCGCTGTCTGATCATTTAGATTATAAGTTGAGAACAACACAAACTAAGGGGTAGAGAATTTTTGTCTTTTTAGATGCACTTCCACAATTTAATGAGCTTGACTCTTTTGCACGGTTCTTTCCTCCATTGATCATGTTAGACATTATCCTCTTAGGTCTAGTAGTTCTACTCCCTCGATTGGCTTCATCTGTCGCCCAATATATGGGTGCTTGACTCTGCAATTTGACTGCTGAACGTAAGTATTTCGTTCGCCGTGCAGAGAGTGAAAGCTGTGTTGACAATTGGGAAGATGAAGAAGATGAGCTTTTGGCATGTGCAGTTTTTGAACACATGCAGTTGAACAAAGATGAGGTATAATTAGTGTGCTCAATGGTTGTGATGAGATTCATTAACTAATCTAGCTTACATGGAAAAGGGAAAGATGCTTCTTGTAGAAAGTCTGTCATATATTCCTGAGTTGATTTAGTTATCAATTTTATGCAAGCTAAATGCAGAGACAATTATGTGTTTGTGTGAAAAGAAAGCACTTAAAATTGTTGATTCATCTCTAGAGATGGCTTAGAACCAATAGTTTATTATCTAATGGATTTTTCTGTTCTAATGCTCCATCCAAGAGTCATAAGTATTTATCAAATCTGTTCCTATCTATGGAAGGCTGCCGGATCAAATGACGTCATTATTGTGAAGTTCATTCTTATTTTAAATTTTCGGATCGTGTTCTCTTTTTCTTCTTTAAGAATACTAATGTAAAACTCAACTTTCCTTTTTAAAAAATAACTGTTCGAAGAATTGTTAATATCTTTGCATTTTAGTTACTGTGGCATGGCACTTTACTTATTATGCGGCAATATCATCATTGAATTCACGAAATTTGCAGACTTCTACACTAGTTATGACTTAGTTCTATTCTGAAGTCTTCTTTGTTACGTTTTTTGGCCTTAATTTGGAGATATGTGTTCCTATTCCTACATAACAATCGCTGGTGCTAGGTAAGCAAGAGGGTTTGGTGCCCAATTTGTAAGCAAGGAGAGTTGCAAGAGAACCATAGTCTGATTTATTGCACCCTCTGCAATCTGAAGCTCAACAAAGGCACCGAGGTCCTGGTCTCCTCCCCTGATCTTGGTATTTGAATATGTTATAATGCAAGTAGCTCGTATCATTCTCTAATGGCTGATGGTGTTAAAATATACTAGCCGACTGAGGTATGATTAGTGGATAATCATGGACAAATGTCTGAATGTTATGTTTAAACCTGCTCCTTCAAACACGATGAAAGATCATTTGTGTGCCTGTTCATGTCAAGTATACAATTGCACAACGTGTCGAGTGATGGGGTGGTTGCTAACATCTTTACTCAGTTAAGTTAAACTCTATTGACAGTTACTTTGGAGCTGTACTACAGAGTATGGAGAGACAATCGCACCTAATTCCTAAAACCCTAACTTATCTAATAACCATCTACTACAAATTCATTGATCCCACTAAATATGCTTCAATAGTTGATGACTCCAGAAATCATTGTGTTTCAGGTTAACTTGGATTTGTTGAGGTTTCGGCTTGCAGAAGCTCATTCGGAACATCTTGATCGAGGTTGCAGGTTAAAACCCAACTTCAGTGTCGAGACAGTTATTGATCTCACAGCTCTCTATCTAGTCTGCTCTGGCTGTCAAACATTTGAGGTTGTCGTATAGCTTCTTTTCTTGCTAAAGTGTTTCTCTTTAAATTTTTTAGGACAAGATTTTTCTTTCGTTGAGAATTTATTTATGTCATAGAATTAGTTCATTGATTTGTGTTGGCTCCCACAAACTTTCATGTACAGGCATATAAGGTCATGTCCTTGCTAAGATTGGTTAACTGGATCATCTCTTGTTGTGACTCCCATCATCATATCTAAGGAGTAGAATTTGAGGCATATCATCCTTAAATTTCAACCAGTCTCTTGGACTATCATTGTTGCTGCTAGATGTTACTCCCTTCTAAAGATGTTATGGGAGGTAAATTCAACCAAATGTCTGTCAAAGTGTCAAGATCTGATGCTCTATGGTTGTTATGCCTCGACTTCTTTAGAAAAGGTCTCAGCCATTTGATCATATCGTTGTGACCATAGAAGAGAGAGTAGAATAGTAGATGAATTTGCGGAGAATGGTTCATGATCATGAAAGGATTTAAATTATGAATTTCTTTTGTGTTCCATTTATTCAATATTTCACCAAGAAAATGACTGTTCATCAAAGAGGCTGTCCTGTGTAATAATGGTGTTCAGAGAGCCTACTGATGTCGGAGAAGCCAATTTCCGATGGGCAGGGTGAAGGCTGTTTTGCCGAAATGGGGTTTCTATAGATCCATTGGGGGGATCAGTTCCTCGGTCATAAGCCGTTGTAACCACATGGTTTATAACAATTCTTATACAAAGTGCCGTAACACATAAAAATTTACGATCAAAGTGGGAGATTTTCTTGTTTGATGGAATGGCTACCGATGTCTTGAGAACCAATTACTCAGAGGGATTCCAGTAAGTCCCTCGGCAAGAGTAGCTGCATAAACGGACAATACCTTGCCAGAATAGAGAATTGCAGAAATAGACTAAGCAGATGTTTTGCATGTTATGAGCATTGAATTACCATCCATCTAATTTGGCCCTAGTGAAGAAAAAGAACTTCAATTCATGTTTTCAGTTATATTAGTTCCCTGATCATAATCAGGGGCGATTAAGTCATAGATTCGAATTATAGCTTGCGTTAACATAAAGATTGAAGACGACCACAGCAAATCCTATCTAACAACAATCTTCCTACACTCCACCTTCAAACTCTCTTGGAACGTTCTGCTTGTCATT
Organism: Eucalyptus curtisii; assembly: GCA_017140595.1. Lineage (NCBI taxonomy): Eukaryota > Viridiplantae > Streptophyta > Magnoliopsida > Myrtales > Myrtaceae > Eucalyptus > Eucalyptus curtisii. The sequence goes on along the minus strand of CM029504.1, from coordinate 30,630,257 downwards.
ACAATATTACTGATTCTACAGCTAATTTCTACCAGTCCTGTTTTCATGGTTAGTCACATAGGCCCTCAGAGAAGGCGACTGGTTCAGGACATCAGGAGTGACTGTGGTGTTCTGAGTCCCATTCTTCAGCATCATCCTCCTCCTGGCGATGTAACCCCTGACCCAAGGAGTCACATCCTCATTGATCTTGATCATGATGAAGAAGACAATGCGGTATATCACGATCATGCTGAAGAGCACCGTGAGGTCTACCCATTTCGATCGGCTTGTGTCTATCTGAAACACGTTTACCAGAATATACTCTCCTGGGATCTTGGGGAGGTCTGGCGACTGGTTGTCGAACAGCAAGCCCTTCAGGTCGTTCTTGTATTGCCCCTGGAACAATTGTCCGACTGATTTTTATTATCTTAAGAATCTTTTTCTTTCGAGTAATGAAATTGATGAAATTTTTACCCTTTACCTGAAGAGCCCAGGAGTGGAAACTGATATAGGACATCGGATACCGCCACACGGGCTTCGGGATGTCCTTCGGGAGCCTGAAGTAGCCGGAAACTAGCATGAATATGCCCTGGAATAAGGAGCAAGTATTAGGTGGACTTGAAATTGAAAAGAGATACATGATTGGTTGGTGAAGGAGTTCAGCTCAAATCACTTGACTCCATTTTATGCCAGTTTCAGCAAATTCAACTCTCAAGAACAATCGATGCAGAAACAGGTTACTTTAAAGACTAGTGTAGATTTCTGAAAGGAAGGGCTAGTTTTTCCTAAGTCAGATAACTGGATAATGATTCAGAACTTATATATGCAATGTATTGCAGACTCATTCATCTGTGTCGAAAATAAAATCGACGACAGTGAATAATAAACCTGAATTCCAGCCCCTATAATGATGCCCATGAGGAAGTTGGGGACCACGCTGGCGATTGCCATCATCAAGCTTTCGACAACAGTGACGCTCGCGTAAAGGGACAGGACAAAGAACAGGTAGTGTATGAATCCAGGGTGGAGGTGAACCATGAAGTAACAGATGGTCCCCGAGAGGAACGTGATCAATATGAGGAACGGCATTGCAGAGAATGTGTTGCTGACGACGAATGCAGTGACACCGTAGTGGCCATTCATTCTCTCCCTTTGGAAAACCTGAAGATGTTTGGGCCGTTATATACAGTTTGGTCTCATAGCCATCGATGGTCTGTGAGGCATAAGGTAGGGAACATCACCTTCATATCTTCCACAAAAGATGGAAATCCTCCAATTGACATAAACGTGACAAAGCCGAAGACGAAAGACGCACAGGCACCTCTTGCCTGTATGACAAACGAAATCGAGAGATCAAAAGGCATTAGCCATAGGTGATACTTCCTTCGATAAGGTGAAACAGGGAAAAAAACCGATTAATTGTCCACCAGTCGTGAACTGTAAACAGAGTCGAGAATGCGAATTTTAACATACCAAGATTGAACTATAGCTGGTCCCTACATTCAGATAGATCGTGCCGATGCAGATTGTAACCAGAACATAGATTACAAGCCTCAGCCAGTAATACCCAAAGTCCCTCGACATGTTAGTGAAGGAACGCTTGGTCAAGGCAAAAGCTTGCATGAAGAAACTAGCCTGACTGCCTCCTAAATCGAGTATCGTTCCTTTCTGCAACAACATGGTATGGAGGATACATTAAACCAGAAGAACTCCACAAGAAACGGTCATGACGGGAAAGAAGTTGAGTAGCATATACCAGAAACGGAAGCTGACTTACAACTCTGGACATGTCCTCGACCTTTTCTTGAGTCGAATAGTAGTGTTGGGAAGACCGATAAGAATCAATGAGAACTTGGGTAGCTTTAGCTGTGGTGGTCCTATCCAAAGGATCATCACTTGCCAAAACCTGCGTAAATCATCGGAATTACCTCGTCCCCAGTTTAGAAAAACATGATTTGTCGATTGCAACACTAAGTTCTGAGAAGCTCTGATGTGCATACAATGCACACATATAACTCGAGATTTGAAGAAACGAAATTTGCGTACCTTATGTTTCATAGACCCCTTGAGAGTGGCTTTGACTTTATCGAAGTCAGAGTTGACGCATCTGAGGAAATGATCAGATGGATTCCTCAGAGCAGGGCATGGGAATCCAGCCTGAGCAAAGAACTGCAGCATTACCAAGCTTAATGTAAGGCTCAAGAGTTTGAAAAATCAGAGCAATTCCGTGTCTTGAGAATGAGAATCGATCACCTTATACGCTTCTGAAGCAGGACCAAAATAAACGTTCTTTCCGCCGGAAAGAAGGCACAGCCTATCGAACAGCTCAAAGACTTCGCTGCTCGGCTGATGTACGGATGCAATCACGGTCCTGCCATCTCTTGATAGGCTGCGTAGTGTCTGGGTCACGAAGAAAGCTGAAGCACTGCCATAAAAATTGATTTACTAGGAGTGAGTTCAAGTTCAATCTACTATATACTTTCACGCTGATTTTCATGTTTACTACATTACAGTCGAGTTTGCCTATGATTATGATTGAATCAGCACCTGTCGAGGCCGCTGGTGGGCTCGTCGAGGAAGAGCAACCGAGGGCGCATGAGGATCTCGAGGGCAATGCTGACGCGCCGCTTCTCCCCACCGCTGATCCCGCGCAGGTGCCAGTTCCCAATCACCGTGTCAGCACAGTCCTGGAGGCCCATCTCGATGATGGTGCCCTCAACCAGCGCCCGCTTCTCCTCCCACAGCATTTTGTCCGGCAGCCGCAGCCTCGCCGAGTACATTATCGTCTCCCTCACTGTCAGCGTCCCGATAAGGGTGTCGTCTTGTGTCACGTACGCCTACATCAAGCAAAATAACAAAAAAATTGTCAATCGTACACTCGCATACAGAATCGAAACCTTACGCACCACGACGACGTCATGGTCAAAATTTGCATCTCCTTTCTAAAATATTAAGATGTGAACACTTCAAGAAGTCAATTTCTATTGTGCCTCCAAGATGCGGAGCACAACGCTCATACGAAATGACAGGTCTTTAGGGTACTTTCAGCGCGTACTCCACTTTCCTCATGTGCAGAAATGTGGATCCTACACTTGTTGGAGACTCATTAACTATGAAGGACAGCATATGCATAAAGAGGAAATCGTCCGGCAGGCTCTCCTTAAGAACAATCAACTGTGCAATATAAGTTCCCAGCCAAGGGGTACCATCTAACTCCTCCTCATTCAATCCACCAAATGAACCGGACACCTAAAACGTCACATCTGAATCCGACGAAGACTGTCCAACTTTCTTTAACTGTGCCTGACCTAAATACTTTGTCCTGACTTCGCTTCGGTTCAGTTCTTTAGGGACGATGATCATTTAATTGACCATGTGTCATCAAGTACCATTCTTGGCTTAATTACAAATAGCCTCAGACAGCCAAGTTCCAAATGAAACGGAGATGATGAACCTACATGTTCGAAACATCCATCGTCTGGTTGGTCTTATTATAATATCTTAAGCGCTGTCTTTAATATTCATAGAATCGTCGCTGTTTGAAGGGGAAAAAAGAAAAGGATCGTGAGAGTAGCCAGATTACTCACAGCACTTCCAAAGGACAGCTTGGCCTTGCGGCCATTGAGCAGGATGGTGCCGGAGAGGAAGGTGTTGGCGGCGAGCCGGCTCGAGAGGGCGTCGAGGAGCGTCGACTTGCCGGAGCCGGATGGCCCCATGAGCGCCATGAGCGTTCCCGGCTCGGCATACCCCGTGAGCCCGTCGAGCACCTTCAGGGCCTCCCCATGCCCAAGTGTCACCGTCACAGTCAGGTCCCGCCACGCCAGCCGAGCCAACACGTCGCCGCCACCGTGCTCCACGTCGTGGCTCCTGCCCCTCCACAGCGTTTGGCTTAGCGGGCTCAGCCCGATCACGAACCCTCCGTTAGTACTGCTAGTAGCACCATTGTCGTCGTGACTGTTACCGTCGTTCGCGTTGCTGGCTTCATGCCAACTCGCTTCAATCTCCATCTAATTTAGAGAGAGAGAGAGAGAGAGAGAGAGAGAGAGAGAGAGAAGGATGGTGTGAGAGGGTGAGAGAGATGAAAGTGAAGAGAGCGGAGGATGTGAATGAATGCAGTGGACAGAGAGAGAGAGAGAGAGAGAGAGAGAGAGAGAGGGAAGAAAGAAATGAAGAGTTTGTGACGCTATTTCAACATGTATTTTCATGCAAAAGGAGCCTTCAACTGAAAAGGTTCATGACCAAAATGGACGAACCTTCGGTCACGCAAATGGCCAGAAGCTCTTGATGCCTTTTTGTCAAGGAGAGGAGAAGAGCAGCATACGACTCTCGATGAGCAAGAGCAACTTCTTCTATCTTGAAAATTTTCTTTTCAACTAGTCTTTCTCTGTCTCTCTGTCTCTGTCTCTCTCTCTCTCTCTCTCTTCAGGTTAAAACTCAGGAACGTGTTCCTCCTTTCTTCTTCTTTCTTGAACTTGGAATTGGACTCGTATGGTAACATTGATGGATGCTGGTGGGTGTTGGGTAGGGCCATTCAATGCGACTTAACCGACCCACCGTGAAAAACCCTAAATGAAATTATTATTAAACCCTAGAAGAACCAGTTTGTCCCGCAAAGGCGACAGAAGAGTTCAGAGGCTTTCGAGCTCTTTTGGTGCTGAGGGAATTGAAGAGGATACCTAATATGATGATCCAGTGCAATTCGAATGGCAACCCTAGTAATGTCCATTCTCAAATTGTAGAGGGAGAGAGAGAGGTGGGGTTTGTGAGATCGATATAGCAATCGATACGGAATACCACTATCGGGACTTGAATAGGGTTCGATCGTTTATTTAGAATGCCGTCTTGCTATCGTGCACATCGCTTTGCATCCCCATTTCGAATGTCGGACTGGACGAGCCACGTGTCGCTTGTTATGTCGTGGATGCCTAATTGTCGCCCGTTCAGACTATTGAACCTTACTCTCTACTTCTAGATACTTGCCAATACATGGTATTTGCTAGAGCTTTATTTTACTCAATAAAATTACACGCATGTGATGCTGGTCCCGTCAGAACCATTGCTAGAGATTGATTAGAATTTTGACACTAGCCGTCGATTAATACAAAGTAGACGGATGGCGGGTTCACGAGCGATTCCTGCGTCATATATGTCGTCGCGCGATAGTGTCACGTAGTTTTCAGTTTGGTGGTCGACCTTCAACTTGGGGGGTTCGATGTTTAGATGGATGGCGAAACCTCGGCAGCTAATTCAATGCCACGTGGACGCTTCGACGGCACAGATTCTCCGGTGTCCCGACCAGGCCGCCCGCGATCTTGCCACGTCGTCGCTCTTCGGATGGTGCAGGAACCTCATTCATGCATGGATCCTTATCAATTGTCGCTATCGTGTCGTGGTAACATGCGGACGTGCGCCCCCGATCTTGGCTCACTATCGTCCGTCCTAATTAAGAGGAGCCACCTGGTCCAAAATCCTCATCAAAAGCTAAAAAAATGAGAAAAAAAATTGAGAGAAGACCTTTTATATTAGTTTCTTGATGTTCGTACCTATAACGTGGCGTAAGTGTGAGCATGGTTCAATGGTAAAATCTGAAAACTAAGAATAGAATCGTTGAGGAAACCAATCTAGCTTTAAGTTCCAAGGCATGTAGAATAGGTTTCAGGTTCCAAAAATTGAGAAATTTATTTTGACGGGTAGGTTTTGAATTCTATATTGGTGAAACTTGGAACTTAAAATCTGTAATCTAGAACTTGAAACAAGTTTTGTTTTTCTTGATTTATATTTTCGCACAATCTTACAGTATTTATGACATTTGATGATGAGTATATAATCTGTAACCACTAGTTTAAGCTTTCATTTTATGATTGACTTTACTTTGTTAATATTCCATATTTTTCGTGTGTTTAAACATAAGCTATAGTCAGTGAATTATTGCAACAAGTGGTAATAATCAAAGCAATAATTCACTACAATCATTCAATTATTAATATAAGTGTAACATGGATATACCTTGAAATCTATGATTGCGTAGGTTCCAAGTTTCAGGATATGTAGAGTGGGTTCTAGATTTCAAAAAATGATGAACCTATTCTAACGGATAAATTCTAAGCTGCGGGTAGAACCTATACAGAACTTGGAGCCGTTCACCCCTAACGTCTTAAATCTCGTATCGAATTGGAGAGATCTTATCAAGTTGTCGATATATAATATCGCTCTCCAAAATTATCACGACCTTACGATGCTCTTTATGAGAGACTGGCCCGTGTGCGTCAAGCCGATCGATCAGTGATTGGTATCAAAATGGGAATCTGTTTAGTATTAATGAATGATTTAAGGCTTTGACAAAACTTTTACCGGACCCAAATTAAGGAGGTTGGAGAGCGGTCTATGATGTAAGAGGCCCAGACAAGATGTTGTGTCAGCAACACGCCCAATGTCTGGGGCGGAAGAAGTTTGTGATACCATAAGTGCCACAACAGACGGGGAATGCCTCGTTTGGTGACTCATAAATGATATTGTCTACCCGGAATAGTCGCCTATCTAGGCTATTCACTTGAGGGATTAGGTCTATATGATCTAGGGGTGTGCATGGTCCGGGCGGGCGGTTCCCGACCTAGAATCGGGAACCGCTCGCTAAAGACCGGTTCCGAAAAATTGGAACCGGATCCACCCGTTTGTTGCATGGATCCACTGGGAACCGGACCGCCGGTCCGGTCCGGTTCCCGGGTGGATCCATGGAACCGATCTTGACGCGAAACAATTTTGGTTTTCAACATAAAACGGTCGGGTCTATGAGTTGGGAAGGAGGGGAGGAGGTCTATGGTCGGGTTTTCAACATAGAACGGTCGTGAAACAATTTTCCGGGCTGTGGCGGGTGGTGGCCGACGCGAGGGGGCAAATAGTAGCGGCGGAGGAGCAGCGGCGACGGTGTCGACGCTCGGGGAGGAATCGAAATGGCGATAGGATTAGGAGGAATCGAGGAAGAGACAAAGAGAGAGAGAACCGAAGACCAAGGGAGTGAGGAGATGAGATCTAATCTAGGGTTTCTTTTAGTAATTTTTTTTTTTAATATTAAAAAGGTTCCAGTCCGGTCCGGGTGGATGGATCCGCCCATGGAACCGGGAACCGGACCGGTACCCACCGGTTCCGAAAAATTGGAACTGGGAACCGAACCAGTTCCCTCAAGAACCGCCGGTTCCGGGCGGTTCCGGTCCGGTTCCGGGCGGTCCGGGCCGTTCCCGGGTATTTTGCACACCCCTAATATGATCGGCCTGGAAGGTTATAGCACTAGATCCGCCGTGTAGTCGGGTATAAACCCGGCTTCTATATGGTTCACTTTTGGTTAGTTTTGTCAATGTAATCCGATTTTGGCCGTGTTAGAAGGATTTATTCACGTTTTTTTGGCCGGTTTTATGAAATGCATTTGATTCTTGGAATGATCCCCAAATTCAAAACGTGTATGCCGTGGCCCTATCAAATGAATCCTCATCAATATGCGATGGTCCATGACTATGATAGGCCAAAGACCAAGACGAATAGAAATCTAAATAGATAGCTGAACGCATGATCAACAGTGAAGAGCTGTTCCATTTTCGATCTTATACTCCAATTGTTTCGCAAAAAATAAAAAAATAAAAATTATTTTATGAAAAATAGTTACTTATATTACTTTAAAGAAAAAAAACTAGTATTTACAAAAATGAATGAACGAAAAATATTTATTATTATCCATCAAAACATTTAAACACAAAAATTGTCGATGATGAAAATATTTTTTATTAATTTATCAAATAAAGTGATATAAGTAATCTTTTTTAGGGAATTGTTTTTCAGATCAATTATATTTCGCGAAATACATGAATTCTTTATTCTCTTACCTTTCCTTACTATTTCCTTTGCACGCGACCCTCATGATCTCTTGCCATTTTGCCACGAAAAAAGGATGCATCACTGCTAACAGCGCACGCGTATACATGAATAACTGCTAATAGCATTGTGCTGACTTGAGATTGTTATGCTTATAAAAAGGGGAAAATTACAAAACAAGGTTTACGAAGCTGTTGTTAATTAATACAAGGTGGGAACATTTAACGGGTGCAATTATAATTCGAAACATAAGCTCCGCTTCTTTTGTCGAAAATAAATTATTTGAAAAGCCTTCTTCTAAAAACGACCATTTCTATGCTTATTGATATGAATAAATGAAAAAAAATAATTATCAATTATGAAAATGTTTAGACATAAGTTGCTGTCGATAATGAAAACATTTTCAATCAACTACTTATTTCAAGTGATATAAATGATCATTCTGAGAAAAATAATCTTCAAAAATATTCATTTACCGCGAAGTCGCAATTCGGATGAAGTCAAGATCAAGCATCAACTCCTTCACCAAGTGAAATCAAATTATGGAAATTTACGAGGCTACGATGATAAATTCGGGGTGGACACCAAAATTCGAAAGTCAGATATTATTTCCATGGTTGCTTGTGCTTTTGTTTGATTTGCACACCGCAAGGACAAAATGGCCCAGGCCCGTATCGAAAGCCCACGGAAAAGAGGTCCGGAATCCAGGGCGAGTACGGCCCAAATCAAAGCCCAATATGGGACGAGGGATCCCTCTGATCCACACACGTGTTCCCATTCCGACCGTTGATCTGGTTCGATCCTTTCCTGTGTCAACAGCATGGGCCAGCTACTTGGGCTATGCCATGGATGTAACGTCGATATAATTACTATCCTACCCTCACGTCTAAAAGTATCTCTCGCTGTAAAATATGAATCTTTTCTATCTTACAAATTATCTTACCAAACAGAATTTCTACTTTCGTTGATAATTTCCTTCCATCAATTGATAATTCACGTAACCGACTTAGCGAAATGTTTGAGATACTATTGGTATACCTGGATGGAAGTTGAAAGGTCATCGTGTTCTTTGTCCTTAGAGCGTCGATGTGATGTCACGCAAGTGAATCCATGACTTTTATAGCTTATCCCCTCTCCACGTGCCAAAAAAAAAAAAGAAGAAGAGAGAGAGAGAGAGCAACTTTCTATATGAATAAAAAGGAAGGGCCTTTTTGTAAAACTATTTTTTTTGTCTGTTTCGAATTTCTATCCAACAATTGCCATTCATTGAGTTGTATTGGATACGGAAATAACGTATGAGTCCAATTGATGGGACCATAAAAGATAGAGATAGAAAGATTACGTGTCTTAATTAAACCATAAAGTCTATTGCAATTATTTACGTTTTGTACCAAATCTCAAAATTAACGAAACAAACAATCAGAACAATGGATCATACGCCATATTTCTTTAAACCAAATTTTCTCTCTCCACAATAAAATACATCAAAAGCCAGGCAACGACCTGAGAAATCTACATGTTAAACCGACGTCAGAATTCCCCCCATTTAACGAACCAAATCTAAATTAGGAGTTGTGGAATCCTTTTCTGGGCGACACTGACATTAGAAATTATTTCAAGGCAGCATAACGATCAAGACGTAAATCATGCCACGAAACGATCTCCAACTTTGGTCCGTCTCCAGTTCTCTCCATGGTTCGGACCGACATCCCTCGCGCGGTCGCTGTCAAATGAAACTCAAAAAGATAAATAGTTTTTAAAAGAGGACAGAGCAGAAGAGATAAAAAAAAAAATGAGAAAATCGGGAGCGCGAACCGCGAGCGAAGAGGCCACGTGGCTTCGCGAGGGGAGATCAAGATCGAAGGGCTACGTGAATCCGACACGTGGTCAGCGCAGGTGGAGATAGACACGGGGGTGTTGCGAATTGACGAAATTACCCTCTCGAGCACGGCGAAACGGGGAATATCGTTATTGAGAAATTTCCTCGAATATTCACTTACGATTCGTTCTATTGAGGTCGGTTTTACGAAAGTATGCCTGCCATCTTGTTTCATCGAGATTGTCCGGTCTTGAAAAATCTAAGATATGGAATACTTAATTAAATAGACTTTTCTATTCCTAATTATTTTGAATCTTTCTTCTTTGATTTTGAAGAGTGATGGCGACGAGTGGTTGAACCCAATAATTCTTTATATAAAATTATTGACTAGCTCGACTCACTTACTAAATCTCGAATTACTTGATTACTGTACAAGTCGACTCGTCTATCAAGTTTAATTTTGTCACTGTAACCGGTAGACATGACTTGAGTCGGACAAAACTTTTGTTACGATGTTATTTCATATGAACATGGAAAGATAATAATATTTAAGAAACTTTTAACGAACGACGTCCGATAACAAGAAGATGCTTCGTATCGAATAAATTATATGATATCGATTTGAAGAAGTCCGTGGTTGTTAAATAGAGTTGTTATGTTTCTTTTTCACAAACAAAGGCATCAACTTTCACCCACTATTTGTTTCACCGCAACATGCAAATTGACTTTCACAATTCAGCTTTCACTTTCATGTGTCGCATAAGAAAAGACACCAAAATTTACCCGAAATATAACGTGTGCACGTGGTATGTAACTAGGAAATGGACCCTAAACACAGCCCGTGTGAGTAGACGTGGCTTCTTCGTTTTTCACATGTATCGAAACGCATCGTCTTGTCCAGTTGAACCGATGACAGCCAATAAACAAGCACAAGGATGTCGTTCGAGGTCTCCAGCAAGAGAGACACACGCATGCAAAAATTCGAGTGAAATTTAGCGAATGTGTTTCGACTTTGCATAAATTTCGAAAGCCCCAATTCACTTACCATTTACGCCATTTTGCCACCTTATCGGATATGTGAGACCCAGGCCCCATTCACAACGACATTATCTCCGCTTTGGTCCGTCACTCGTACAGTTTTATTATTTCGGGCTTCGCCTAGGAAAAGACCTCTTCGCAAGTTTAAGGCAAATACCACTCATGTATAGCACTTCACCTCGTCACAATCGTCGTCTTAAACTTAGAGCCATTGCCGTTCTCGACGGACCGGATCGTTATAGCATAAAAGTAGGTGCCTTTCTAAGCGAAACCCGAAAGACAAGATCGACAGTGTCCTCGATACCGCTCGTTCTCGGTGTCACTCGATGGGACCAAAATTTGTCATCGCGTACGAAGTTGGCGCTCCCGGTTTTGCCCCCCAAAAACCTCCCTTTCACTTCGCAAGTTCACGCTACTGATATCGAACCGACGCGACGCCAAGAAAAGAAGAGCAAAGAGCCAAAAAAAAAGAAAGAAGACACGACGGGAGAAAAGACGACGCTGCTCCTGGCTGGCGCTGCTGCCTTCCCTGAACACGCGGCGAAGCGAACTCTCGCGGCTCCGACACCATTTCCCACCTCGTCTTCTCTCTCTCCGTGTCTGTCTTCGTCTCCGTTTCTCCCTCAATTCGCTGCATAAATATGCAGAGCGCGCGCGGAACTTAAGACACCAAAAGATCCGATTTTTAATAATCCAAACATCCTCGAAAAGTCCCCACCTTTCTTCATCCGTTTCTCCTAGATTCCCCTTAATTCATCTCTCTCTCTCTCTCTCTCTCTGCTTAGTCAGCATCGTGCGTTTCTCACTTCGCCTGCGGGCGTTTGAAGAATTCGCGCACACCTGTTGTTACTCTCCCCATTACGTGACGCCTCGTTGCTGCTGCTGCTGCTGCTGTTGCTGCTGCCGCCTCTTGCGGAGGCTCTGTATTTATAGGATTCGTGGGTTTCTCTCTTCTTCCCGCCTGGCTTTCGACATTCCGTGTGCACATGACGTGCGCCCCTCGCTGATCCTCTCGGTCCTCTTGATTTCCGATATCGTCCCTCTATCGGGTTTCCTTTTTTTCTCGACGCCTTCCCCTGTTTTGGAAATCTGCATCACTTTCCGCGCTTCTGCAAATATGGAAATTATCCTTCGGCTTTAATTTCTTGCTTCTTGAGGCGCCCTGCCCTTTTCGAGGGGGACGAACGCGGTTGGTGAAGAAGGTCGTCATGTGGGTATTCGCCGAAGTCGCCAGTTCCGCTGATTCTCTCGGCACCTGCTCTCGCCCCTCTTGCATTCCGTCGGAGTGATCGCCGTGGAAGCGTTCGAGAGGGACGTCGATTTCGGAAGCGGCTGCGATGGCGTTTTCAAGATGTCGTAACCCACCTAATCTGCAATGCTTTCTCGACTCCGTCACTCCAGTCGTTCCTTCAAGAACTGCTTCTAAGGTACTTTTTCTTTTCTGTCTTTTCCCCCTCTCTTTGCCTGTGTTTAATTATGATTCTGACGAGAAAAGTCTCTGTTTTTCCCCTTTTGTTCTGAATCTTTAGCTTGAATTTTTCTTTTCTTAATGTGGGTATCACTCTGAATGGACCGTTCTTTTCTCTTCCTTTTTGTTCCTTCCGAATCCTCTCGCTGCTGAATTTTGGACGAAATTAGATCTTCTTTTCTTTCTTCTTTTCCTCAAATTTTGTGTGCATCTCTGTTTTATGTTCTGGGTTCAACAAGATGATGAGCTCTCTTGGGTTTTACTTTGATTGCAGAAGGGCGTTGGGATTTTAGCTTGGTGAATCTTGTGAATCCAGTTCTTCTAGCGATTAAGACACGTTTGCTTATATCATTGCGTGATTAGATAAAACTGTTATATCTGCAAATCTGGGTCCAATCACGGTGGTCTCTTGAGATTATAGAATTAGATTATTATGTGATCATGATGTTGACATCCGAAGTGTCAACCTCAGAAGGGATAGATACAACTCAGGTCAAGAGTGGGCCTTGCATGATCACTAGCCGTCGACCCTTGGGCCTTGGAAGCCTCTTGAATTTCTTGTATTGTAGTTGGTAATATTCTTTAGGTGCCCAGGATATTCCTTTTACATTACCCTCTCTGTGTTTTTTTATGTGCTCTCTCCTGCATTTCGTAGTCATACAAATGGATACCCCACTCGAGGAGGGCCAGGATTCCCATTGACTGTTTACATCATGCCTGTAATGAGTGCATATATTGTGGATGATTGGAGAAAACTTTCAAGATCCATCTCTTATCCTAATTAAAGGTGGCGAAATGCCTAATATAGCCTTGTCATTTTTAGCACCTTGAATTGACCTTGACTAGTGCTACGCTGGTTTGGCACTGATTATGTGTGATTTAACCTAATATAGCCTGATCATTTTTAGCACCTTGAATTGATCTTGACTAGTGTTACACTGGTTTGGCACTGGTTATGTGAAATTTAACTACTGTGATTCGGTCTAAATTGGTTTCAGCTTAAGATGCTTTAATTTTATAGAGGACTTATGTTAGATCCATTGCTGGTATAAATAACTTACGCACTGACCATTAGATTATTGACGTGGGTAAGAATTCGGTGAAACAATTAAGTTCAAACACACATGTCACTCATCCGACATGAATGTATTAGTTTTCTGTTACACTTGCGGTAAACCTAATCCGCTGATTTGTCACCGACCTTTCTCTCAGCCGGGGTGGAACGTGCTAGATCAGCATATCTAACCCTCGGGAAAGCTCCAATCTGTATGATCATCTCATGCTTTTAGGTCAACCAACGAGTCGAGTCTTACATGCCTGACCAATTGATTTTCAACATTTTTTCATGCAAGAAAGTTGTGTAAGAATCAACTTCTTGGATGATGACAATAACGTGGGTTCTACGTGCAGCATACATGCGCACGTGGAGCGCATATGGTGAATGCACATTAGACACACATGGCATATAAAGTCATGGTGCTCTCTGTCTCAGTGCTCCTTTTTATGTTCGACTTCTTCAGATGCTGAATTTAGATACAATTATTTCATTTCTAGAAATAGAATATGTTAATCATTATAATTAGGTGACGATCCCTGCTTAGATGGAAAGGAATGCGTTTCTTAAGTGCAAGGACACAATATGAAAATCTTACAACTTCTCGGTGTCTTTTATAATTTTAGGCTAATTTGCATGCCATCGTCAGGCAGATGTAGCTCCCGTTATAACTGTTAAGTGTGATCCAGTTAGCTGCATGGGGAAATTACCTCTTACCATATCACCATTTGCTTAGCCCAATGTTGCTGTTATGGTAATCCTACTACCCATGGAAAACGGAAACATCCGCCTTTGGTAATCTGTTTACAGGAATTACCTTTCCATTTTCGCCCTCCACTTTTCCTGAATTATAGGACTTAAAAGAAAACCTCAGTTCAACAGGCTTAGAGTATTGGGGCTGCTATTATTTTCTCGGGTGTCATACTGTGGACTCAAAAAGTCATCTTGGTAACTCGTATTCATTAACATGGGATACTGAAAGTGTCTGGCTAATTGTCCATGTTTATCTGAATGTTGTTATCACGAAAAACTAGAGAGATGAATTATTGACATCAACTATTGCCTCACCATTACCTGCAGAGCCACATTCATGATATCAACCATCTATGGCAACCTGCTGGTAAGGAAATGATCAAATACTTTGAACTGAAAGATCTTTGGCATAGCTATGAAGAATGGAGTGCATTTGGTGTCAGTACTAAAGTCGTGTTAAGTGATGGAGAGACGGTTAAGCAATATTATGTGCCCTATCTATCGGCAATCCAAATCTACACTAATCAGACCATTGTTTCTAACAGGTACTTCCGATTGCCTTTTTACTTATTTCATTCATTCTTTCGACCTTCTTTTCTCTCTTCTCTTTTTTTTTTGGTCCCGTTTCATCCAGTTATATTGTTTTATCCGCAGCATACAAACATGTCGGCCGCATATAATATTTAATTTATTGGGATTTCCTTTATTTGGGCGTAGGAACAAAGCGGAGGGAAATGTTGCGGTGGAATTCGAAAGTGACTCTTGGAGTGATGATACCGGGAGCGATAAGCTATCAAGGTCCTTGAGCGACAATTCGAGCAAGGCTTGGGATAGCATCTCGGAAGATTCGAGCTCAGACCAGCCAGTTTCATGGCCAATGAGGAATAAGCTTGGCTCCATTTACTTGGAGTACTTTGAGGCATGTTCTCCTAACTGGAGAATTCCTCTGTCGAATAAGGTGATCCTCTTCGACTGGTCACATTGATGAAGACACGTTCTTATATCAGCTTCCTTCATTGCCTCGTCGATGAATAGAAGAGTTGTTAATTATAATTTAGCAGTGCAAGATCTTGTTCATTGAATGAAACTGCGGTTCTGTCTGACTCAGATGACCGAATTAACAAAAGATCATCAGGCACTGACAACTCTTAGAAGCATGGATATATCTCCAGCCAGCTGGATGGCTGTAGCTTGGTAAGTTTCATGGCATTTCTTTTCACATTCTTGGCCAATTATAGGTAGTTTAGGCAAATTCATCATGCTACATCAACTAAGGAATGTTCAACGTCACCAATGTTCTTTTCATAATAATGTTTAGTCATTCAAGTCGTTTCTGTTATTTCCACTACGGAATTTAAGTTACTTCTTTGTCTCAACAGGTATCCAATTTACCATATTCCAAACAGCAGCAACGATAAGGACTTGCTGACTTGCTTCCTGACTTATCACACATTGTCCTCATCATTCCTAGGTACGTGACTGACTGCAGCTTTGCCTGATGGACAAAGTTATAACGATATTCATTTGCTGAAAAGTATGCATAAGATGTAATGGACTATTTCAGTCAATCTCCATCGTTATTTATCATATCAAGAAGACAATAGCAGGTTTTTCCTCCAAGACTAATGCATTGGCAGCTTAACTAGCAGCATCCTTACAAAATTTTGATTGATGACTGTATCGATTTTTTGCTTTAGTAAACATTTCGAATCAAGATGAATGTTCATGTTTGCATTTTTACTGACAAAAAATGGTTTTCTTTTTTATTTCTTTGAATGCCTCTGCGTGTGATGTCCGCCACTGATGTCGTGCTGTTTCTTCTGCAATTTCACAGATAGTGCTGATGATTTTTATGAGGACGACCAATGCCATCCTCTTTACATGGACAGTAAACTGAAGGGGGTTGGTTCTGACAAGATTCGGCTTAGTCCATTTGGGTTGGCTGCATACAAGATGCGAGGTGACCTCTGGGTGAAACCGGACACATTCGAGCATCTCAAGTTCACCCAGCTCCATGACGCGGCTCACTCCTGGGTGAAGCAGCTCAACGTCTACCATCACGACTTGAACTTCTTCAGCCGCGACTCTATTGTATAAACCTGTTCTGTGAAGTAGCTTTTTTTTCCGACCGGCTTTTTTCCTTTCTTGTCAACCGGCACCTCCCCCACCTAATTCCCCGACTTAGAGGATGCAGCAGAGAGCCGCAGTTTTGGTCGCACCGTGAAATGGAGCAGACGGTTTGATGCTCTTTTGCTATCCATTGCTATCCATCTGACGGCTTTGGTTTAGGAAGTTTTTGTTGGAGAGGAGCTAGCTGTGGACACTGAGTTTGTCTAATGTTCATGTACCAGGGAATTTAGGTGACTGTACTTTTGGCGGTGATCTCATTGCAGGAATTTTTTTTTTTTTAGATCTCTTGCGTTTTTTTCGCTTTCTTTTTTCTTTTTCTGCTTCGTTGTTGATGCGAAGCCCGGCCATGTACATTCGAACCTGAGGATCAGTTGCAGATGATGCTCTATGTGCAAGGGTTTTGCTGTAATTGAAAAGGGTCACTCTTTGATCTCTGACAGGCTCTTTGGATTGTTTGCGCTTGGAAAGAATGCATGCGCGTGAAACACCGTGAACTGTGTCAGAGGACATTCTTAAAACGAAGATGGCAATTAAAGGCCGCAGAGTAGATTGTTTTGCAATTTTTCACGAAAAACGTATAGGAAAATGGTTAGTTTTCTTTTGTTTGATGACATGTGACTGAAAGTATTTTCTGGTGTTTGGATTGCATTTGAAAAATGATTGAATGACATTTGACCTAATAATTGACAATAGTGTGCCTATTACTTCCAAATTAATTTGTTGAGTCCATGTTACTTAATAAATGAATTTTTCTCGATTAGTTTAGTAAATCTAGAACTTGAACCTGCAAAATGAAAAGGAAACCAAATTCATACACGTATTTTTTTTTCCTGAAAATGAACATGATTTCCGGTTACAAGAGCAAGTCAAAACGATCTCATTGATCGCTTCAATACATTTGGCTCTCTTCATATGGATGCACCTCCCGTGCAGCTCTCCGCAAGTTATCCTGAATTGCCCATGGACACCATGAAGGATGCTTCTAGCTTTGCCGAGCAACTTGAGCAACTCAAGTTGATGAGTTTTGCCCGTGTTAAAGCCGCCAATCAAGTTCACGTTTCTCAGTTGCTATAGCAAGTATAATTTTAAAAAGCAATTAGATAGAAAACGAGAGGTCTTTATTACATTTTTTCCTCACAGGATTTCATAGTTCAGTACTAATGTCTTTATCTTCCCATGACACATTAGGATAAATTGTGCCACAAAAAGGTACTTGGATAGCTACTACAAGTAATCAAAGAACATTGTGCCACAAAAAGTGACTTGGATAGCTACTACAAGTCACCAAAAAACAGGTTCAATGTTCAGACAATATCAAGAGCAAACATTCAAAGTCTGATGCTTAGGGCGTGTTTGGTAACGATTCTGTTCCTGGGAACAAATTTTGATCAGAAAAAATTCTTTTTGTTTTTGTTCCCGGAAACTAATTCTGAGTAAAAGAATGCATTTGGTAACTGTCCAAAATTTCTGATTCTAAAATAGAATTGCGTTTGGTACCGTGCTCATTGATTTTATTCCAAATCAATTTCTTTTAATTTTTAAATAATTTTTTTTTCCTTTTTTTCTTTTTTCTTTTTTCCTTTTTCCCCTGTTCTTCTTCTTCTTCTTGTGGCCGGTCACCAGACCGACGACCGGCCAAACAAGGGCTGGCAACCTCACCGGAGCGTCGCCAGCCCTCGTCGGCTGAGCCTCGCCGGCAGCTGGGCAAGGCCTGCCTGGCCATCGGTGATACCGGCTTGGCCACCGGTGGGGCTAGGCATCGCGAGGCTTGCCCAGCCCGGCGAGGCTCGGCCTCATCGGTGGTTGGGCTTGCCTCCGGCGAGCTCGCCGGATCGGCGGATGGCGACCGGCTACGGCAGAAGGTGGCAGGCAGCGGCGGGTGGTGGTGGATGGCGAAAGGGAAGAAGAAGAAGAGTTGGTTTTGATTCTCAAATTTGTTCCCGAAATAAGAATCAACTTTTTTTTTATTCTTGATTCTACTCCAAATCTGTTCTCAGGAACAAAAATTTTACCAAACGCGATTTTGTTCCAAAACTACTCCCGGGAACAAAAAATCAGAATTGGGTACTGTTTGGCACGTTACCAAACAACCCCTTAGCTACTCGAATAGCTACTACAAGTAACCAAAGAACAAGTCTAATGTTCAGACAATATCAAGAACAAACATTGAAAGTCAGATGCTTGTTAATATTTTCTATTTAAGAAATCTTCGAGCCATAACTTCTTTAGCTTAACACTCTTGACAATGAATGCTTTTGCAATTCTCTCCTTGTCCACTAGATAGTCAAAGGCATGTGCAAGGGTAGCTTCATCAAAACCTTCAACCTCCATCACTTCTTTGTAGAGCTCAGCAACATCCAATTGATTTTGACTCATCTTTTTCATTGCATTAGCAACCTCTCCAATTTGCTCCGAGAGCATTGCAAACCTATCATCCTTGTTAGTGGCACGACTTCGCTTTCTATTAAATCTTGAAGGATCTTCTATTCCTTTCGTAGTATTGTCATTACCATCATCTAGTTCAATTGAGAAGTCTGCATCCCCAAAAGAAGGTAAGTCGATGTCTCCAAATTGTTTTGCAAAGCATCCCGTGGCCATGTCTTTTCTAGCCACCAAAGTGAGTTCATCGTACATCTCGATTTTCTTGTTCAAATACTTCTCATGGGTAGGATGTAAAAATCACAAAAACACAAGTATATAAGTAGGTAGATTTGCCATTTATGATTACAGTAATCCTTACAATCTGCACATCATCTACCTCTCTTAGTGTTTTTTTATAATATCTAAAGAGCATATGACACATAAGCAAACAAAATTATTGCAGCCTCCAATTCCTACATATCTCAACATGTTGCATGTACGATAAATCTCTTGAATCAATGAATTTCTAGTTGCCTGAATATAACAAGCTGTAGCGTACCAAGGTACATAAACTTAACCCACAATTTTTGGATATCAAATGCTAAGGATATTAAGTTATATTGAAATTTGAAAAGCACATTACCGTTATTTTTTCATCATAAACTTCCTTCCAAACAATTGCGATCATCTTTAAGTTATGGCCCCACTGAAATCCACTTTTAACCCGCAAATTTTGGATGGTAGCCCAATTGTTTTTAATAGTTCTAAGATGATTGTCCACATGATCAGGCTCACATTTAGTCCCAAATTCCTCATTTATAGCTTGAGCAACTCAAACAATGGAAGATGGTTTAAAGGTGGCTGAAGGTTTGTTCCCTTTGGAAGCCTCATAAGCTAGTATCGCTGAAAACATACGTTCCATAGGTCCTGACCATTTGAAATGCTTGGACTTCCTTTCTCTAGTCTTGCCCATTGCTACATTATTAGACATATCCCTATCACAAGAAATTGTGATAAACAAAAAATAACACAATAACAAACATCATTTGACTACTGGGACAAGGAAACATAACAATGATATAGAGTAGTAAATCAAGTTCACATTTACAAGAACTCTAATCATAAAGTATTCATGTCACATAAAAAAATATCAGACAACTTCTAAGAAGATACAAATACTAAACATTCATTCTATGCCTACATAGTCATCTCACATTAAACGTACGATACTATATCTTTTTGCTGCCCACTCTCTATTTTCCTCCCTCTCCTCTCTGTGTTTATTGATGTCTTCTTTCTTGACTTTGAGATTCGACCTCTACATTTAGTTCTTGCATAAAGGGATCATAAGGGTCAACTCCCATAATGAAATTATGTATAATACAACATGCTAAGACCACATCAACTTGAGTATCAAAAGACCAAAAGGGTTCGGCATCTAATACACGAAAACGCTTTTTTAGGACCTCGAATGCCCTTCCTACTACAGACTGTAAAGATGAATGGCGATGATTGAACAACCCTTTCTTGTTCTCAGGTGAGTGGTCACTAAACTCCCTCTTGTGATATCAAACTCCACGATATGGAGAAATTATTCCTAGTTAGATGCCGTATTCGGCATCAGCAAAATAGTATTTACCTAGCGATTTTATGTAAAGTTTCAACAACATGTTTCAAGAAAATAGGGTATAAATTTTATAGAAAATATGGAATAGTCTATACCTTCAGGAAATTCATTCCTCAAGGCCTTGAAAGTGCATTTATAAAAATACGGGAGTCATGGGCTGTGCCTTCCCAACCGGCCAACACATAAACGCATTTTAAATCATAAGTAACCGCTGCAAGAACATTTTGTGTTGTTTTCTCTTTTCGATCACGAAATTTTCCTTAAATTTCTGGGGGAACCGATGCATAGACATGGGTATCATCAAGAGCTCCAATACAATCCTAATGTACTTAATAAGTAAGTAAATGTAACAACATACTATCAAAATGAAGTTCGTCACACTTGTCATATTACATATCTTAAAGTATGGATAAAATCTTCGACTCTTGGATATTGTCAAGGGTGTGGTGCCATCCAGTGATCTTATAACATGCTTGTATAATTTTAGAATTGCTTGTAAGACAATTCTAAAGTATGGATGAATGGTCTCAGTAGACCTACTGAACCTTGACCCTATTACTCTCAATCTCACACTATGCCCTAAAATATGGCAAAAGACTAGCAATTACTCTTTAATTGACACATTTACCGTTTCGTGTAAAAAATTATTTGACCCAAGGACTCTACACAATTCAAAGAAAACTTGTGGTCTCATATGTATTTGATTGACACAATTAGTATCTCCTGAATGTAAAATGCGATTAATGAATAACTCTCTCTCAAAATCTCTTTCCCCCCATGGTACTCTAGCTATCCGACTACTAAAAGCTTCATCCTCCATTACTAACATACCAGCTGCTATTATTGACGTAGATGCACCTATTATTGCTCCATTAACATCATTATTTTCCATCTACAAGCAGTAATAAGAATTTTCATTGAGCCAGATGTTTTATCTTAAAGGTAAACCCAATAGCAAACATTAAAAAAATAAATAAAGAAATCGTTAAAAGGATCAGGAAGGCTAGTGCAGCAACATCAGCAAGAACAGAATCAACTCTCGAGTGAACATGTAAGCCAATCATTCTGTCTAACAAGACATGATATGTTACACATAAAAGCACATATCTCGAAGGTCATGCGCTCGAATAGATTACCTTATATCCTTCGCGGTAAGATAAAATCTCCAATTGACCTTGTGATAAATGGAATTGCTAGGATCAGATTTCCAAAATATTGCTCGAAGAAGATGAACGAAAACATGAATCAAACGACTATAACACAGAGAATCAACATCAACTCAACAATGTAAAGCAACGAATCAAATTTTTTGAGCAAAATTGAGCAAAAAGGTCAAGCACTCGCATAGATTACATTTTATTCCTCACGATAGGGTAAAATATCCAATTGACCTTGTGATAAAACAAGAATCAAATGACTGTAACACAGAGAATCAACATCAACTCAACGATGTAAAGCATTGATCAAATTTTTCCATCAAAATCAAGCAAAAAGTTCAAGCACTCATATAGATTACTTTATATCCCTCGCAATAGGGTAAAATCTCCAATTGACAATGTGTTTGTTTCACTGAAAGTATTTTACCAGATAGAGTTTTCTGGATTTTCAGCCGTTTGGTTCTCTAAAAATGATTTAGTCAACGGAAAATACTTTCTGGTCAACACAAATATTATGTATTATTTTAGGAAAATTAATTCCTCTGCCTTAGAAGGTGAAAACACTTTCCCTTTTCATTTTTTTCTCCCTAACCTTTCACTTTTCCTCTCTAGACTCTCTCGCTTTTTCTGAGGTACGCCGCTCGCTCTTCCTTTGCTCTTTCGCTCGTCTTTCTTCTTCGGCTCTTCTTCAACGACACTCATCTTCTTCGCCATTGAAGGTCCAAATTTTCTACTTCTTCATCATTGAAGGTCTGGTTCTTCTTCAATGACGCTCAACACGGTTCCAAGTTTTTTCGCTTTTTCTGAGGTACGTTGTTGGCTTTCCCTTCACTTTTTCGCTCACGCTTCTTCTTCGACTCTTCTTCACTGACGCTCATCTTCTTCACCATTGAAGTTCCAAATCTTCTTCTTCGTCCTTGAAGGTCTGGCTCTTCTTCAACAATGCTCAACATAGATCCTGGTTCTCTCTCCTCTCCAATTTGAGAATAATCTCAAAAAAATTGATCGATGCTTTACATCGTTGAGTTGATGTTGATTCTCTACATTTCAATTGTTTCCGTTCATCTTGTTCAAGCAAAATTTCGGAAATCAAATCCTAAAGATCTTATGAGGCATAAGTGGATGCTCCTCACAAGCCTCTCGTCCTCTGGCTCAATGGAGCTCTCTCTTCCCAAGTAATTTCTTTTCTTTTTTCTTTATTTTTGTGAAATTTACATTTTGAAAGTAGTGCGACTCATGAGTTTAGGTCTCCTCTCTACTTTTGGTCAACCAATCTTCATCCTCTAAAACACTCATTAATGTATGAACACAAGAAATTCTCAGAAACAACAAAATCAACATCAACTTCATCTTTCGTTTGCCCCGGTTTTCTCTTTTTCCAATCAATTCGTCCTAATCATGTGAGGGGCCTTTATCATGAAGTCATTTTTAACTTTTTCACCTCCTTTTGAATTCCCCACTTCAAATGATCTAATTATGTTATTGTCGGTTCAAAGCTATTCAATTTTATGATCCAATGGAACTCAATTATTAAAGTAGTGACAATCAAGGATCGAATTGGAAGGAGTTATCATGATATCATGTCCTCAATTATTTTAAGTCATCGTTTCTTGTTTTCTGTTTTTGACCCATAGTTTCTTGACTTAATTTTGCAATCTTCACGGGCCTAGCTCCTCATTGTGAGTCATGAATTCTCATCACGTTACACGTGATGGGCCCAAATAAAGTCTGACCCCACTTAAAAATTTTACATACTTGTGATTTTACAATGAAGGGACTATTTGATCATGTTACACCTGATGGGTCTAGATAAAGTCTGGAGTCTTTAATGTTAGATCAAAAGGTAAAAAATCACGGTAAGATTTGTTGAATGACTAAGATTTATTGCATTTGAATTCAATGGTAAAGGGTTATACGGACACAATATTGCCTAGGAACCAATATATCACCTTATAAAAATTATGTATTTTACAATTGATTTTGATTTTTAAATCTTGTAACTATATCTATATCAATGGCAAGAGAGAGGACTTTTGTAATCAACAACTTAAATACCCCGTATGGCAAAAATAAGATAATAAAAATAATGAACTTTTACAAGCTACACAATCAGCTGGTAGCTACATAACTTTTTCATTACATTAGTCATGTTTGTCATTGCTCATTTTGCAGTTGATTGATTTCTAAAGTGGCAAACGTTTTTGCCTACTTGTCATTTCTATTCAATGGTTTCAACCATGATTCACTCACACGGGACATTTTGTATATATTTTTTGAGTGTTTGATGTTACTCGCGACCTATCACGTAGACATCATTCCTAAAACGAGGAGCATGGCTCCCAATTAAAGTTATTATTGGGGCAATTACAAAGCTTTCATTACAAAATTCTTATACATTTTCCATGGACAACACTACCACCATGCGAAGGCTTTCGATATATAATATAAAGATAAGAACATCACAAGTGTCATAACATTCTCATGGTAGTTACTTAAGGCTGGAATTTTTTTTTCCTCAATCACTCAAATGCTATGACTTCTAAGAAAATATTCACTTGGTGCTATGATTTCCAATTGACCACTTAAATGTCATAACTTTTCAAAACGTTCATCCAAATGCTGGAAATCTAAGATTGCATGTCACTTGCGGAGGAAAATTACCCAATCAGTTCTAAACCTATTGTTCGAATGCTGATTTAATCCTAAACTTTCCAATTTTGCCAATTTAACTCTAAACCATAGCGTGAAAATCTAAGGTGGTCATTCCAACCAATTTTCATTGGAAATTGCTAACGTGACGTGGCAGTCTAGTCATCACCCGCCGTTTCGAGGCAAGGGAGCGTCATTTCGGTTCCTACGGAAACCTCGAGATTTTAGGGCCGGTGACTTGATTACGCTAATGCACCATTGTGGTACCTCTAACTTCGAAGATTGTTATCTAAGTAATCATATGGTCTTGATTATCAATTATGGTCCCAAGGGCATCAAAGTTGCTAAATGATCGTGCAAATGTTTTTGTAGGGTTCGTTTTCATAAAAGCCTAAGCTAATCCTAACCTATTCTAGGAAAGGGACAAATAACCAATTTATTAAAAAACAATGCGATAAGTAAACATTCAAATATTGAAATGACTTTAAAGTAAATGCGAAAAAAGGAAACCCAATACAAGTTGGGCAAAGAATATACATGGCCATGTTATAAGTCCTAGCCATCAGCTAAAACCAAGTCGTATTCAATTTCTTTTAAAAGGATATTCCATCAAGAATAAGCTACATCTATACTAATCAAGTGAAACCAAGCGACATCTAATGCTAAACTTAAAAATTAATGAAGACCTATTTCCAAGCATTTTCCTTTTTAATTTTTTTTTTTTATAAATATTTTCGAATTTTCATTATTTATTTAAATTATAATAATTCCAAAAATGGTGAATCGGACGGGGTCCTTAAGCCCAGTTCCAATAAAGGTAGAATTTCGGCCTCACCGAGATGAGCTAAAGGGCGTTATTGAGTCCATCCTCAAACCCATCTAACCTTCCTAAGCCCGCTTTCAGAAGACTTCCAAGTTAAGCCCATATTCGTTTAACTTAAACCAACACAACTTAAGAAGACTCCTGACCAGCCTGCTCTCCCACTAAAGCAACGCCAAACTATAATAAAGCCTATTTCAAATAAGGATGGATTAAACCCAAGTCCATGTTAAACCCATTTATTATTATGGAGCCCATACCCTAATTTTCCATGCTTCTCGCTCTTTCTCCTCACATTCAGCTCATCCACAAAAACATTTCCAGAACTGTATCCATTGTTTTCGGTTAGGGGACTGAGAGCTCATTAAATTTTATCCACTAACTCATGAACCTTGAGGCTCACAGTTTAAGATCGACGCACCAAAATCTCGAGCCGCAAACAAATGAACTTCACTACTGACTACCCATCATCATATACATTCCAGCCGTACACTCCATCGCTCCATTTCCTGCAACCACCACATAAGCAACGCCAGAACATGCGAAACAAGGAGCGTAGTCTCTACCCATCCCAACGACTCTAAGCCCACACTAAGCCTTGCTCTGGACACCCATGACAAGCCCACTACACTAATGTCACTCTAAATCATTGTCTAAATATTCCTAAAGCTGAGCCCACCCTCCATCACGTCGTTCTTCCTCTCCTCTTTCTCTTCTTGTTTCATCAATTTTTTGTAGCCTTCCCAGAGATGAACTCATAAAGCAAAACATAAAACCCAGAACATCAAAGATCCCGCGACGATATACATCTATCATATCCCGAACTAAAAAAGATACTTCACCATCAAACACCTGTCTCCATTGGACCGACGCCAGCCACTGCTTCCGGTCTGGCATTCGCTGACAGAAAGCAAAAAACGCGAACAAAATAGTAGTGTAGAGGAGCATTGATCGTGAAAATGACTTGAGGATCAATTAACGCTCTCAGACGACCAAAGGAAACAAAACTAACTTGCACAGTTTTTCATAAGCATTTTGTCAAACAAGTTGCGTGCGACCGGCTAGGAACAAAGGGATTCGAGGGTCGACTCAGACAAAAACATCAAACCAAGTATAAGATCGGTGAGAGAGAAACATCTCATCCCGGTCCAAAAAACTGGATAACATAGAGAGTTGCTTCGACTTCAACGAAAACCGAACGGAGAGAAAGAGGTACGTAGGAACGAGCGTTTAATCGCGAAGACCCCTACCCGGCTCGGAGACGGCGGCTATAGGGTGAGCTCGAGACAAGCCAAGCTATGGCCGACCGCCTCGTGATGCCCCCCGAGCCGAGATCCTTGGGACAAGGGAAGTTCGGACAGAAAAGTCACTTACTAAAGATTTGGGTATCGGGAAAGCGATGTGGGGACGATGAGGATAACGGCTGGGGGTCGTCGAACAGCACTCAGGCGTGGCCAAGCGACGGTAGAACTCCCTTTTGCTCTCAATCGCGCTCTCTCTCTCTCTCTCTCACGATTTTTCTCTCTGCCAACTCCTCGCTCTCTCAAGTTCATGTTTGATGAGCTATTATGTCGAAAACATTATCCTCGTGTTATGTGAGTCTGATTGCTTTCTATCATACTCGTTTCCCCGAACATAATGATCTCAAAACTGTGAAGTATCCCAGAACAATTGCACATACAAGACTACGGAATGTGATGTGTGAGATGGTATTTTAAACAAGTTCAGATGATTTTGCTAAGAAACAAGTCATTTATATTAACTATGAATAGATGCTTGCTTACACGAAAGGAGGGAAATTAACTATCATTCTACTCTTACAAAAAGAAAACATTTAGACTATGCATCTTCCAAGTTTTATAACTAACTAATCGACATCTTACTGCCAAACACAGAAACCAGAAAAGGTGAACACACGATGATAACTCGATCGGAAACTTGCGACCTCCCGAATGCGGTCTAAAAGTTCCTGCCATCAAGATCACGGGGTTGTTCTAAGGTGACTCCAGAGAACGGCAAAACCGGTGGTGCTTGAACTTGAAGCTTTCGCGAGACTTGTGTCATGGTCGGTCGAAGTTGAGGAGTGGTCCGCAAGCATGTGAGTGCTAGTGCCGCAATAGAGATTACGTTTTGCGCATGCCAATTTGTTGGAGGCGAGGGGCGTTGGTCCAGCACATCCTTCAACAGGGTTTGCAACTCAGATTGAGTGGATGAAAATACCAATGAGACATAGTCTCCCGGATGCTTTCCCATGATTATCTCCAGTACAACAACTCCAAAGCTATATACATCACATTTTTCGGTCGGAATGTTGGTATAAGCTAGCTCTGCAATTGAAGAATTCAAAGTCCGTTGATAATCTTGTTAGCTGTAATTAAAGACTCGGACATTTGCTTTCACATAATTAAGGAATTTCCAATGATAGCACGAATTGGGACGGTAAATTAATATGCTTCTACAAAGAACATCACCTGGAGCGATGTATCCAATGGTGCCAGCAGTAGTAGTCCAGTTGGTGGAGTCTGGCCTCAATAATCTTGCGGTGCCAAAGTCTGAAATGCGAGCCTCAAAATCAGCATCCAATAAGATGTTGTTGCTGGTCAAGTCTCGATGGATCAATGGAGGAAAACAGTCATGATGCATATATGACAATGCATCCGCAACTGCTCGAACCATGTTTATCCTTGTGTCCCAGCCAAGCTCTGATGCTCTTTCATCGTCATTCAAAATTGTTCTCAAACTCCCCCTTTTGACGTACTCATATACTAGAAAATAATGTCGTGCATGAGAGCAGAACCCATAAAGCTTCACGATGTTGCGGTGGCGAATATTTTGTAAGGCTTCAATTTCCCTTTCAAAAGGAACGATGTTGATGGTCTCATCTTCCAGGGACGATGGAATTTTCTTGACTGCAACAGTTTGACTTGTGGGTAGATCGGCTCTGTAAACAATGCCATAAGCTCCTTCTCCCAAATAGTACTTGGAGTCAAATCCTTCTGTCGCCTCCATGATTTGCTCGTATAAAATTTTGCCATCAAAACTCAGAATGTGCAAGAAATCTAAACCATTAGTCTCTGTCGATGCATTTCTCTCTCGCTTGATAATCTTTCTTCGATGGCAATCAATGATTACGAGGACAATCAAGAAGGAAGAGAGAATGAGGAATCCCAAGAATGAGAGAACGACGATAATCAAAATTGTAGCTCCTCTGTGTTGATTGTGTTTTTTGCTTATGGTAAAAATATTGCATTTCTGTAATCTAGCCACGTTCCTACATAGCCCCTTATTATGCTGAAATGCCTCAAATGGAGCCTCCTTAAAAGCTGTGACATTTGGGAGAGGACCTTCCAACTCATTGTAGGACACATCAACATAAGTTAATGCCCATAAGTTAGCAAAGCTATAAGGGATGGAACCAGAGAGGTCATTGTGGGAGATATTTAGGCTTTCTAGAACTCTCAGTTTTCCTAGAGCTGGTGGTATTCTTCCGGTCAATAGATTTTGACTCAAATCAAGAACGCTTAGGAATTGCGCATTGCCTATCTCAGGAGGAATGCTTCTCTCAATTTTATTTTGGCTCAAGTTCAAGCTCAGCAAGTTGGTGCATAGGCTGAGTTGCGGTGGAATGGCTCCGCTCAAATTGTTTGATGCTAAGTTGAGATATTCCAATCGAGATAAAAATCCAATTTGATGGGGAATATCACCCGTGATCCCATTGTTGTTAAGGATAAGATCTACCAGTAGTTGCAAGCCTCCCAATTCCCTCGGAATCTTTCCCCTTAAATTATTTGCAGAAAGGTCAAGTTTCTGTAATTGAGCCATCCTTCCAAATATCGGGGGTATCTCACCAGAAATGTTGTTGTTCGATATCCTTAAGCTCGTCAAATTGTGGCAATGCCCCCATTTCCATGAAAGTTCACCATGCAAATAATTGTGGCTCAAGTCCATAAAATTCAGCTGTGGATATACTCCAAAAGTTTCCGTTATATTTCCAGCAAGTTTGTTTCCTTCGAGCCTCACTCTAAATAATGAAGTACAATTCCTCAAGCTTCTAGGGATATGACCCGTGAAATGATTATTGTTCATAGTGAAATTTTGCAATAATCCCCCCAAGCATATATTTTCCGGTAGTTGCCCTTCTAGTTCATTATCAGAGAGTAAGAAAGCACTCAAATGAACCATCTTATTAATTTCAGGGGGCAGGGAATCGAGAAAGAAGTTGTCAAAAAGGCGTAACATAGTTAAATTGGCCATGCTTCCAATTGATGCATGGATCGAACCTGTCAAAGTATTATTGCTCAAATCTAATTCTACAAGAGATGTTAGTTTCCCTATATCCTCAGGAATCAAACCTGAAAGATGATTTGAGGATAGGGATAATGTATTCAGATTGCTCAAATTCTGAATAGATGAAGGGATATGCCCGACCAACATATTTTTAGTAAAATATAATTCAATAAGATCGGTTAGCCTCCCAATTTCTGAAGGTATGGATCCCGAAAGTTTGTTCCTACATAAGTAAAGAAACTTCAATCTTCTTATGTCACCTATCTCTCTTTGAATGGGACCAGAAAGTTCATTCTTTGCTACGCTCAAATTTCTTAAGTTGCCTAATTTTCCAAGAGAAGGAGGAATGGACCCTGAAAATTGGTTTCCTTCAAGATAGAGAACATTTAGACTGCTTAGGTTTCCTAGTGAAGTAGGGATACGCCCAACCAACTTATTTATCAGAAAAATCCAATTCAATAAGATTGGTTAGCCTCCCAATCTCTGAAGGTATGGATCTCGAAAGTTTATTCCCCCATAAGGAAAGAAACTTCAATCTTCTTAAGTCACCTATCTCTCTTGGCATGGGACCAGAAATGTCATTCTTTGCTACGCTCAAATTTCTTAAGTTGCCTAATTTTCCAAGAGAAGGAGGAATGGACCCTGAAAATTGGTTTCCGTCAAGATAGAGAACATTTAGACTGCTTAGGTTTCCTAGTGAAGTAGGGATACGCCCAACCAACTTATTATCAGAAAAATCCAATTCAATAAGATCGGTTAGCCTCCCAATCTCTGAAGGTATGGATCTCGAAAGTTTATTCCCCCATAAGGAAAGAAACTTCAATCTTCTTAAGTCACCTATCTCTCTTGGAATGGGATCATAAATGTCATTCTTTGCTACGCTCAAATTTCTTAAGTTGCCTAATTTTCCAAGAGAAGGAGGAATGGATCCCGAAAGTTGGTTTCCGTAAAGATAGAGGACATTTAGACTGCTTAGGTTTCCTAGTGAAGCAGGGATACGCCCAACCAACTTATTATTAGAAAATTCTAAGTCAATAAGATCGGTTAGCCTCCCAATCTCTGAAGGTATGGATCCCGAAAGTTGGTTCCTCCATAAGTAAAGAAACTTCAATCTTCTTAAGTCATCTATCTCTCTTGGAATGGGACCAGAAATGTCATTCTTTGCTACCCTCAAATTTCTTAAGTTGCCTAATTTTCCAAGAGAAGGAGGAATGGACCCTGAAAATTGGTTTCCGTCAATATAGAGAACATTTAGACTGCTTAGGTTTCCTAGTGAAATAGGGATACGCCCAACCAACTTATTATCAGAAAAATCCAATTCAATAAGATCGGTTAGCCTCCCAATTTCTGAAGGTATGGATCTCGAAAGTTTATTCCCCCATAAGTAAAGAAACTTCAATCTTCTTAAGTCACCTATCTCTCTTGGAATGGGACCAGAAATGTCATTCTTTGCTACGCTCAAATTTCTTAAGTTGCCTAATTTTCCAAGAGAAGGAGGAATGGACCCTGAAAATTGGTTTCCGTCAAGATAGAAAACATTTAGACTGCTTAGGTTCCCTAGTGAAGTAGGGATACGCCCAACCAACTTATTATCAGAAAAATCCAATTCAATAAGATCAGTTAGCCTCCCAATCTCTGAAGGTATGTATCTCGAAAGTTTATTCCCCCATAAGTAAAGAAACTTCAATCTTCTTAAGTCACCTATCTCTCTTGGAATGAGACCAGAAATGTCATTCTTTGCTATGCTCAAATTTCTTAAGTTGCCTAATTTTCCAAGAGATGGAGGAATGGACCCTGAAAATTGGTTTTGAGAAAGACCGAGAATATTTAAGTTGCCTAGGCTTCCTAGTGAAGGAGGGATAGGACCTCTGAGATTGTTTTTTTTCAAAATAAACTTCTAAAAGAGAATCTAACAATCCAATCTCCCAAGGAATGTGTTCACTCAATCTATTGTCATAAAAATTAAGATACTTGAGTTTGGAAAGGTTACCAATACTTGAGGTTATAGGACCATAGATTGAGTTGCTGGAAAAGTCAAGACTAACCACCTTGGTTAAGTGCGAGAAGTCAAGACTATTTAAGGTTCCTCTTAGACCAAGATTAGAAAGATTAAGATGGGCAACGAATCCGTAGTTGTCGCAAGTGACACCCATGAAGTGGCAAGAGTTGTTACCATGCCATGAAGACAGGAGAGATTGGTTTTGGCCTTCGAGACTAGATTTCCATTTCAGGAGAGTCTTTGCTTCATCTGTATGGTTGGTCGTATTGGAAGCGAAGGAATGGAGGAAGCAGAAACGACTATGCCATGAAATGGAGTGGAAACAAAGATGGTGATATTGTTTACGAAGAGGAGCCAGTAGAATAAGAAGAAGACCCCTAAAGAAGACGGCTTCCATAGAAATAAGGAAGAGGCCATGATTTTGGGGTGGTTTTGACGACGTGAGATTGTCGAGGTTCGTGTGCTCTCAACAACAAGATTGATAAGATATTTATAGATGGCTAGTCATTATTAGATGAGGCCTCAATCATGGACAATGCATATATGGCTGTCGTTTTGAAATAGTTAAGCATGGAGTGCTTGTCATGTATGTCGAGAATTCATTTGAACCACACAGCCTCTATCCTTTTTTAACGCAACCTGCTTTAACGGGATGTGTGATTCATCATTTCGTATGTAAAGTTTTGTTTCCCTCATGAAAATCCTTTCTAAAAAATATATTGGCAAAATCTTTAATTTAAATTTTCATCTAAGCATGACAATTCGTCTTAGTGTTTATAATTCACATCAATTTCTATTAGCATAAGACATCATAAGCCTTTCTCTCCGTAATTTAGAAATTATCTCTCGTCTCGTTTTTTTTGTCAATTCGTGTTACCATTAAATTGTTGGAGTATAGAAAATGGTCATGTTATGTAGAAAAGACTTGTGTTATGCATTATTATTAGCTGACAATCTATTCGTGGGAAGGATGTTATCATGGCGGGGACCAAGAAGCTAATGAGTCTCGTTCTCTCATTTCTTATCTTTTCATGTCAGCATTTTGTACAGAGATGATCATGTTAGCAATAGTATTCCTTTTATCGCATTTTGCTCAGAAGACTGGCATTATCTCCACAAGACTTTGAATAGTCTACACTGAACACATCGACAGACTAGGACCCACAAACCTTCACGTACAAATGGAACATTGATCGACTTTGGACTCATCTGCTTTGGTTCTTTGAGTACGGTTGACAACTGAGCAAAGGCACGGGGTTGATCTCGGGTTCTCCAAATGAAATCTAGAATAAGTCGCTTGCTCAATTTCGAGGTTCTTGAAGTTGATGGCAAGAAAATCATGCGAGCAATTGGATTTAAAATACATGAATCTAGATTGACCAAGAAACATAAAATGCCGGTGGCCAAAGTGCGTAAATATAAATGCAATATGACCCAGGTCGTTTAATATTGTTTATTTGCCAAATATTAGTTCAATATGTTATTGATCATGTAATATTACTGTAAATATGATTTTAAAATTATTTATTTGTCAAATATGAAGCCAAAATGAGATTGATCTTTCAAATAGATTACTCTAAAATGTGAGTCAACAATGAGATAGATAGTCCTGTGATGATGGATTTTTTCATTGATATTCTAAGATATTTATTTGTCAAATATGAGACCAATTTGAGATTGATCATCTAATATAAATATGTATCAGACATAATTTTAATAATCTTTAATTGTCAAGTAAGAGCCCACATGAGATTGATCTTTTAATATATAATTTGTTAAATATGAGCCAATCAAAAGATAGGTATCCCTATACTGTTAAATTTTTTCAAAACCTCATCTTGAATAAGTTTATACAAAGATAGAAATTGCTGGTATTTCGAGATAGAATGTATATATATATATATAATGTTTTTTAAAGCATCTATTACCAAAAATGCATAGTTCTCTTAGAGAATTATGAATAAAAATATTATGAAGTATACCAATAATAGATTTTTTAATCAAAATTTGCATAAGACTAGAGATATAGAGTTAGAGATATGTTAGGATTAAAGATTTGCTAAAGTGATCATCAAAAACAAATTATCAAGAGTTTCATGCGTAAGCATGTTATATGGCTCAACTTATCGGGAGTTTTACTCACTTTTTACTAGGTTGATGCTCCGTTTGTACAAGAATAAATTTTACTAGGATTTTACTTGAACAATGTCTGCAGGGCATTTGTTAACTAACAAAATAACAAAATATCGCAAATTATAATGCACTTCATGACGTACACAATTAATATTTTGAAAATTGAATCTTTCTGCATTAAACATGTTTGACAATTGTCTCCAAGACACTTATTAGCAAGATTCATTTTATTTTCACATCGTCTTTTTAAGTAGAGAACACAGTAAGATTTTCTCTAGTGAATCTGTCGTCCATGTTGCTTGCAAAAAGTTACTCCACTTATAGGCTTCAAGTGCCATCAAATGAAGGGGCAAATTGGGCCTTGTCGTGAAGATTCTTTTTTTCGGCATTGACAATATATTGTGAGATAAATCTTTCCTTTTTATTATTATTTTTTTTTAATTTTAGCACATATTAAAAAATGCGGGGATGATGATTAAACAGTACAAAATGATGAATCTCAATCATATTTGTTATCTTGCTCTTCTGACCGAGAGGGCATTTTATGGGATCTTGATCATTTTCCCATATCCATGCTCCACTTACTTTTCCAAGTCTTCATTAAAATTGACCTAGTTAGTCAAGTGAATTTGTGGAAAAAAAATCAACTTCCCGCACGATTCTTTCTGCAATTTACAATTAAATATTATGATTATGTCACCAAAGAAAAAAGAAAGTCTTCTAACGCCCTGAAAATGCCATGAGGTGTTCGGATATAAGTGTCAGCATACTCAAATCCCAAGTTATTGATTTGCTCATGTCTTCAATCGACGCAAGTCTATGAGAGTGATAGTCGATATTAACGGAGGAATGATGATGCAAGCACGGGGCCAAACATTATAGCTTTCCTTTTCTCATTTCCAGGCTGTAGAACCTTCTTTCCCTTACAAGGGCAGCAGTTCAACCCAATAATTGTAAGAATTGAATTCGGTTCAGTAAAAAATTATGAAATATAATTAGGTCCCACGTAGGTTCTTTATATGCATTAACCAGTTACTAAACATAATCTTTCTTATATAGTAGTTTCATCGAGCAACTGCCAGAATAAATCATCATGATGAATGTCATACCATTGAGAAGATCACATTTGCTCGTGCATCTGTAATTTCTAGTCAGGAGCCCACTTTGATTATTATTCCTTTTTTTAATCGATAAATTCTCGACTTACTTTTGCTGGTCTTCACTCGCGAGTCATGGACTCTCCTCGTGTTACACATGGTGGGCCAGAATATTTACGTAAAGCATACTTTTATGATGGAGGAACTTTAGAGAAAATTTAGGCTGGATGCCTTAATCGGAGCACGGATCACCTCTACCTTTAAAATTCATTGAAAAAGGGTCGTAGCTCACAATCAAACGGGTTTTACTGTAATGTTTATATATAACCGTAACATATAAAGATGTGAAAAATATATGATTATCCAATGACAATCTCACATTTTTCTTATAAAATATTGGATGCAAAAGCAGAGACAAGGATACTATATTAAAGAGACTTCAAACGAGAATATGTATATGATTAAAATTTTTCTTTCATATACCATCAGATAAAGGTTTTCAATAGATGAAGACATTTAGTGAAATCTCAAGTGTCAACACATCGAGCGATAAATTAGAATTGATTTGTTTCGTATGAATTGTTTTGGATGATTGAGTTTCAACAGCAGTTAATGGTTTGGATGATTAAGTTTCAATAGCGGTTAATGGTTTGGATGATAACATATTATTTGTTTGTGCACCGAGCATGGAGAGGGAGGTGGTCTCTAGTAGTTGAGCACTAGTATAATATAGTGCCGGCGACATAACCACTCTAAAGCAGTTTCCTTGCGATTTTAGTCATGCCTCCATATCGCCGAGGATCTCGATCTTATATTCCGAGGACACCACCATATTGTGTTAAGGTGGTTTCTCCTTAAAAATTGCACCTTGATCCTTCACCCTTGCTTTAACTTAATCTTTTTCCCTTGATCTACTAAACTTTAACTTTGTCTCTTCCACAAATGATTTCAATTTGGAATGTCATAACTGTTTTTTTGGCACTTCTCATATATCCCTTCCCTATTTGCAATCTCAATAAGTGATTCTCTTTAATTGGTATCTTTGCTAACCAATTCTACTATGATGTTCATCATCATCAATTGTATGATGTCTTATATTGACAGTTGATTAATGGTCATGGATGTATGTTAATATAAGTACCATTTTTATGGTCGTCGACGATGGCTCATGCATTAAATAATAACTTGTATTCGAGTCGTGTGCCTATCCATATTGATGACCTGGTTATGTTTAGTGCAAATATATGCCTCCTTTTAAAAGAATTAAAAGTAATTTGGGTTTCTTTTAAAATATCCAAAATATGCGGGTCTTTGTTTCGTGGACAAAACTAATGCATTTTGTACCCCTGAAGCTTTGTACTCTGAGTGCAGTCTGCTACCTCATAGCTTCCTGACACGTTACCTCAATCGACATGATTCATTAATTGTTATTATCCTGAATCATATCTTTATGCATAGAGGGCCAATTTTAGAAAGTATAAATTCTGCCGAGATTTTATTTTTTTCTCACTTACTTCTTCGTATTCAACCTTAAACCCTAATCATCTTCTACTCAAAACTCTTGACCTCAAAGTTCCACTTATCATCAACCTTGCCGTTTCTATGACCCCTACAGGCTAAATCCTCCAGATACTCCTTTGCGGATTATATTACTAATTTCGACAAGCAAAAAGAATATATTTTAGAAAAAGAGGAAAAGAGGGTCGAGCATAGGCCAACCCTCGCCTAAGTCAGGGATCTTTTATCCATACCGAATCCAAATTTCTGCCCCAATCACTTTATTTTTCTTTTTTATTTGAATTTCTCCTTCCTTTCATTCTTCATTCTTGGCTTTTTTTGTAAGTTGCCACTTGCCTAACAATCATTTGATGATGTATCATTTGACCACTCTTACGTTTCCTTTGATTATAATACAAAACAAACGAGAGAAGTAAAATAGAAAAGGAGTTAAGTCCTCTTTTTCAATGATTTGAATTTGTGGAAAACAAAATGAAATAATGATAAAAAGCTGGGCCTTGTAAAGGTCAACTCTTGCTCAAGCGCAGCTTAGTGAGATTGACTGTTGCCTATGGCTAGGAAGAGTGATCCTCACCCAAGCACTACTAGCCCTTGCCAGCTACCAACAAAAAGAAAAGAGAAATAAAGATAAAGGAAAAAAGAAAAAATCATAAAAATTATAAAAAAAAAATCCACTTCAGCATCAGTTATGCCACATATAATTACCAGTATTTATGTGAGTAATTTCCAATTTAAATTGGCTGGATGGATTGAATTGATATGAAAGTGAAAATGTTTATGATTAAATTAACCTGTTTGTAATTCACGCCAATTTTTATTAGCATAAGACATCATAAGTCTTTCTCTCTATAATTCAGAAATTATCTCTCGTCTCATTTTTCTATTAATTCACGTTACCATTAAATCGTTGGAGTATAGAAAATGATCACGTTATCGAGAAAAGACTTATGAAATGGAGTGGAAACAAAGATGGTGATGTTGTTTACGAAGAAGAGCGAGTAGAATAAGAAGAAGACTCCTAAAGAAGACGGCTTCCACAGAAATAAGGGAGAGGCCATGATTCTGGGGTGGTTTTTGACGATGTGAGATTGTCCAGGTTCGCATGTTCTCAACAACACGATTGGTAAGATACTTATAGATGGCTAATCATTATTAGATGGAGCCTCAATCACGGACGATGCACATATCGCTGTCGTTTTGAAACAGTTAAATATGGAGTGCTTGTCACGTATGTCCAGAATTCATCATAACCACATAGCCTCTATCCTTTTTTTAACGCAACCCGCTTTAATGGGTTGTGCGGTCCACCATTTTGTATGTAAAGTTTTATTTCCCTCATGAAAATCCTTTCTAAAAAATATATTGACAAAATCTTTAATTTAAATTTTCACCTAAGCTTGACAATTTGTGTTAGTGTTTGTAATTCACATCAATTTCTATTAGCATAAGACATCATAAATCTTTCTCTGTGTAATTCAGAAATGATCTCTTGTCTTGTTTTTCTGTCAATTTGCGTTACCATTAAATCGTTGGAGTATAGAAAATGATCATGTTATCAAGAAAAAACTTGTGCTATGCATTATTATTAGCTGACATACTATTCGTGGGAAGGATGTTATCATGGCTGGGACCAAAAAGCTAATGAGTCTCGTTCTCTTGTCTCTTATCTTTTCATGTCAGCATTTTGTACAGAGGTTATCATGTTAGCAATAGTATCCCTTTTATCACACTCCGCAAGAGTTTGAATAGTCTACACTGAACACATCAACAGACTAGGACCTGCAAAGCTTCACGTACAAATGGAACATTAATCGACTTTGGACTCATCCGCTTTGCTTCTTCTCAGACAATTGACGACCGAGTCAAGGCAAGGGATTGAGCTTGGGTTCTGCAAATGAAATCTAGAATGAGCCACTCGCTCAATTTTGAAGGTTCATGGAGTTGACGGCAAGAAAAATCATGCGAGCAATGGAATTTAAAATACATGAATCTAGATTGACCAAGAAACAAGAAATGCTGCAGGCCGAAGTGCGTAAATATAAATACAATATGTAAAGGCCCGGGTCGTTTTAATATTATTTAGTTACCTTAGAAAGCCGCCAATCCAACTGGAGCGTTAATAGGTTTCTTCTCGTATCATTCACGGTGGAAAAAAGGTGAAATCTGGGGTCGCCCATGCCCTCTCAAAGTCAATGGACACACCTTGCTCATGCCAATCTAATGCCTACTTTTAGATAGTAAAAAATCAAGTGATAATCTTTCCGAGGTACTCATAAGGAAGAGGTTGCACGTAAGGACAGAAACTTAACATACTCGTGAGATACCTGAGATTGATTCATTGATTTTTACCAAGTTCAAGTAAGAAGTTGTTAATTGAGAAATACTAGCTTTTGCTGATTAGGGCACACAAATTCCATTTAGTAATTGATTTAGCCCCACGAAGAACCCGCCCTGCGAGTATTGATGTCAGTTCTGGACGTTCCAAACTTCCACTCTTGGTTTTGGCTGCTTAAAAGGCAAGAACCACCCTGCAACATTTTTGATGAGCTATCATGTCGACAACATTATCCTCGTCTTATGTGAGCCTGATTGTTTTCTATCATACTCGTTTTCCCGAACATAACGATCACAAAACTGTGAATTATCCCAGAAGAATTGCACATACAAGACTTTGTAATGTGATATGTGAGATGGTATTTTAAACAAGTTCAAACGATTTGGCTTAGAGACAAGTGATTTATATTAACTATGAACAGACGCTTGCTTACACGAAAGGTGGAAAATTAATTATCATTTTACACTAACAAAAAAGAAAACATTTAGACTACGCATCTTCCAAGTTTTACAACTAATCGACATTTTACTGCCAAGCACGGAAGCCAGAAAAGGTGAATGCATGACAGTAACTTGATCGGAAACTTGTAACCTCCCGAATGCGGTCTAAAAGTTCCTGCCATCGAAATCACGGAGTTGTTCTAAGGTGACTCCAAAGAACGGCAAAGCCAATGGTGCTTGAACTCGAAGCTGTTGTGAGACTTGTGTCGTGGTCGGTCGAAGATGAGGATTGGTCTGCAAGCACATGAGTGCAAGTGCTTCGACAGAAATTATGTGTTGCGCATGCTGATTTGTTGGACGCAACAAGCATTGGTCCAGCACGTCCTTCAATGGTGTTTGCGACTTGGATTGAGTGTATGAAAATACTGACTTGACATAATTTCCCGGATACTTTCCCATTATTATCTCCAGTACTACAACTCCAAAGCTATATACATCACATTTTTCAGTCGGAATGTTGGTATAAGCTAGCTCTGCAATTGAAGAATTCAAAGTCCATTGATAATCTTGTTAGCTGTAACTAAAGACTCGGACATTTGCTTTCACATAATTAAAGAATTTCCAATGACAACACGAGTTGGGACAGTAAATTAATATGCTTCTACAAACAACATCACCTGGAGCGATGTATCCTATGGTGCCAACAATAGCAGTCCAGTTGGTGGAATTTGGCCTCAATAATCTTGCGGTGCCAAAGTCTGAAACGTGAGCCTCATAATCAGCATCCAACAAGATGTTGTTACTGGTAGTCTCGATGGATCAATGGAGGAAAACAGTCGTGATGCATATATATGACAATGCATCCGCAACTCCTCGAACCACGTTTATCCTATTGTCCCAGCCAAGCTCTGATGCTCTTTCATCATCATTCAAAATTTTTCTCAAGCTCCCTCTTTCAGCGTACTCATACACTAGAAAACAATTTCGTGCCTGAAAGCAGAACCCGTAAAGCTTCACAATGTTGCGGTGGCGTATTTTTTGTAAGGCTTCAATTTCCCTTCAAAAGGAATGATGTCAACGGTCTCATCTTCCTGGGACGGTGGTATTTTCTTGACTGCAACAATTTGACCTGTTGGTAGATCAGCTCTGTAAACAACACTATAGGCCCCTTCTCCCAAATAGTACTTGGAGTCAAATCCTTCCGTGGCCTCCATGATTCGCTCATAGAAAATTTTGCCATCAAATCTCAAAATACACAAGAAATCTAAATCATTAGTCTCTGTCTGTGCCTTCCTCTCTTTCTTGATAACCTTTCTTCGATGGCGAATTACGAGGACGATCAAGAAGAAAGAGAGAACAATGAATCCTAAGAATGAGAGAATGAGGATAATCAAAATTTTAACTCCGCCGTGTCGAATGTGTTTCTTGCTCATGATAGGAATATTGCATTTCTCTAATCCAGCCATGTTCCCACACAGCCCCTTGTTATGCTGAACTGCCTTAAATGGAGCCTCCTTAAAAGCTTTGACATTTGGGAGAGGACCTTCAAAGTTATTATAAGACACGTCAACAGAAGTTAATGCCCATAAGTCAGCAAAACCATGTGGGATGGTACCAGAGAGGTCATTGTGGGAGATGTTAATATTTCTAGGACTCTCGGTTTTCCTAGATCTGGTGGTATGCTTCCAGTTAATAGATTCTGACTCAAATCAAGAACATTTAGGAATCATGCATTGCCTATCTAAGGAGAAATGCTTCTCCCAATTTTATTTTGGCTCAAGTTCAAGCTCAGCAAGTTGGTGCATAGGCTGACCTGTGGTGGAATGGCTCCACTCAAATTGTTCGATGCTAGGTTGAGATGTTCCAATCGAGATAAAAATCCAATTTGTTTAGGAATATCACCTGAAATCCCATTGTTGTTGAGGATGAGATCTAGTAGTAGTTGCAAGCTTGCCAATTCCCTCGGAATCTTTCCACTTAAACAATTTGAAGAAATGTCAAGTACTTGTAATTGAGCCATCCTTCCAAATATGGGGGGTATCTCACCAAAAATGTTGTTGTTTGATATCTTTAAGCTCGTCAAATTAGGACAACGCTCCCATTTCCATGAAAGCATGCCGTTCAAATAATTGCGACTCAAGTCCACATAATTTAGATGTGGATATATTCTGAATGCTTCTGTTATGTTTCCAGTAAGCTGGTTTCCTTCTAGTCTCAATCTAGTTAATGGGCTACAGCTCTATAAACTTGTCAGGATGGGACCCGTGAACTGATTATTGAATGCATGGAAATACTGCAATGATCTCCCAAGGCATATATCTTTCGGTAGTTCCCCCTCTAATTCATTATGAGATAGATATAAAAATCTCAAACCTGTTAATTTATTGAACTCATAAGGCAAGGAACCGCATAATTTGTTCCAAGCAAGGTTTAATTCCTGAAGAGATACCAATTTCCCGATCTCTTGTGGAATTGAGCCTAATAAAAGATTCGAGTAAAGGCTTAAATAGATTAGATTAGTCAAGTTATGGAGAGATGATGGGATTGAGCCCGTGAGATTGTTTACTCCTATATCAAGTCAAGAAAGAGAAGCTAGCCTCCCGATTTCTGAAGGTATGGGTCCCAAAAGTCCAGCATTCCATAAAAAAAGATCCTTCATATTCCTCAAGTCACTTATCTCTATCGGAATGGAGCTAGAAAGTGAAAGGGCTAGTGAGAACACCTAGAGGGGGGGTGAATAGGTGTAAGTTAAAATTTTCGCAGGACTTAATGAAAGTAATTTGCTTTTAGAATATGTTAGACATTAAGCGTATTTCAACTTTAAGCAAATAGACAATCAGTAAATAATAGTAAGAAGTTCAGGGAAAAGAGAATATGAACACAGAGTTTATAGTGGTTCGGCTTAGATCAAGCCTACGTCCACTCTCCTCGCTGGCAGCCTATTGGCTGGATTCCACTAAGGATCAAAAGAGATGTTACAGCTTGTGATCTTGACTATCACAGTGATGAGTCTCTATCGAACTCTCACATAGTCTCACTAAGAGTTTCTCTCTTTTGAATACAATGTTTAGCTCGATGAATGAAAAGCAAGAGACTAGAAAGCTTCAGACTTTAGAATTCTCTTTTAAGCACTCTCGAACAACTAAAGAGTCAGTCCTTAAATACTCATTCATGCCTTCTTAACCGTTGGCACTTTCCAAAGGAATTCTTCCAATCTACCAGTTAGACAGAATCAATTAAGGTGATCTCGAGTCATTAGATGATTTGTGTTGAAAGCCCGTCAATCATGTTCGTCCATACAAATCAGGATCTTGAGTTTCCATAAGTAGAACCTTCCAAGTTTAGCTCGCCTTTCAAAGATCTTAATATCGGATTAGTTTCCAATAAGAATAATGTGGCATCCCAAAATTTCTTGGCGATTTCTAGAGGCATCACGACCTAGGGGAAAATGGATGGATGTGTCGTCGATTTATGTTGTGACCATTAGACCAAGGAATTGCAATAGACTAAGGTCGAGTACTTTAATGGAAAAGTATCTTATGTTATTGGGTTATCAAAGTTGGTGCTATAGGATAATTTGATAATGAGAATTTTGTTCTTGGCTATGCACTTTATGGATTTGATTTTTATGGATCAATGTTGCAAGTTTTTGGCCATATTATTTTTGCAATTAGGTATTTATTTAAGTGAAAAATATTAGTGGATTATTAAAGGAGGGAGTGGGCCGATTTTTGGGCCAAACCAGCCCACAATTCCCTGCCCTTCGACCGGCGAAGGCCAGGCCCAATGGGCCCAATGGGCCGTCGACCAAGGCTGGTCCAAGCCCAGCCTGATGAAGCCCCCCTCTTGCATGAAAATTTCCAAGTGGCAAGAGGAGCTTACCAAGTGGCGCCAGCATGCAAGATCAATGATTGTTAATCATTGAAAGGAAGAAAATTAGAGAGGAAGAGGGGGCGGATTAAGCGAGGAAAGGGAGAGAAAGAGAGGGGTGTCGCACGAAGAGAAAGGAGAGGAAGAGAGAAAGGGAGACCGAGAGGGGTGTCGCAAGAAGAGAAAGGAGAGGAAGAGAGAAAGGGAGACCGAGCGTGCGTGCGAGAGAGAAGGAGGAGGAGACCGGCCACCGTGCGTCCGCCTAGCCGCCGCCGTCGAGCCTGCCTCATCCCACCGTTTGCTTGCTGCGTTTTGCTTGGACTAGAGGCAAGTAGAGTCCGTTAGACTACATTTTGCTTCCTATGGTTGTATGTGAAGTGAGATGAGTGTTAGAAATGCTTGAGTTGTGGTGTTAGATGCAAATTTCGAGTGAGTAATGTTAGTTTTCCTAGAACCATTAAGCTGTTGCATGTAAAAACAGTCCGACCCCTTGCTGTTCCGTGAAGTTTTGGTGGGTATCTAGTCGAAATCTCACTGCATGATCTTGATGAAAGTTATAGAGGACATTTTGAGGAGGAACATACAAAAATTTGAGATAAAACGGAGAAGTATTGGTTGGTGAAATGATTTTTCTTTGAAGAAACTAGATCTGGAAATTGTTGTGCTGATCCTTGGTAATTTCGTGAACTGTAAAGCAACTTTTTAGTTGGAATCTCACTTTGACTTCTTGATGAAAGTTGTAGAGGACCTCTTGAAGTTTAACATACTTAAAATTGAGAAGAAATGGACATGTGTAGGTCGGTGAAACGAATTTTCTTTGAAATGACTTAATCTGGAAAAACAGTCCCGAGAATAGGAGGAACTAAATCGTCTATAGCTATTAACCTAGAACGAATTGGATTTATATTTCTTCATGAGATATTTACCTCTAGGTGTTTTCTATAAAATATCAAAATTTCAGAATTTTCGGAGTTCTTTTGGATATTTAATCGAAATTATTTTCGAAACTGTACAAACTGTAATGCCGAAATATTGAAAGCTGTGATGCATGGACTGTACCAAATTATATAAAGTTCTTTTGGTATGGTGTTCTTCATGAGATATTTACCTCTAGGTGTTTTCCATAACATATTAAAATTTCAGAATTTTTGGAGTTCTTTTGGGTATTTAATCAAAATTATTTTTGAAACTGTGCAAACTGTAATGCCGAAATTTTGAAAGCTGTGATGCATGGACTGTACCGAATTGTACGAAGTTCTTTTGGCATGGTGTTCTTCATGAGATATTTGCCTCTAGGTCTCATTTTATAACGTGTCAAATTTTCGGAATTTATTAAGACCATTTACTAATTTTCCTAGAGTTTTAACTAAAGGAGTGCATTCTGTTTTACCCGAATATCGCTATATTTTCAAAAATAAATAAATTGCTCTATGTGGTGTAATGTCTCGAGTGGTTACTCTTGCTGCATATGTGGTGAAATTTGACATGTCATATAACATCAAAAAGTTGGTTTAAACTTTTGACATTATTGCATCAAATGACATGTTGAAAGTGAAACACACATGTGAATATACATTGTGATAATGATGATACTGTC
This sequence comes from Eucalyptus curtisii, assembly GCA_017140595.1. Taxonomy (NCBI): domain Eukaryota; kingdom Viridiplantae; phylum Streptophyta; class Magnoliopsida; order Myrtales; family Myrtaceae; genus Eucalyptus; species Eucalyptus curtisii. The sequence goes on along the minus strand of CM029504.1, from coordinate 30,586,263 downwards.
GGAGGTGTGAGCCGACGATACCCTCGGGAGTGTCGAGATGCCCGGAGGTGTGTGCCGGATGCCCGGAGGTGTGTGCCAGATGTCCTCGAGAGTTTCAAGATGCCCGGAGATGTGTGCCAAAGGCTCCTTGCGATGCCAGGTTGGGTGCGAGCGATAAAAGAGGGATGCAAACATTGATCCCTGGGAAGAAAGATGAAATGAGATCCTCTTTGAAAATTGAAAATTGAATCATGTGCATGGGAGTGTGCATATGGCTTGATGCATGATCTGCTTATGAAAGTAAATTGATACTATATGATTTGAGAATGCGATCATGAAGGTTTGACTGGATCGCATGGGGATGTACCCAAGATTATGTATGTGCATATGGCATGGTGATGTATGCTCGATAGCATGAATGATATGTACTTTACTCATGACATCTTGATTGTTCTGCTTGCTGCACTGTATAGTTTGATGGATCTTTACTGCTAAGTGGTTGTACTCACCTCTTTGGAGATTAACATTTTAGATTAAAAGATGCATTTATCACCGACTGCGCGTGGTACCTTCTACGGTTTACCATATGACGTTGAGGTTGAGTGCATGGAGCACATCTGTGTCCGTGTTCTTGGTTTGGTGTTTCTTCGAGTCCGTGTGCTGGTTATGTATGACGTAGGCCTAGCTGGGGGCCCTGTTGTCCAAGAGTTTCTGTCTGTCCACGTTCGACGCGATGGGGGTGATGCTAGGGATGCTGCCGCTGCCGCCACCCGATGCACCGGGTTGGGTGTGATGGCACGTATGACTAGTGGGAGCTGACACTTTTTGGGGTAGCCGACACTTGTTGATGGATGGGTATATATGTCTGATGTAGGGTCGAGTTCTCCTTATCAGTCATAGCCAAGTATAGTTAAAAATCTTGGCCTTTTTGATGTACCGACCCGAGATGTCCATCTTGAAAATGTAAATAAAAGTGACTCAGCTTTGTCCTTTCATTTGGTGCGTAATCGGTGTGCATTGCATTATTGTTATTGGAGTAAGGGATGGTGAGACTCGTTTATGTTTCCGTTGGTGAGCTGCACTAAAACCTTTTAAAAAAAAAATTAAATTGAGCAATCCCTATGAACTATGGTTCCACTTTAACTAAAAAGGTATTAGACTGGTATGTAGTAGGATAAGTGATAGGTACCTGTGGCGACCTGTAATGGATCGAGGGGTGCCACAGCGGGGGGTGCCACAAATAATCAATCAAGTAGATGTGAAACCCAGCTATAAGATCTTCCGGTAATCATACGAAATGAAACTTTGAAGATAATCTTGCATCTGGATAATAATCCTGCATTTGAATAAGTCTTCATACTTCAGTCTGGAATTGTCAGTGAGGATAGACTTTGAGACTAAAATCCGATGGTCTATCTGTCTCCAAACTTTGACGATAAAGTCTTGAGTTCTTTCAATATAGACTTGGAAATGTTTTGTCAACTTCAAAACAATAAAAGAATTTTCTCTAACAATCTCTCCCTTTTTGATGGTGACAAAACTTTCCTGCAGATTTGGAAAATTTTTGACCTGCAAAACAACACTTATACAATATATAATATCTTATAAAATAAATTTGATTAGGACTTGAAAACCTTGATTATGCAACCACATAACACATGTTAGTCCAAACCATTTATAATTAATATCGCAAACTTAGTCACTGCACTGCAAGCATCAAAAGATTAACAATATCCAAAGTCAAATGTCAAACCAAACCAAAATAAAAAGGTCCACAGAAAGTAAAGTTCAAAAATCCAATAAAACCAAAATGCAATGCAAATCTGCATTCAAACTCTCCCCATTTTTGTCATCAGCAAAAAGTGGAGAAAAATAATTGAAAAAGATTGGATAAAATCAGGGCTGCTTGGGGATACGAACGAGCTGGAAATCCCCCATGGACTTAACAGTGTCTTTAAGCTTCTGCAAAGACTCCTTAAGCTATTGAATATCCGCACCATTTGCCTGTTCTTGCAGTTGAAGCTTTAGGGCTTGAATCTGTTCTTGAAGAGAGTCTGTAGATGCCTTGAAGACAGTCATCATGTGCTTCATTTCAAATTCAAAAGCATATTGCTATCCCTTTAATTCCAAAAGAAGCTCCATCACTCTTTGAAAATCTACTGAGTGATCTATAATAGTGCTGGTACAGTCGAATCAGTTACAGGAGTTTGAAAATGAGGGGGAACATTAGTTGTTCTATCACCATGAGTAGGAGTGTATGCCTCGAAATCTGCTTCAGGAAATTGAGAGGCATAGACCTCTTCTGGCTCTGGTGGAGATCTACTAACATCACTAGCAAAGATGGGTGAAGAAGTACCTCGTTTTTCACAATCTCTCCCTGTTTTCGTGCCTTCAGGTGGAGAAATATGTTCTTCTTCATGCTCTGCTTCAGCACTATAGCGATGTTGTTCTCCAGTCTTTCCACTCATTGTCTTCTCTGAATCATTGGACAATGATGCAGCCATTGTTGGTTCAAAGAAGTCATCGCGACTCCTTTCTTCTTCGCTTCTTCTCTTTTCTTGTTCTTCTCTTTCTCCGTCTCTTCTCTCTATTTCGTCTCGTTCTTTGTTCTCTGTATGGCTCACAAAACGCTGTAGATTTCGCAAGGCAAATGCTGAGATAGTGAGATCATCATCATCTTCTTCTTCGTCTTCCAAGATAAGAGATCTCCTTTTCTTTGCAGGTTCTGTCATCGGCTCATTTCCTTTCCTTTTCTTTGCAGCAGAGTCTTGCTTCGCCTTCATAGGGGACTTCTCCTTGAAGCGTTCTAACTCCTTGCTTAGTTCCTTCAGTCTCATCTTAGAAACCATTTTAAGACCAATAACCATTGGGGCAATGGTTCTAACACAAAGAGGAGCAGGGAGTGTGATCTTGAAATGCTTGAAGAGTTGTGAGATAAGTGCCAAGTAGGGAAGTTGTCATTTGTCTTTCACAACAATTTTGTACATGTGCATAAAAATTGTGTGAGGCAGAGAGAACTTACGACCAGTGTTGATCGCGTACATGAGCTTCGTTTCAGAACGAGAAACGTCTTTGAGGTAGACTTTGGCCTGATGCAATTAATCACCACCTTGTGAAAAAGAATATTAGAGGTATTCATTCTTGAATAAGAAATCTTGCCTTCGACCATTCTGTCATTAACAATGGACAAGGTAGTATGGGCATGAGACACACCAATTGGTTGGAATCTTTCTCTTTCCACACCAATTATATAAGCCAAAGTGTCTACATCAACTACGAATTCTTTGTCCCTCACAGTAAAGCTAAATTTATTCGCATCTATAAATGACAGATTTGAATAAAAGTAGGCAGTTAATTCGGGGTATGCAACGGTCGTCTCGGTGCAAAAGTGTTTAAGTTGAAGCAAACCAAGCTTCCCCCTCAAATTAACCTTCAAAGAGTCAAGAAAATCGAAATCCACGCTCCTGAGGTGCATAACCCCTCTTTTCAGCAAACTCAAATAAGTCTTCTTGTGATCCTTGGTACGAAATAAATTTGTCCCTTCACCACGAACCTTTGCAGCAACGTCCATCCTAGGCTGAAAATGAACAAACAATCTTTCATCGTCGTCCTTCTCCTCTGGCTGATCGAATCTCGGATTATTAGGAAAATTTTCAAACGACCATTGTGCCAAACCCTGAGACGCAATGCCTAATCTTTCCATAGTGTTCAAGAAAAATGTCTCATTTTTGTAACCGTGTGCTTTTAAGAACTCATCAATCAGATTCATTACAGAGCCACCCCTTTTCAAGTTGGAATACAGTCTATAGATAAATTGGGATTTTTGAGTCCTTACAGGTTCAACGTCTTCTATAACCTCTTCTTGTTCTTGCTGTGGAGGAGGATCTTGCGCTGCTTGTTGACGTTGTTGAGAATGTTGTCTTGGCTGTCGCTATTGTTGTTGTTGTTGTTGTTGAGGAGAATCTTCTTCCTCGGTCGAATCGAAATGCGTAGGTCCCTCACGCATGTACTGTGGTCCTCGACTTGTGATTCTCGAAAACTTTCTTTGGGAAGACATTGTCAAAGTTTAGGAGGATTTCTCGAACTTGCTCTTTCGAAAAGATTAAAACTTTTTGGATGAAACTCAAGTAAAGATGAAAGAGAGTAAGATCACAGTATTCTAGGATTTCAAAAAGAAGGCGTAAATGGAGAAGATGAGTTTCTACTGTATATAAAGCAAGTTGAAACGAGGTAAATGAAATGTCATAAGGAAAAAGTAAAACTGCATTTTTCAAAAATAATAACTGCCATTTTGAAAATGAAGAACCATCATTATGGATAATTTCTAAAAACGAAATAGGTAAAAAAATGATTCAAAGGGATAACGTACCTTTTCAAAATTTTATCTAAAAATAATTTCACGACAATTAGAAGAAATTGACTTATAGTCGTAACTTCTGGAAATTCTTGAAAAGGCTAGTGAGAAACCCTAAAGGGGGTGAATAGGTGTAAATAAAAATTTTCGCAAAATTTAATGAAAGTAATTTTTCTTTTTCGAAGAGCGTATTTCAACTTTAAGCAAATAGACAATAAGTGAATGAAAGTAAGGAGTTCAGGAAAAAGAGAATATGAACATAGAGTTTATAGTGGTTTGGTTTAGATCAAGCCTACGTCCACTCTCCTCGCTGACACCTATTGGCTGGATTTCACTAAAGATCAAAAGAGATGTTACAACTTGTGATCTCGACTATCATAGTGATGAGTCTTTATTGAACTCTCACATAGTCTCACTAAGAGTTTCTCTCTTTTAAATACAATGTTTAGCTCGATGAATGAAAAACAAGATATTAGAAAGTTTCAGACTTTGGAATTCTCTTTCAAGCACTCTACGAACAACTAAAGATTCAATCCTTAAATACTCCTTCATGCCTTCTTGACCGTTGGCACTTTTCAAAGGAATTCTTCCAATCTACCTGTTGGACAGAATTAATTAAGGTGATCTTGAGTCGTTAGAAGATTTGTGTTGAAAGCCCGTCAATTATGTTTGCCCATACAAATCAGGATCTTGAGTTTCCATAAGTAGAACCTTCCAAGTTTAGCTCGCCTTTCAAAGATCTTCATATTGGAGTAGTTTCCAATAAGAATAATCAATCAAGTAGATGTGAAACCCAGCTATAAGAGTTTCCAATAAGAATAATCAATCAAGTAGATGTGAAACCCAGCTATAAGATCTTCCAATAATCATACGAACCGAAACTTTGAAGATAATCTTGCATCTAGATAATAATCCTGCATTTGAATAAGTCTTTATACTTCAGTCTGGAACTGTTAGTGAGGATAGACTTTGAGATTAAAATCTGATGGTCTGTCGGTCTTCAGACTTTGACGATAAAGACTTGGAAATGTTTTGTCAACTTTAAACCAATAAATGAGTTTTCTCTAACAATCTCCACATTTTTTATGGTGACAAAACTTTCCTGCAGATTTGGAAAACTTTCGACCTGCAAAACAATAATTATGCAATACATAATATCTTATAAAATAAGTTGATTAGAACTTGGAAATTTAATTCTGCAACCACAGAACACTTGTTAATTCATAAAGATAAATAACAATCCAGTCATAATCAACAACTTTAGCAAGTATCAAAAGCACACAATATCCATCCAAAGTCAAAAAGCAAACCAAACCAAAATCAAAAAGTCCACAGAAAGTAAAGTTCAAAATCAATAAATAAAACCAACATAACCAAAATGCAAATATGCACTCAAACTCTCCCCCTTTTTGTCATCAGCAAAAAGTGGAGGAAAACGATTGAAAAGAGTTGGATAGAATCAGGCTGCTTGGGGATACGAACAAGCTGGAAATCCCCCATGGACTTGATAGTGTCTTCAAGCTTCTGCAAAGACTCCTTAAGCTGTTGAATATCTGCAACATTTGCCTGTTCTTGCAGTTGAAGCTTGAGGGCTTGAATATTTTCTTGAAGAGAGTCTGTAGATGCCTTGGATAGTCATCATGTGCTTCATTTCAAACTCAAAAGTATATTGATGTCCCTTCAATTCCAAAAGAAGCTCCATCACTCTCTGAAAGTCTACTGAGTGATCTATAGTAGTGCTGGGTCTAGCCGAATCAGTTACAAGAGTTTGAAAATGAGGGGGAACATCAGTTGTTCTATCACCATGAATAGGAGTGTATGCCTCAAGGTCTGCTTTAGGAAATTGAGAGGCATAGACCTCTTCTAGGTCTGGTGGAGATCTACTAACATCATTAGTAAAGATGAGTGAAGAAGTACCTCTTTTTTCACCATCTCCCCCTATCTTCGTGCCATCAGGTGGAGAGATATGTTCTTCTTCATGTTCTGCTTTAGCACTATAGCGATGTTGTTCTCCAGTCTTTCCACTCATTGTCTTTTCCGAATCATCGGACAATGACGAGCCATTGTTGGTTCAAAGAAGTCATCGCGACTCCTTTCTTCTTCGCTTCTTCTCTTTTCTTATTCTTCTCTTTCTCCATCTCTTCTCTCTATTTCGTCTTGTTCTCTATTCTCTGTATGGCTCACAAAACTCTATAGATTTCGCAAGGCAAATGCTGAGATAGTGAGATCATCATCATCTTCTTTCTCGTCCTCCAAGATAAGAGATCTCATTTTCTTTGCAGGTGCTGTCATCGGCTCCTTGCCTTTCCTTTTCTTTGCAGCAGAGTCTTGCTTCGCCTTCACATGGGACTTCTCCTTGAAACGCTCCAACTCCTTGCTCAGTTCCTTCAATCTCATCTTAGAAACCATTTTAAGAGCAATAACCATTGGGGCAATGGTTCTAACACAAAGAGGAGCAGGGAGTATGATATTGAAATGCTTGAAGAGTTGTGAGATAAGTGCCGAGTAGGGAAGTTGTCCATTGTCTTTCACAATAGTTCTGTACATGTGCATAAAAATTGTATGAGGCAGAGAGAACTTACGACCAGTGTTGATCGCGTACATGAGCTTCGCTTAAGAACAAGAAACGTCTGTCTTTGAGGTAGACTTTTGCCTGATGCAATTAATCACCACCTTGTGAAGAAGAATATTAGAGGCATATATTCTTAAATAAGAAATCTTGCCTTCGACCATTAGGTTCAACGTCTTCTAAAACCTCTTCCCGTTCTTGCTGTGGAGGAGTGTCTTGCGCTGCTTGTTGATGCGGTTGAGAATGTTGTCTTAGTTGTTTCTATTGTTGTTGATGAGGAGAATCTTCTTCCTCGGTCAAATCGAAATGCGTAGGTCCCTCACGCATGTGTTGTTTTCCCTGACTTGGGATTCTCGAAGACTTTCTTTGGAAAGATATTGTCAAAGTTTAGGAGGATTTCTCGAACTTGCTTTTTTGAAAAGATTAAAACTTTTTGGATGAAACTCAAGTAAAGATGAAGAGAGTAAGATCACAGTATTCTAAGGTTTCAAAAAGAAGGCATAAATGAAGAAGACGAGTTTCTACTGTATATAAAGCAAGTTGAAACGAGGTAAATGAAACGTCATAAGGAAAAAGTAAAACTGCATTTTTCAAAAACAATAAACTGCCTTTTTCAAAAATAATAACTGCCATTTTGAAAATGAAGAATCGTCGTTAAGGATAATTTCTAAAAACGAAATAGGTAAAAAATGATTCAAAGGGATAACGTACCTTTTCAAAATTTTATCTAAAAATAACTTCACAACAATTAGAAGAAATTGACTTACAGTCGTAACTTCTGGAAATTCTGAATCTGAACACTTTCAGACTTTACCTAGTAGGAGATATGATGTTTAGTCTTGCACGAATAGACTCAAATAAACTTTTCTCCAGTGGCTTTGTAAATATGTCTGCTAGTGTATTCTTGGAGTCAATGAACTGAATCATAACTTCTCTATTCTGAACATGATCTCTAATAAAATGATGACGTATTTCTATATGCTTTACCCTTGAATGAAGAATTGGATTTTTTGTGAGATTGATGGCGTTTGTGTTGTCCCATTTGATTTTAGTGCATGATTCTTCAATACCAAAGTCTCTTAGTTGTTGTCTTATCCATAGGATTTGAGAACAGCAACTCCCAAAAGCTACATACTCCGCTTCTACTGTTGAAAGAGCTACGGTACTCTGTTTTCTTGAAAACCATGATACCAGCTTGTTGCCAAGCAGTTGACATGTACCAGAAGTACTTTTTCTATCCACTTTGCATCCTGCTAGATCTACGTTTGAGTATCCAAGGACAGTAAAGTCTCATTCTTTGGAATACCATGGTTCTAGTTTTGAAATAGTTGCAACGTATTTGATGATTCGTTTTGCTACACTGAGATGAGATTCTTTGGGATTTGATTGGAATCTAGCACAGATACAAACACTAAACAAAATATTAGGTCTAGATGTAGTAAGGTAAAGAAGTGATCTAATAATGCTCCTGTATAGCTTTTGGTCCATAGTCTTTCTTTCTTCATCTTTATCCAGCTTTGAAGAACTTGATATAAATGTCTCTGTCTTTTGACCGTGAAGACCTTCACTCTTTCATCTTCTTTCAATTCTACCCTTCAAATGGTCTAATCATGTTATTGTTAGTGCAGAGCCATTCAATTTCGCAATCTTGGATCCAATTGAAAGGATTCATCGTGCTCTAACGTCCTTCATTTTCTAAGCAATCGTTTCCTTTTTTTTTTTCCCTTATTTCAACCGGTAAGTTCTTAACTTTCTTTTTTAAGTCTTTATGGCTTAGTTGGTCTTGAGTCCTGGACTGTCTCCATGTTACACCTGATGGGCCAGAATAAAATCATGTCCCACTGGAAAATTTACAAAATATATAATTTTATGATGGAGGGACTTACAATCAAAATTTAGGCCTAACATCCAATTTGAGTCTACATAGCCTCTACTTCTCTGATCCATCGAAAAAAAGTCGTAGCTCATAATCATACTAGTTTTATTGTACTGTCTATATGAAATACAATAATCTATAAAGATTTAAAAATTTCACGGTAATCCAATTACTATCTCACACTTTTTCTCATAAATATTCCATGCAAAAGCTGAGATAAGGATTCTGAGAGACATGAATTGATAATAACAAATTATAAATAGATGGCTGAAAATTTTCTTTCTTTTATCAAGTGCGTTGAAGGGGGGCACCGCATTCTGGAAATTAAGGTTTAATTTGGCAATTTTGAAAATTGAATTTTTTCGGGCAAAAATTAAGAAAGTGTGGGACTTCCTGATTTTGCCTGGTGGTGCACAAAAACCATGATTAAGAAAAAATGGAACTTTGATGCTAGTTTATTCTCTATTATATTCACAAGGGACAATTACACAAATAATCCTTGAAATTTAGTCAAATATGCAATGTTTTCTCTCAGCTTTTAATTTATTTAATATTGTCTTTGAACTTTAGCCCAATATGCAATGTGTACCTAAACTTTTGGTAAATATTCAATCTAATCCCTAAATTTTACAAAAATATGCAATATTATCATTCCATTAACTTAAGTTCATGAATAATATGGAACATTCTCATATAATTTAGAGACTAGATTGAATATTTACCAAAAGTTTGAGGACTACATTGAACAGATTAAAACTTCAGGAATGACATTACACATTAGACCACATTGGACACATTAAAAGTTAAGGGACGATGTTGTACATTGAGCCAAAGTTCATAAACTATTTATGTCATTTTCCCTTTTCATAAAACATTTACAACTCTGTTGATTACCTTTATAAACTAAATTAATGAATGGATAATGTTTCATTAGCAATCGCATATCCAAAAGTCAGTCAGCGCCAGCACAATCACTTAACCAACCCCTTGAATCTCAATCTATGTACAATTGTAATGTCCATTAAAACCATGTGTAGAAATTCACTTTTTATTCTTTACTTCCTCTAAATATTTTGATGGACACACTTTTACCTTTTCTTAACCCAAAACATTCAAAATTTTGTTACAATGTACAAATACCAAATACATAAATTCACATACAAATTTATCATAATTTTTTGAAATTTAAATGATATTTTAAAATTTGACCGAAAAGCAAGAAATTGCTTTTTACTTTTTAAAAAGCTTGACTAAACTGCCTCATAACTTAGATGCTCAAAAGATGCCATAAAACATTGCTTGAAGCTTTCTGATATGTAGTATAATATTCATTTCCCCATCCGATGTTCATACGACCAAAATGCTTTAAGCGCATTAAGACATGTTACCAACAAATAAACAAGATCATTCCCGCCTTCACATTTGTCGATATGAGGAATAGATGAATAATTCGTTTCTCAAATTTATAGTATTTTCAGCATGTGAGCTCAAGCTTCAATTGAATTTGCTTTCTTATTGAGTTCAGTCGACGTTGGTTTTGGACAATTGAGTCCAATTGAACTCAAAAATTAAAAGGGATGACAACCGCGAATCCAATGGTAATGGGCCTTTGTGCTATAAACAATGTCCTCAAATCTAGTGCTATCGTTTCCTATTTTCCTTTTGGCCGACAAGTGCTTGACTTACTCCTTATGTTAGGCATCGCAAAAACATATTGCTCTATGAAATTGAGTACATTTAAATTAAAATAGCACGGAAGGGATTACCTTGGGAGCAGCTCGATATTTATCTGGGTTGATAACTGATAAGCATGAGCAGCGGGAGGCTTGGTCATTGAGGTATTGGTTGCCTTAGAACCTTGACAGCATGATTCTGATTTATTTTGACAAGTAAATGAGTTCCATTACGGTGATAAACTAGTATAAATTAGCTTCCTAGAACACCCGGCTCAAGCAAGGGAAACTGGTTATGTTAAAGGCATCAGCATATGCTTCATTTGGCCGTGCTTCCTTGTTTAGGAAACCCTCGTGGTGACTTGATCCTTTCTTTCAACTACCCAACACGTGGGTGTTGCTGTTGTTTTGGATGATAAAGATAATCTCGGATTTTGAATCAGCTGAGGTTTGATCTCTTCCTAGAAAATACTTAATGCCATGCCCGGGATTTGCATTCTGATGTGGCGGCGCACTTTTTTGTTGGTTTGACAGCTGGTTGTCCTGAACCTTTCCTACACCAATTGATTTACTGTGACATTTCAAGATGAGAAATATGCTAAAATCCATGAGTTGACTGCAGTAGCAAGGTGAGTGGAAGAGATCCGCTCCTCATATGGAGCAGCTTGAAATGGTTTTCAGGAATATGAAAGAGCATTCGGGCCACCTATCGAAAAATATCCAAGACATAGTTAAAAGTGTGAGAGAAATCGGGTGGAGAAGAGCTCCTGTCCCCATTGGTAGTAACTAAGGCCATGTTTGGTAACCATCCAAACAGAGCCAAATTCTGATTCTTTGTTCCCGGGAGTAGTTTGGGAACAGAATTGCGTTTGGTAAAATTTTTGTTCCTGGGAAGAGATTTGGAGTGGAATCAAGAGTAAAAAAAAAAAAAAATGATTCTTGTTCCGGGAATAAATTTGAGAATCAAAACCAACTCTTCTTCTTCTTCTCTTTTCTTCTTCTTCATCGACAGTCCCGCAACCGCTGCCCACCGCCGGCAATTGGTCCTGCAAGCTCGCCGGTGGCCAAGCGAGCCTCGCCCAGCCCCAGCGAGGCCTGCCTAGCCACTAGCGAGGCTCAACGACCAAGGGCCGGCCTCGCTAAGGGCCGGCGATGCTCCGGTGAGGTCACCGGCCACAAGAAGAAGAAGAAGAAGAAGAAGAATAGGAGAAAAAGGAAAAAAAGAAAAGAAAAAAAAGGAAAAAAGGAAAGAAGAAAAGAAAAAAAAGGAAAAAAGTAAAAAAAATTAAAAATTAAAAGAAATTGATTTGAAACAAAATCAATGAGCACGGTACCAAACACAATTTTATTCAAGAATCAGAAATTTTGGACAGTTACCAAACGGCTTAAAATGCTTAGAATCTGTTCTTTGAAACTGAATAAAAAAGAATCATTTCTGATCAGAATCTACTCCCACGAATAGAATCGTTACCAAACGCGCCTTAATAGCCACCGATATGTGTCTCTTGTAACTGTACTATTCCTGTTCATGTCTTTTTCCCCTTTAGGCTGCAGACAAATTACGGGGTGTATCGAATATTATCTATATAATTAGGATGGGTTTGTTCCACGAAAAACTAAATGATCAAGAAAAATATTTTCTTAAAAAATACTTTTCTTTTCTTTTGTTTGGTATAAAACCTCGTTGGAAAATACTTTCTTTCAGATAAAAAAATCAAAATTTTAAATAGATATTTATTTTTTCCTTTTTTCCCTTTTCTCCTACCTGCCTCTCTACCTCACCCATCGCCCCTTCCTCCTGTCCGCCATCTTTGACGACCTCGCCTCCCTCTGCGGCGATTCTGTCCACCGAGGCTCAGCCGAGCTCGAAGCACATGCACAAGCCGGCAAGCCTTGACTGTGCCTGAGGCACAAGCAAACGCGTCGCAAGCAAGGACGAACCTGTGCTCGCACAGGAAGAAGGCGCAGGCGCACCGAACAGAGAAGCAGTAGAGCTCCCCAGCAAGGCAAACAATGGCGAAGGGGAACTCGACGCGAACGGCGATGGACCAAAGCTCGTTGTAGGCTGAGCCATTCCAAAGGGCGACGATCCTCCGAACGCAGCCGACGATGGCGTACCGAAGAGCATCGGCGCCGAAGTCGCCCACGTGGAGCCGAATCGATTAGAGAATGAAGGGGTAGAAGATGCCGACGAAGAGGAAGAGGAGGGAGTGAAGCCAACGGGAGTGCAGGAGGGGCTAGGGTTGGATCGTTGGAGGCGATGGCGATGACGAAAGGGAGGAGCAGAAGGAGAAGGAGAGAGGGGAGGAGGAGTTGTGGTTTACGTTCACAGGCGAAGAAAAAAAAAAGAAAACAAGAAAAAAGAAAAGAAAATATATAATAATAATAAATTCAAAATTTTTAATTAGAAATTTTTCTAATAATAAAATTTTCATTAAGTAAGCACCTTAAAAAATTTTGAAAAACATTTTCAGATTCTTTTAAAGGAGAAATCATTTCCTGAATTTAAGTTTTGAAAGGAAAACATTTTCTTCTGTTAACTCATTTTCCTAAAAGAATCAACGCTGAAATGAGGAAAACGTTTTCTTGAAAATTGTTTTTCGCAAAACAAAAACACCCATGTTTCCTTTGAACCTCTTGAATATTATCCACCCAGTTTTTGCTTACCCTTAAAAGATTGATTTGTTTAGTACACAGATTCTTGAAAAGGAGATAAATGCTAATTAGCAACCAAAAGAAGAATAATATAGTATAATTGGATGCTAGTTGAATATTATGCTGGAAAATTTGACATGATGAGATGGAGACAGTAGTCTTGGTAAGTCCAATTTAAATTTTTCCTTTGACCATAAGATTTGTCATAGATAAATTCAAAGCCGCACTAAGAAGTAGAAATATGCGTGCAGATTCACAGCTGCCATCCAATAGAAAGGGTAATTCTCCCAAAGTTCTTGGAGGCGAAAGGGCAGAAAAGCCCAAATGGACGAGGCGTGACTCGCGAGGGATTAAAATTCCTACTTTATTCTTCCTTACTGTGATTTCTTCGCTATAAGTCGAGATTGCAATTCTGGGTTTGGGAGATTGCGCTTCTTTCTTTGAAAAGACGCTCGCTTTTCGTTCTTGGAAAAGGGGAGAATCTAGGACTGGCTTTTTTCATGTCAGCGACATGATAAAAAAGGTGGCTTGAATCGGACATTTGCAGATTTAACTAACCTCAACGACCCGACCGAGGATTCTTGGATTCTTGGTCCCTCGTCTTCTTCGTCCATTCGATACAAGGGATTCCCAGGTACTTGCCCCGACTTATCTTCTACTGCAATTCTGGATCCATTTCTCGGTAGCTGTAGAAAATTCTTTTGTTACCAGATGAGAAATTAGTCTTCTTTCACCAATAGAGTTCAGTTGTCAGAAACTTTCCCCGTGCAGGGTAATCGGTGATTCTTCTTCTCTGTTCCAATTTCTAAGCAATGACGATGTTTATATTTGACAGTTCTTTGTGAGCTAAGAGTGATGATTATCTTGAATTCATTTCGAGAAATAAATCTCGATGGCAAAACCAATCGAATGCGTGAAAATGCTTGCGTGTGATTGCTGGATGAGGATACAGTTACACAAGATCTATTGAATGACTATAATGCAGACCAAAATCTTGCGCAAATTTCACGCCTTTTATCGAGTGATTGATTTTTTGATAATGGGTGGTTGGTCCTTTGCTCAGCGTAGATCAACGGACTAGAATGGTTCTGAGGTTAGCCTCCTCTTATATGAGCTTACCTCAGACCCCGTGCAGTTCGAGCCGTCTTTCCCAGCACATCCCTTTAAGAAATTTTGGAAAGGTGTGGAAGAGGGGTTGCACCAGGAGGCCGGATATATTACCTTCTCTAAATGGAGACATCGCTTGTTTACGGGTTTTTGTGCTCTCGGATTTGCACACAGACTACTCGGAGAACATGATGTGGGTCGAATGCTTGTCAACTGTTAAACACAAGAGAGACGTGCTTCTTGTTGCTGGTGATGTGGCAGAAACATACAACAACTTTGTTCTCACGATGTCGCTCTTGAAGGAGAGATTCGAGCATGTCTTTTACGTGCCTGGAAACCATGATCTTTGGTGTCGTAGAGAGTCAGAAATTTCTGTGAGTTGACTTCCATCTTTCATAATGTTTCCAAGTTCACTGAGTAACAGTTGCAGTCCTTTTGAAGAGTACTGTGGCGAAGTATGTGATTGCTGTTAGTGTTATACTCAGTCCTCGTGCATAGCTTGTTAGTATATGGTCCTCGGATAATGTAGAAAAGAAAATATGATTTTTCTCATTGCCTTAGTCTAAAACTTGATTGCTGTCGCTTTAAAGAATGCTGGCTATCTCCATACACCTCAAAATCCTTAAATGATTTATGAGATTTACAGTGCTTTGCTTTTCCTTGCGATCTTTCATCTTTGGAATGTGGAGAATTAAAATTACTTTTCTGTTACTCAAAGAAGTCTTTTGTCGCCCTTGCATTGTGGACATTGCTGACGTGGCTTCTTTCCTCTGTTGCCAAGCTGACTAAGAGAAATGGAGAGAAGCCTGCTGATCTTCTTAAAACTGGAATTGTTAGATTCATGCTGCCCAAGCTTTGTCATTTCATATTTGTATCAACCTGAATAAGCTAATATTTGAAGGCGTACGGCATATCAATTTTGATCTCAAGCTTAACACTGGAGTTGGAAAAACAACTGTTTCTTTAATGTAGCTTGTAGTAAATATCCAACTGGCATATTCATCCATTGCCTTGGCATGATAGTGACCTCTGTCATAATTAATCTAGGGTTCCTACCCACAAGCTCTAATGATCTCTCATTCTTATAGAAGCAAATTAAACATCATATGAACTGACTATATGGAAATGATACACAGCTCGGTTCTTTGGAAAAGCTGGAGAAACTACTTGATGCGTGTAAAAGACTTGGTGTAAAGACGGATCCAATGGTCATACGCAGCTTGGGAATCATTCCTTTGTTCTCTTGGTATCATGAGGTGACTGAGTGATTTTCATTGTGTCTCAGAGATTGTTACAGAACACATTATTTGATAATTTTCAGCTTTTCCTGCCTTTTTTTAACGAAGAGTTATGCTTCCTTTCATTAGAGCTTTGACAGAGAGGACGACATTACCAGTTTCCGCATCCCTCCTTTGGAGATGGTGATTCACTTTCCTTTATCCTTGTAAGAAATAGTAAGAGCTTCACTTATGACAGTAAGCTACAGCCTTTACTGATGGATTATAGAATAAATTTTAGACAGAGTACTTTAACTGTCGTAATATTATCCATGCTTGTTATGACTTGAACCTGCAATCTCAATTTTATTGCCTAACATATATTTTTCTCTTGAACATGATATCTATCGCAGTTCAACTCCAAAAGTGTTGCATGCAGACTAGTCAAGCTTTAAAAAATCTACTCAGTTTTCTCTATGATGTGCATAGTGATAGCCAGCTATCAGTATATAATTATTGACAGAGTGCTGCACAAACTCATTCTGATATGTTAAGTGCTGTGCTATGTTCGACTTGAACCTTCTTTCTTTTTAAAATTTGATGGTTTGCATTTGTTAGTCTTATTGGTATTAGCTGCATAGATACTGAACAAAATTAACTGAATTTACTCGTGCAGGCATGTAAAGACTATCATGCATGCAAGTGGCCAGAGGAGCTTTCAAACAAAGATACTTCCCTAGCTTCTTACTTTGATGCGATGAACGAACATAATATGGATATAGTGGAGGATATCAAAAAGACGTGCGAGCAGATCATCACATTTTCTCACTTTGTTCCGAGGTACTGATTTCCCTTTACACAAAATTCCTATTTAGTTTTTTTCCCCTGTAGTAGCACTATTGTCTTAATTCCATCCTTATTGGAAACCTACTTAGCAGTCCCTATCACTCTGCCTATCTCAGTTTGCTTTGTTTATTTTGATCAGAGCACTTCTTGTAATCTTCTGCTCTGGAAACCGATTTGGCCTTTTCGTACCATACTTTGACGTGTGACGTTTGAATTATGCCCGAAGTGTAGATTTAGCCAAAGGCCATCTGTGTTTGTCAAAGCCTCACTGGCTGATGATTTTAAAGTCAACTTCATATCTCCCAGGTCATCTCTTACTGAAAATCACTCCCCTTTCTGCATCATCCACAGAGGAGCAACTCAGTGGTTTGGTGAAAATTGCAGGAACTTGTCAAACGGTATAAAGCCCGTGCTCGAAGATAAGGTTATATCTAGAACCACAAAAGTTTTGTCCAGTTCCCCTGATAATATTGCATCAGCTCTTTACGGGTGTAATGACTGATCTGAAGATGACCACTTTCTCGAATACGTCTATAGCATATGCTTAAACAAGAGCAATGTGCATTGCAGACCTTGAGAATCAAGAACAGGGGACGGACTTGACGGCAGTGTTAGCGGACTTGTCTGCACAACTATATAGTTTACTTCTCAAAACGTTCTGGCAGTTCAATATTATGCTTCTTTGGTCAAATGTAGCTAAGTCTCATTCATTATCATGAGTTGGATCATTCAAACAACTGCAAGGTCTCGCAAAAGATATCCACGTAACGCATGATAATCTATTATGTCCTTTGCTTGGTCTATCTGCTCTTCTTAGTAAAATATGGAATGATGGCCAACTTGTGCTCATTGCTACATTGCCAGACAAGAGTTATGCCCAGAAAAAAGGATGTTGTTCTACCCAAATCTCCCCAAAATTATTGGTTCTGATAGCCTTGAGGTTCGCCTAAGGTCCATACACGGGGCCGAAGGGAGTGGTTCAGCTTGCCATGTCTTCGGCCATACCCATTTCTGCTGGGATGCCGTGCTCGACGGAATCAGGTACTGTTGATTTGTTCTGCCAAGATCTAGCGCTGAAGCTTTTGCCATCACTTCAAGTTCAAATGTCCATCTGTTGTATGAAAATTCAGTTTAAATTCAGTTTAATATTTCATTCATGACTGATGTAGCTTACTGAGTTTAATCACATCATGTAGATACGTGCAAGCGCCACTGGCTTACCCAAGAGAACGGAAGAGAAGGATGAACGGCGGCGAAAATTGGCTACCCTTCTGCATCTACTTGGACGGCGAGTTCGCCGAGAGGCTCTCACCATGTTACTGGTCAGATTACTACTCTGTAAACCCTCGACAACCCCATAACACTGAACTTGCGCCCTGGGTTGCCAGATTCTACAGCCAAAGAATAAATACCACACGATAACTTGTCAAAGATTGTATTGAGTCGAGTTCACACAGAGAGGAGCCCTTCTTCTGGCGTCACCAGCAATTTTCTCTGATACAATCAAGGTACATTTGTATGTTGTGCTCTCTTTTGATTCTGATCATGCCCTCTTGCGGCCTTTAAACCTTGATTAGACAATGTAGGTGAAACAAGATCACCAAGTAGTATAGTGATTCTAGCTTTGCAATTTCTGGCTTATTGTATCTTGATAATGATAGATCTTGCGACGTGGCATGATCATAAAGTGAAGCATTCATGAACTCTGATTGGAAGGATTTGCAAATTTGAAACCAGAGACCAAAGAGAAGGTTTCACCAAAGTTATATCTGTAAAACATTCCTCAGTGAACCTTTTATTTCGCATAACTACAGGAGTTCAATAGCAAAATGCACTGAAATTCAGAAGTGGAGGGACGGTGACTTTATGACATTACACACAGACAAGTACACGGAAGAAAAAGGTTACAATGCATTCCAATGCAAACCCAACATCAGCAGGCATAACTCAGAGCTAAACTGAACCCACATGACCTGGCTAGTAGTCCTCAGGAGCCAAGGGCTGGTGGTGAGTGTGGAGTGGTGCCTCAGTCGGTATCACCAGGTACTCGTATATCAACCCTGCGAGAGCTCCTCCGATGAGCGGGCCGAGCCAGTAGATCCAGTGGTGCCTCCACCTCCACCCGACCAGGGCTGGTCCGAACGCAAGGGCCGGGTTCATGGATGCCCCGTCGAATGGCCCGCCCACAAGGATGTTTGCCGCAACAATCAGACCGATGGCGAGCGGGGCTATGATTCCCAGGCTGCCCCTCTTGGGGTCGATTGCCGTTGCATAGACAGTGTAGACCAACCCGAATGTCATGACTATTTCCAGGAGCAGCCCGTTCATTTCTCCCACCCCTGATCCAAGGATGAATCCAACTGGTCTCTGCGAAAGAATCAACACAAATTGATATTGCTGTCACAAGAAGAAAGGAAAAAGCCCAGTGACACAAAAATCAAAGTGTTTTCTTAGTGGAAATGGTTCAATCATTTACTAAATTCATCGTCCTCGTGTATGCTATTGGAAGCTCAGGACTGACTGTGATAATATGAAGGATAACACAATGTGAACATAGCATTATTCAAAATAGGAACAAGCGAAAACCTAACACAAAACCAATATGGATTGTCGAGATGAACATCCTGTTCTTCGTTGGCTAGAAATAGCAGTACACATCACGAGAGTCGAGCAGAGAAAATTGATTTAGTTTTCCAGCGCTTAGAGTTAAAGTAGCAACAATAGCAACAGAGGTCATATTTTACGCATGTCGCTACCCTGAACAGTGTATGAAGCAGTGTTTTACTTTCACTAGTCAATCCGATATGAGCAATTGAGCTAAAACATTTCACTAATGATTAATGAAGAAATGAGCTGATGACATGAGAAATCACTTGATATAGCTTCAAATGTCAACATTAATATACAGACACGATAGAAAACTAGACCTATCTGTCTGAAAGAAAGAGCAATTTGGACTTGAGATACGGAAGTGTTTACCATTCCGGCAGTCACGAGCCTCAACAGGAGTGAGGCTAGTATGGCACCCAAGAGCTGAGCCACCCAATAGTATATGGCTCGGATAAAGGAGATCCTCCCTCCGATGAGGGCACCGAGAGTGACTGCGGGATTCACATGGCCTCCTGAGATGTTAATGCTTGATGCGACTGCTGCGAAGAGTGCTAGCCCGTGTGCAAGCGCAATGGCTATCAGCGAAGATGCTGGTCTAGTTACACCGGTATCTATCGGGTACAATTTGTCTACAAAACGGAGCATATATTTGGATGATTTTTACCGTGGCTTGCACGTATCATTTAATCTTCACATTATAATGCAGTGAAAAGGAAAAAAATTAAGAGCCTGAAGTTTCGTGCAGTGCGGTCCGTACTATCGCATGCAAACTTAATCGAATCAGTTGTTAACGAGTGCTCAGATAGCGGGTATAGTGAAAATTCGATGTTCGAAAGATCAATCACACATAAAATGGTTGATCAATCACACAACTGCCTTGTTTATGTAAAACCCATTTCACAGAGCCGTCTTTTATGGTCTAGCAGTAGATAAAAGATCATTAAATATCGAAACCATGCAATCGCAAGAACAAGTCTCAAGCCGTTCAGTATGTACATACGAAGCGTCATCCTGCTCCTGTCATGAAGAATTCGATAGATGGTTCGAAGAAAAAGAGAGACGGGGAAGACCGACATACCGAGAGCGAGAGCCGAGCCCTCGCCGGCGAAGACGAAGATGAAGGTGGAGAGGAGCTCGGCCAAGGTGGCCCTCAAGGAGTCCGGGTGGATCGCCTCGTTGGCCCTCCCGAACACGTACGCGCGAGCCGGGGCTGGCATTTTGGGTCCGCCTCGCCGCTCGAGATGGCAAAAATTATTCCAAGTGTTGAGGGTTTGTGAAGGATCCGAACGATGGAAAGGGTGAGCAAGAAGATGAAGATGAAGATGAAGATGAAGGTTAGTGATGAGAGGGCTTCCTGCATGGGCGAGAAGTGGAGGGGGTGTCTGCATAAAATGGACGAAGGGAGGCTTGGACTCATGTGGGACACTTGTTGATCTTCTTTGCAATGGAGTTGCCACGTTGAGAGTTTGGGTGCTGAAACCTCCCCCATCTTTATCCCCTTTCTCTGGCTTACTTCGCAAGAAGCTCCTAGTCTAAGTGGAAACACCCCGTAGATCCCACGAAAGCTCTAGGTAGCATCGATCTAAATCAGTTCGCATGAAGTATGTGAGATTTGAATAGGCGATTTTCACATTCTGTATCTGTTCATCACTATAAAAGAACCGTAACAGTCATCGTAGTAATTACTATAATAATATCGAAAATTACGTAATATAAATATGTCAAGTGTAAAAATCGTGTGGTATTACTTAATTAACCATGTCGATTCTAAAGGTGGTAATCGAGAGTTTAAATTTGATTTCACTGTTAAAATTATTGCATTGGTTGAACGTGAAAATAAAATAGTACATTACGAAATAGAGTGGATATCGTATTTAATGTATGATATTTCATCGTATATGTAAGAGTAAGACCATTTTCGTTTATGTATTCAATATGCAGTAACCGATTCATTAACAAAGTATTCTCGAGACTTTTTGTGAAACAACAAAATAAGAAAATTTGGATTTTAGGAAATCACATTACTTGTTTTTCGGGGTTAATATGCTCTTATCTAGCATAACCATCAAGTGCCATTAGTGTATATGGGCGGGCCCGACACCAGATCGGATCGGGCTTTATTCTGAGCGGGCCGGGTTCAATCCCCGCCCGTTTGATTCCTGCGGATCTTCTCTCCCTCCATCTCCATCTCCATCTCTGCCTTTCTGATTCGATCTCTTTCTCTTTCTCCAATTGATGAAGAAGCGATCGCATGGTTAGAGACGAAGGAGCAGTAATCTCTCTTCCTCCTCTCCCTCTCGAGATTGCAAACATTTTAGGGGAACTTAGTTGCCGCCGCGCGCGTTCCTTTCGTCCGCTGATTCTCTGGTTTCGATGTCGGGTTTTTGATTGATTCTCCCGGTTGGCGGAACGTAGGAGAGGGTTTGTTTCGTGAACTTTGCATTGGTTAAAAATGCACGATTGCAAACATAAAACATGGCTCATATCCACCCATTGCTATCTTATTTAGATTCAGGTAGCACAATTCTGCCTTATTGTTTTCTTGCTTTTTGGTCGTGTGAGCTGATTTTTGAATTTCCAGTTCTTAATGCTCCCGCAATTTGCCGACTCGTCTTAACGTTAACACCTTCTTGGGGGAGCTTGCTGATTTTCTCGTATGCTAATCGTGAGTTTTATTATCACCACGCCAAGCGTCACGGCTTTTAGCATGACATAGACCTTGCATGATTCTACCACCCTTTCACCCCCACCCAATTTCTTTGCTTTGGGATATCCTCCATATCCGTTCTGCTGGCTGCTGCTGCTGCTGCATCATCGCATTTCAGCAAGAGTTTCTCTCTTCTGTTGGTCCATTAGGAAGTAGTTGTTACTTGGAAGGCACAAGTAGATTACTTTCATCATATAGACCATAAAAAGTTTGAGCTTTGACCTTGTTCTCGTCTCTTGTGATGATCTTCTTGAATCTTGAATTTTAGGGTTTCTTCCGTGCCCACAGTTCGGATTCACTCTAAGTCAGTGATATTTGAAAAAGTGTAGCAATGGAAGGCTGGGCCAGCAAGGACTGTGAGCAAAGTTCAGTGGATGCTACAAACACCGATGAACCTAACGGTAATACTATACTATAACTGCACTCAGGGCGTGTCATTTCACTTCGAAATGATCAACCTTCATTCAATGATTATCTATCTTAACACACTTTTTCCATACTTCCGTCGCATCATAATATTTATCTACGTCATTTGCTATTCTCCTTGAGTTATATATCGTGGTCATTGGCTTGTCTAACTTCTTGACAAATCAGATGCGGTGAAAGAAAGGTCTAGAGATCAGAGACTGGCTTTCCCCGGTGACCCGAAATGTGTGATATGCGGCCGCTATGGTGAATACATATGTGACGAGACAGAAGATGATATTTGCAGCTTGGAATGCAAACGGACTCTACTAAGCAGGATTAGTAACTCTTCCAGAGGTGGTCATCCATCTTCAAAGAAATTACCGACAGTTGATGAGTGCTATTATGTTAAAGATGGCAATGATAAGACAGGATCTCAGTCTTTACCTAGTGACCACTCTGAAGTGCTTAGGATGAGACTCGGCATCCGTGTGAAGGGAAATTCAGTTCCTGCACCCATTTTGTCTTTCTCCTCTTGCCCCCTTCCGCAGAAGCTTCTAGAAAATATTGAATCTTCTGGCTATGAATTGCCCACGCCTGTTCAGATGCAAGCAATACCTGCAGCTCTGACTGGCAAAAGCCTGCTTGTTTCGGCTGATACAGGGTCAGGGAAAACAGCATCCTTTTTGGTTCCTGTAGTTACATATTGTGCAAATAACAGCCTGCAGAACTCTTCAAATGGGAGAAAGCCTCGTGCTATTGTATTGGAACCAACTAGGGAGCTCTGTATACAAGTTGAGGAGCAAGCAAAGATGCTTGGCAAGGGTTTGCCTTTCAAAACTGCACTTGTGGTTGGAGGTGACCCTATGGCTGGACAACTGTATCGCATCCAGGAAGGAGTTGAATTGATAGTGGGGACTCCAGGAAGACTTATTGATCTATTGACCAAGCATGACATTGAGCTAGATGATGTCATGATTTTTGTTTTGGATGAGGTGGATTGCATGCTTCAGCGGGGCTTCCGTGATCAGGTGATGCAAATCTTTAGGGCATTATCACAACCCCAACTGTTGATGTATTCAGCAACAATCTCTCCGGAAGTTGAGAAGATGGCAGGAACCATGGTCAAAGATGTAACTGTTGTCTCCGTCGGCAAGCCCAATACTTCAAATAAGGCAGTGAAGCATATAGCTATATGGGTGGAAACAAAGCAAAAGAAGCAGAAACTTTTCGATGTGCTGATGAGCAAGCAGCATTTTAAGCCACCAGCAGTGGTGTACGTGGGTTCTAGACTTGGTGCAGATCTGCTAGCCGACGCAATAGCTGTTAAGACTGGAATGAAAGCCTTATCAATGCATGGGGAGAAGTCTATGAAGGAGAGGAGAGAAATCATGCAGTTATTTTTTATGGGAGAATGCCCTGTCATTGTTGCAACTGGAATTTTAGGTCGGGGAGTTGACTTGTTGGGTGTGAGACAGGTAATAATTTTTGACATGCCAAATTCAATTAAAGAATATGTCCACCAGGTTGGGAGGGCATCTAGATTAGGTGAGGAGGGTACGGCAGTTGTTTTTGTGAATGAGGAGAATAAGAATGTGCTCCCTGATTTGGTCGAACTTCTAAGAGCTTCCGGTGCACCGATTCCTCGGGAGCTCCTTAATTCACAATACACAAGGAGTTTTGCTTCTGCTGGCAAGGGGCAGAAAAAGAGGAAGCAACATTACTAAGGTTTTGATCTTTATTTTCTCAAGCTGCTTTTTACCAAACTATTTATGCAGTCCTTTCTTTTAGTGGAATTGTATTCTCTGTTATGGTAATGAATCATTTACAAGTTGAGAAAATTTGATGAATTAGGTAAAAGGATACCGATTTATTTACCTTTTATATCCTCTGCTATCTGCGTTCCACTAAAACAGCGCTTTATATGTATGGTAGAACTTCCTAGTTTTATGCTTTAGTGCCGTTTCTGTGCTGAGTTAGAGAGGCCTTGTATGTTGGTCTGCATTAGTAATTCATGGATGACATAAACAGAGAGAAAAGTGTAATCATTGGAAAATTTATGTGATGAAGACTTCTCAAGGTTATGTATGCCATGGCTTTTTAACTTCCCACGGTTAGCATATAATTGTAATCTATCATTATGGAAAACCTTCTTTTAATTTCTAAGGCAAGCTTTTAGGATGAAAAATACCTGAGGCTATTTTACTTTAATATACCGGTACTGTTACTGACCAGAGATGTTGAGCCAGATTTGAGATTCTGGTGGACCTACCTGTTTTCATTGATTTTAGTTTTGCCAGGACACATGATAGCAGTATCAGCTGTTCATAATATAATTGAGAGACAGCGACCACCTGTGTTTAGGATGAGTTGAACCTATCAGAAAGGTTATGTGCAATGAGTTTCTAAATTATCGGGCATGTTGCTGATAACAGAAACTAGTTTGTTATCATCCAGGCATCTTCCATTCCTAGTTGTGTCAGAACACATTGTCTTTGTGCGGCTGAAGTGCCGCAAAATCAGTATTCACATTAAAACTGAATGTCTTTAGGTGAGTGCTTTTCAGGAACAAGAAGATCTTATGGCAGCATCTCATTATGCAGACAAGATGTCACTAGTTACAAAAGATGGTGAAAATATAGTGGTATGTTTCTCTTGCTTATTTTTCTGCTTGTTCATCAGGAGAGGTTATCATCTGTAAACCATGTTTCCCATACGGGGGGTGCCAAATGGTTTTGACACAGCTCCGAACATCAATTTCAATGAATCTTTGTCTCCTTGTGCATTGTGACAATTTTCAAGTCCCTTGATCTTCTCTCTTTGCAATAGCTCTCCAGGATCTTCTTAGTTTCTCTGAATGGTTGCTGTGATTTTCTTGGATTGCTTCAGTTGCCTGGGAAATGCTAAACATCTAAGCTGGTACGATAATTTCTCCTGCGAGTGTTGCGTACTTCTTTGAGTTTCCCACCTGTATATCTTTTTCCCTCTCTGTGCAGGATCAGTTTCTTAATCTTACGTTCTGATCTGTAGGAGCTGTGCTGCAACTGGTCCTGGGTGTCTACATTATATGGGGAGACGAACTGTAATGGCATGTTTAGGGTGCCTTTTTACTTCAAAGAAAAAAGATTGCCTCGACAAGAGGGTGCACTTAAATCAGGATCATTGCGGTGGCATCAATGGCAAACCAGCTGCTAGCCTTGATCTGTCTGCGCCACTGGGGACTGATTCCTTGGTATTCACTGATAAACGGCAAGATCGTCTTTCCTGGGATAGCTGCAGATTGTGCTGTGTGGCGACAGCATGAATGTCATGTGAAGATGACAAATATACTAATGCTTTACAGAGAATTCCGCCGTCCCTACTTTTCGTAGTCCTTATTTGAGGTCTTAACGGATGCGGATGACTAGCACTTGAACTCAAACAATGTTCGTGTTTTGTATTGGATTGAAGGAGGAGCTGGAAATTGATCAGTTTTTCAAAACTCTTTACAGAAAGAAGCAGAGAAGCTAATCAATGAAAATTCGACGTAAATTCTGCTTCAAATTCCTAATTTCAAGACCACACACACAAAAAGAAAGAAAGAAAAAAAAAAAAGATGTCCTTGGAATAATGTCTAGGAAAAAGTCATAAAAACCTTCGAACTATGCCTATCGTGATATATGTACATTCAATAATGTTTTAGTGATATAAAAAACTTCAAACTATATCCATAATGATATATTTATACTAAATTGTTCCCTGTGATGGAGAAAAGTCAAAAATTGTAATTATGTGATACATCTACTTTTTAAACAATTTTTTTGTCGACATCATGTCAACATGGTTTGCTTTTTGATGTTTATATAGGCTTGCTTTTTGATGTTCATATAGGCAGATTTTTTATGATTCTCGTTGACAGACCTTTGATGAATGAGGAATGTGCCGTACAAGTACAAATTTGTAATTTTTACTAGTGCAGAAAAAAAATTAGGATAAATGATTGAACATATTTTAGGATTTTTGATGATATTAGCTCTCCGTGCTTAATGAGAGGCTTGACAACGTCCTTTCCACATCAAAATGAAGTCAATAATCTAGCATAACTGTAATCTTATTACATCAATGTCTAAATCCATTTTGGACATATCTCAACCTGCCATTTAAATCACAAAATTTTCTCATTTAGCTTGGTAACTCTTTATCTGCGACACCTATTTTTTGGGTTCTAATGAGGAAAACCGGAAAGGACAACCGGCGAAGAAGAGACAACGACGCCGAAGACTCGCTAACTCGCCCACCGGTTCATATATCAACTCGCCGACTCGGCCGCCGGTTCACATTGACTCGCCCGCAACTCGTTAAAACCCTCACTCCCGATTTCAAAAACCCTCTCTCTCTTCGCTTCTCCCTCTCTCCTTGGCGACATCGGAGTCTCGCGCGCAGAAGAGGGGCGGGCGAGCACGCGATGAGCAGAAGAAGCTGAGAAAAATATGAGGGTTTTGCGGATCATAGCGAGAGGGCGGCGATCGACGCTTCGTCTCGGTTACTCCGCTGCTAAAGCTGGTACCTTTTTCTGCCTTACCCATTTGCTACGATCTTTCCTTCTTCTGCTGTTTTGGGTTCTGTTTTTTTTTCTCTATATCTGCTTCCCTCAATTTCAATGGCCGGCTCTATATCACGGTCTAATTTGGATATCGGGCTCATCTTTTTTCTTTTCTTTTATTTTGTTGGGTCGGTTGAATGTGCAGAATGCAAATGGGTCCTTTGTTTTGTTTTCGAGTAGATGGGCATGGTTCAAAGAAAAACCAGAGAGGCTTGAGAATCGCGATGTGAGATGAGATGAGATGAGAAAGAGAATTTGCTAAAAGGGATTATTCTTTGCTGGGATTGACATGTTTGAAGTCATTGCATGTAGTGCTGCTCGAAGTTTTATCAAAGAGCTTTTGCTTGATGTTGGTGCCTTTTGTGGAGAACCCGGAACATCTATTTTCCTTTAGGGGGAAAGACATATGTAGGGGTGATATATCAGGAGTTTGACGGTTCTGTTTCTTTTTTGCTTAATGAATTGATTTTGCTCGAGGACATTTTGTGAAAATTTAGGGTGTCGTTGTTGTCATGTAAAGGGTACACAGATGTCCCCATTGCAGTAAATGTTAACAGAATGACATTGTGACTGGGAAGTTACCAGGGATGATATCAGACTCGAGCATTTTTTTAAGCAGCTATATCAGCCTTATTGGGAGTTAAAAAAAGGATTATTTCGGTAGAAGAAGGGGTTCTTTTAATGTTGTTGGCAACTAGATGCATCACATCAAGAGATCGACTCTAGGGGGATATTATGTGGTTAGTCAATATCCAAAATAGAAAAAAAATTCAATTGCCAATCCTTTGCACACGTCAACTTAATGTTGCATTCAGGCTAGGTCTAGGTATGAGCATTTGTAAGAAATCAGCATCCGGTTATGATTCCTAAATCAACTTTCATCTCTCGACATCTTTAAGAATTGAAAACTTTAATATTCAGTTTTTAAATTTCCATTCTGCTTGGAAACAGGTTGACCATTCCTTTTTCCCATCTTAATTTGTCTAATTCTAGTTCGATATCTGACAGTATTGACCAACAGAACCGATGCTCATGGATCAAAAGTTCAGTGGTGCTCCATATCGAATGCTGCATCTGTTTCTTCTGAGTCACCAAATTCTCGTAAAAGCCGCAAGCGGATTCCAAAAGATGAACGTCAAGCTATGGTGGAACGTTATGTTAATGAGTATGTATATATATTGAATGCAGCATCTGTTTCTTCTGTTATGTTATGCTCTTCATATATGGCAATTATGTGAATACCTATCAAATTTCCTCTCTGGAGTTGTTGCTTCTTATACAAAGTTAATTGGGATATTTTTTCTCTTTAGAAGACCGTGTTTACTAATTCTGGGTTCGCTGTTTGTTTTGTGAGGATCTCGAAAGTGAAGTAGACTGCATTTTCCTTTTGAAGTTTTTCTTTGCTCCGTCCCTTGAGAATTTTTTTTAATAGCCTTGGTGTTAGCACTAGTTACATGGTTTTGCAAACTTTCATGTTTTTAGGGAAGATTGGCCAATTTAGGTTTCTCATACAGATCGTTTGTAGCGATATGCTGAAATGAGATTTTAGTTTGGAGAGCATTTCCTAGAAAAACAGTAGAAATTATTGTTGCTTTTCTGTTGGTAAATGGTATCAGGCCAGGTAATACATCGGTAATTATCTATTGAATGTGAAAAGGAGCTCTCCTTTCTACATAGGACATTGCTCCTTTCCCCAGATCTAGTGGAAAAAGTGTCTTGTCAAAGTCACGTTTCTTTATGTTGCTTTTGACTACATATTTTTTAACTTCAAAGAATAGTCCATGCTTTCACGTACTTTCAATCCCATTTTAGATCAGTCAAGAGTTGGGGAGCAGTACAAAGCAGATATCCTTCCCTGGAAGGTTATTGTTTTGACTGGTGGTGACCATTTATACTGATAATAGCTGGAGAAAGGGGCTCATTTTGGCATTGTGATCATGGTTATCCAAATTCTTATTCTCTGTTTGAGCAAGTAAGAATTTTCCTTTGCAGTTACAGATTAAAGAATGCGGGGAAGTTTCCAACTGCTTCTGATGCTATGAATCATGTTGGTGGTTCTTATTATGTCATTAGAAAGATTATTCAGGAGCTAGAGCACAAATCCAAGTTACCTCAATCAAAGTGGAACTGAAGTATCATCAAGTCTGAAGCTGAATCCCATGAAGAAATCCAGGACTAAAGTTGACACCTACAGCCGCAAGGTGTCTGTGAATGCTGTGACTGAAGTTGAAGATGATAGGTTGATGTCTGTTGTTGCTGAGAGTCAGGGTCCAAGAAAAGAAATTACGGGTGTTTCTCATCTGAGTCGTGACAAATTACAGGATATTAACAGGAAGGAAGTATGGGATGATGATAGCGATAGTGTAGCAGAGAAGAGTAGTGTAAAAAAAAAAGTGCGGAATGTCTCTTTGGATGTTCATCCACATGAGGATAATGCTAGGCATTCTCCCAGGGGAAATTTGACAGATTCTGGTGCTCTGGAGCTGCAAAAGGAGCCTTCACATGATGTCGAGACTGTTAAGTAAGTCTCGCTGCCTATTATCATGTCATCAATTGGGTAGTACATGCTTATCCTATGTTGCTGCATTGCATCCTCTCTTAATTATGCTCGACCAGTCTTTACATGCCATATATCGAATGCTTTACCATACCTCGATATTAACTCTCTTATTATACTTGGCAAATGATAAAGAGTAAAAATACTATAGTTATAAATGACAAAGCTTCCTGATAGAAAATGACAAATCCTCGTCATGATTTGTGTGCATTTAGAGTTTGTTTGGCATGCACCAAACCTGCTATCAGAGCATAATTGACGGTTTTCTTCTATTGGGAAGTATATTTTTGTAGAAGACCCATGTACATCAGTGCTTTTCTCAGATGCAATTTGTGCGTGCACGCTAGCGCATACTCAAGCAGGCACCAGTGTGTGCACGCATATGATCATGTATGTATGTGTGTTTGCATGGGCACATCCATGCAGAGGAAGGCGTGAAAGCATCTGCTTACACTTGCATTTACATGATAAGCATCAATTAATATGAGTCATCCAATTATGACGGTGCCTCTGTATGTAGGAGTTTAGATGCGAAAAATTTTTCTTTGCACGTCATGAATTATTACCATCCTATTATTGGTCGCATGCTGACTAGAAACTGTCATTCAGAAGGAAGGATGATGTGGACGAATCCAGAAAATCATCTCTGTGGGGAAATCTTAAATCTTTTGCAGATGGTATTGTCAGTATCTGGAAGAAACTGTAAATTCTCAAGGTAATTGTTTGGACTTTACAGGAACCTGTCTTTTTCAAATGAGGTTAATAGATGGATGTCCTCCTTTAGTCGTCCCGGTATAATTTGTATGTTTATGGAGAGAGAGAGAGAGGGGGAGAGAGAGCCCCAAAGACGATCGACTGGCCTTAAAAAGTCCGGCAGCCAGGTCTCTTATGATACCAAGAAACAGGGATCGACGAGAGCGAAATTCTTTAGTGTTGGGTGTCGAAGCATTGCTTTATGCGAGGACTTGGAGAATTTCTCTTTCTTCTTCTAACACGGAGGATGTGGAGGGGTAAAATGCCGTTTTGAGTTGCGAGGTTTGTCTTGTGAGGAAAGGTCTCTTGGAAGATTTTGTGGTGTTCATGAAGGTTGTCCGAAGCACTTAGAACGTCGCTATGCAAAGAACAAAACAGCAATTTTTTGTGGCTCTTCGCCCGTTCAGGATAACAGTCGTCCCTGATTTCCCGAGCTTTGTACCATCTTTCTAGATTAGCTTTACAGCCCGTCCGATGCACGGGACTAAACGGTGATAATTTGAAATGTGAAATATCTAGAATTTACCTGTGGAACTTCATGTTCTCTAAGTCCGCTTATGCTACGTTGCTTTTACATGGGTGGGACGTTTCGTGGAAAGTTTTAAGATGAGACATTAGGTTTGATATTCTACGAAAATGAAGGTAGAATGGAATAATTTTCCCATAAATTTATTTTTCTGATAATCCATATATTCAAATTTAACAACTTCATCTTATTACATCGATTTTATTCATTATGATTGGTTGATCGATCTAGTAAAACCAAAATTGCTACTCTTTTTTGTCGACAATCTGTGGGGATTATTCATAATTAAGGTGAAGGAGCATGTGATAATATGAAATGGCAAGTTCCATTTTATTCTTGTGGGACATTGAATACGTTGTGCTCTTATTTCTCCGAAATCTTAATTTGTTTCTAAGCTCCGACCACCCGATTGTCGATTGTCCGTTTGTCGCTTGAACTAGAAAATTGATGGGAACCGATCGAACGAGAGGATATGAAGCCAGAAAGAATTAAATTTCGAAAGCCAAAAGGTTCCTTATTAGAATTGTATATTGTAAGAAAGGTTTACTCTGTCGAGTCGCTTATTTGCAACGATACTTCTTCTGGAGAGCCCCAAAAAAATCACTTTTTGCTAGTTATCAAATGAAAACGAGGGCTTCTCCACTTCGATAAGTATTAAAAAACGACCTTCTCGTTCGGCTCTCAAAATGGGGCGAAGCTTCCGACCTAAAAAAAAAATGGGGGGCGAAGCTGTCGTATAAACCGCCGAAGCAAGACAGCCATTCTATTTCAAGCTTCTTTTATCAATCCTCTCCTACAATTCCAAAACCAATTAAACAAACTCTAGAACCATCCTTACTAACCACTTTCCCTATGCTTTCTTCTTATATATATGCCTTCCCTTTCATGTTTTGTTTTCACAACACACTGACATGGCTTCTCCTCGCACCATGCCCGCCACCATCCCTTGCCACTTCGCCTTGGCATTCCTCATCGCCGTTCTCTTCTCTCCTGCCCCGAGCCTCGCCCATGGCTCACAGCGGAGCCCCTCCGGCTTGAACACGATCGACCAGTGCTGGAGGACAAACCCCAACTGGCGGAGGCAGCGGCAGAAGCTGGCCACCTGCTCGGTTGGTTTCAGTGGGAAGATGACCGGCAACATCGGCAAGGGGACCATGCGGTACACCGTGACCGACCCGAGTGACGATCCGTTGAGGCCAAGACCGGGGACACTGAGGTATGGAGCCACTTTGATAAATGGCAAAGTCTGGATCACGTTCAAGAGGGACATGACCATCAATCTCCAGAAACCTCTCCTCGTGAGTAGCTTCACCGCCATCGATGGCCGCGGCGTGAATGTTCACATCACCGGAGGTGGATGTTTATTGGTCTATAAGGTATGTCCCAAGCCTTCCTGCGTCATTCTAGTTTTCTTTTCTGTTTGAATTCGAGAAGGTTGCATATATACGTTGGAAAATTACCTCCCTACGTCAATGATTGAGCGTTTGCCATGATATTTTCCGGTTAACTGTGTTGGGTATTTATGAGAAATTACTTGCTTGTGATCAGGCTACGGATGTGATTATCCACGGCCTATACATCCACAATTGCCGAGCGCAGCCACCGAGCCAGGTGATCGGACCAGACTCCAAAATCCTGCCCCTTGGCCAAGTAGATGGTGACGCCATCCGGCTCGTGACGGCAACAAAGGTGTGGATCGACCACAACACGCTCTATGCATGCCAGGACGGGCTCCTCGACGTCACGCGAGGGTCCACCCAGGTCACCATCTCCAACAACTGGTTCCGAGACCAGGACAAGGTCATGCTCCTCGGCCATGACGACGGCTACATCCGTGACCGCAACATGAAGGTCACCATCGTGTACAACCACTTCGGTCCTAATTGCAACCAGCGAATGCCAAGGTAGTAGCTAAGGTTTTCGGTTCTTTGAGCCCACGACTAGTTGGTGGCAACGTTATCGACCGGAGATCATCTCCTTCTCCCGATTCGTTCATTGACATATTCAATCTTCATACGAACTAGGGTTCGACACGGATACGCGCATGTGGCAAACAACTTGTACCAGGGATGGGAACAATATGCAATCGGAGGAAGCTCGGGCCCGAGCATCAAGAGCGAAGCCAACCTGTTCATCGCACCGAAAGGAGGCAACAAGGAGGTAAGCCAGAGATCACGTTCAAACGCGGATCTACTGCATTCAGGCCAAAGATATCGATAAAATTGGTGATTTTGATGATGTTGATGCGCAGGTTACATGGAGACTAGGAAGCCACGCGAGCAAAACGGCTTGGAGCTTCTACTCAGTGGGGGATGTGTTTGAGAACGGAGCTTCTTTCAGGAAAAAGGGAAGGCTTGGCGGCGCGAAGCCTCGCTACAATAAGCAACAGAGCTTTACAGTCGCCGATGCACAATCCGTGAGGTCGCTGACTAGCTCGTCGGGTGTGCTCAAGTGCTCTAGGACATGTTGATGCTGAGCGATACTCAGCATACCTCGATCTAAAATTACACCTAAGAATTATCAATGATTAGATAACATGGGGAAGAACACGGATCGATCTGTGCTCGAGGCTAAGTAGAAATGGAAGTGTCTGCATATTTCAGACACTCTTCTATGTACATGACAGTTTGGAGGATGATAACAAGCATAGTATGAATCCAGTATTGGTGTTCTAAATTGTAATGACATGTATTTGATTCTTGAGTGTGTTCTTGCGCCATTTAGTTTTGATTTGATTTTTCATCACATTAACAATTAGCCGCTGTTTAATCAAATTATCAGATGCAATATAAGTTTACCGAAACAAATTGGAACAAGATGCCGTGAAAATCCCGAATAAAATGAAATAATTGTCAAATTATAAGTGCAGCATAGATCTAGATAGAACGGTAACCCTAAATCCATGTAACATTCAAACATTTTCACTTTTCCACTTCAAAATCATTGAAGTGTATCATTACGTGCATTTCCCATCGGTCACAAATTTCGTGGGACTTTTAATTGAAAAAGTTTCACATCGGCTCGTCCCTTTCTTCCTTCTTAATCTCGAAAGCAGCGAGAGTAATTGAAAATAACACAAACAGTGAAATTTCTACTTGTGTAAATGTGAAAAAAGAACATGAAATTGAATTGTATTTACAGCACTAGCAATTTCTGGAGTCACTTGGGCGAATCAATCAAAGTTGACTTCGCCTGTTCAAGCGCATTTGGAATCCATTGACTAGCCTCGCCGTGGGGAAGAAGGACATCCGATCTTCCTTCAATTGGGTCCACCTGCTCATATTAAATTAAAGTTTGTCAAATTTAAATAAGTCTATAAACAAAGGATGCTCATTCTTTCGATATTATTATAGAAAAGATAGAAAAATAACCTGTAATTAGTCACAAAATAATGGAGAAAGAGAGCAATCTGAAGGCGAGCTAGTTCTGCCCCTGGACAAAATCGAGCACCTCCACCGAACGGTGCATAGAATGGACTATTCCTCCAATTTCTCTTTTCCTATTTCATGTCACAACAATAATATATATAAATAAAGAGTTAAATTGTCGAATGCTTTGAGAACGCTTGTTAAGTATACTTAATGAAAAAATATTACAATTTTCAAGAACACCGATCATATGTCATGTAATTTTAATAGTCAAAATTGTTGTACGAGGACCGACCTGATTATCGGGGTTCAACCATCTCCAAGGATTGAAGTCGAGAGCTCCTGGGTACAATTCCTCATCCAGATGAACGGCTGAAAGAAATGGGACGACGAAGCATCCTTTGGGGATGACATAGTCTGCATCGGGCAGTATTATTACAAATCTGTTGTGTTTAATTCGTTAATAAGCGATTAATTCATTCTTATCCACTTAAGAATACAAAAGAAAAAAATTCAAAGACCTTGATACGCAACGTCCACCTTGGCTTCCCTCAACAACCAGATTGCAATCCCCCCAAGTCGCAGTGTCTCGTCTATCACCTGCACCAAAAGAGTCTAGGGTTTCTGAGTATTTGGCGTCAGGACAAACTTTTGAACTCGAGAAATATCATTAACATCATAGATGGATTAGGTAACATGCGAGCAAATTCCAGGACTGCATTGGACTAGGAAGTAGATTCTTGATGAGATAGATTGCTGGAATATAGGAGTTTTTGCATTAATGACATAATAAACCCGAAAACCGGCTTTTTTTTTCTTTCGAAAAATCATGAGTATTTCCCCTCTGATTGCCTAGGGAAAAAGAAATGAGAATGACTTACACATTGTGTGAAGGGCATTGCTTTGTAGTCCTGCCATGTGAGCATCTCAGCTTCAGCTGCATTGTGCCTCTGTAAACCCTCTTGCTCTTCCTGCTCAAACCATAATTTCACCCTTTAGAAAAGAACATAGTTTCTTTTTCTTTCGGGCTAATTATTCTCTTGGGCATGTTTGTTATTTACCCGGAGTTCCTTCAAAGCTCTGGGGCACTTAGTGAGGAAGTAGACGGCGAAAAGCATGGTTTTCGCAGTGGTCTCGTTCCCAGCAAAGATCAGATTGATGATGAAGTCAGCGACGGCTTCGTCAGGAAGGCTCTCTTCACCGAGCAGTCTTCCGAGCACGCCATTGCCCACCTCTGCCGAGCCTTGAAGTCTCCTAATCTTCGCAATCGTCTCGTTTATCTTGCTCACTATGTTATTCCTAGCCTACCAAACGCATGTGTACATAATCTCGTCACTTTAGTCCTAATTCCTGGCGTATAAAACTCAGAACTTTCTTCTTTTTGTTGAAAAATTGGACCTGATTATAAAGTTTGTCTAGGCCTACCAATCCAACCAGTAAACTTGATCAATAGGCCTATTGACCTACCAATCGCCTCGGGTCGAATGGGCCCAACACTATTTTAGGCTGGCCTAGACAATACATTCAGCTTGGACTTAATCAATGATCATCTTAACAACCCAATTTTAAGGTATAAATTGAGCGAGTTTAAACAAGCAATTTCCTTCTTAATAAGTGCACTTAGCGCTTATCCTAATTATTTGCTATGCAGAAAATTTGTATCTCATGAATTGGTAGGTCTTTAGTGTTTAAGTCTAGAGTAGGTCTGTCCATTAATCTTGTCAATTTTACTGATTTAAAAACATTTTGACAACATAATCCCGCAAATACATGAATATACCTTCATGGCAGTGTGGTAGGCAAAGCCGGGCAAGTTGATGGGAAGAGACAGACAACCATCGACAAAGTCAGAGAAGTGCCGAGCCATGTTGTCGATGTCCGACTCGCTGGTCATCCCCAGCAGTTGATTCACCATCAGATTTATTGCCACCTGATTCATCATCAACCCAGAAAATCGCTCATGTAACGAGTTTTCATGTCCTAGAGGTATTAAAGCCCGTAATAAAGCAGTGAAACTTGCCTTTCTGCAAACATCTTGTAGGACGATGACTTGATTGTCCGGAAACTCGCAGATGCTCCGAAGCATGAAAAGCTGAATGTCCTCCAGGAAGTGGCACTTGAGCTTCTCCAGGCGCATCATGTTGGAGGCGATGCCGTGGAGCTTCCTCTGCTGCTCTCCTTGGGTCGTGATCACTCCGTTCTCTCCCACCAAGTCCCGGAACGACTTCGGGTAGCTCGATTGGAAGAGCTTACCCTCGTTCTGCATCACGAACCGGTTGAATGCTGGGTCCACCGACACCACCGCCAGCTTCCCCAGCAGGCTGCACGAGAATATCTTCCCATACCTGCTCAAAAGAGAATCGACCCATTCGCAGCGAAACTTTCTTTAATCTTATGTGCATCTTCTCTTTTAGAAGATTAACCATAACATATTTGAATACTCAAAGTCAGCCAAAGTTATGATATGTCAAGTGAAATTGCATTAAACATAGCTCATAGCATAATATAAATTAACAATAATAGCTTTTATCGTCTTTTTATCTATTGAAAAACTAAAACAGTTACCATGATATAGGCCTATGTATATATTCAGTAGCATTATATAACACTGTAAAAAGGGAGTTCGATGTGGAAACATTTTGCTTGTCTGAAGAAAAATAAAGATTGATGACAGAATAATTAAAGTGATTCTTATCAAACCTATATCAGTTGTCCTTTGCGCCAAGAAAATGTAGTATGCATACCTTTTGGCTTGTTTCTCGACGAAACGAGGCGGGTGTGAACTCGCCACTGCACCAAACCAGGCAAAGGTGTCCCCGACCAGCGGCCACCCTGTACTCCCCGGTGGCAACTTGTACCCGCC
This sequence comes from Eucalyptus curtisii, assembly GCA_017140595.1. Classification (NCBI taxonomy): domain Eukaryota; kingdom Viridiplantae; phylum Streptophyta; class Magnoliopsida; order Myrtales; family Myrtaceae; genus Eucalyptus; species Eucalyptus curtisii. Next base: position 30,549,616 of record CM029504.1, on the reverse strand, counting down.
ACTGCTGCCTCCTCTTCCACTTCTTCTCTTCTTTGTCTCGGAAATTAACTTCACGAGAAATGCGATAAATACCAGTGTCGTCGCGAGGATGAGCGCGGAGCTTAATGGCCAACGGTCTCTTGAACCAGTTGTCGTTTCTCTCATTTTGGTGATTAGCTCAGCTCGGGATAGAGATCGGAGCAAACCTGGCAAAAAGACGTTCGTCGTCATTCACTGTCTTGTTGGAGAAATGGCTTTATCACTTAGTGGAGCATCACGTTTGGTATATAATATACGTACTCGAGAAATTTATATTAAGCACAGAATGCGAGGGAATATAAAATAAGATGTTTATTAGGTGGGCAAAAGCATACTCGTTGACCTAATTGCGAAGACCTAAGATGGCCACGTATGTATTTGTACTTGAGAAAATTTAAAAATTATTTTGTCTTCCTAGAAAATCAGTATTCCCTGAGTTAGATGATCGAGAGAAAATATGTAATAAGTCTCCTGGTCGCTGTTGTTCTTATTTTTTTCGTAAAAGGATGGCGAGATCTTCCTTATAAAGAAGTTTATGTTTAGGAAAATGGTGAAAATGGCTAGTGTGCTAAAATTTTAATTACCATACATTTCTTACTTTGGTAAGAAAAAAAATGGAGAATTGATTCAAATTATTAATAGCTATCGAAGCTACAAAAGATTATCTAAATTCATTCTTTTCAAATGTATGATTTGTTATCCCTGTAATAAGGGCGCTAAGTTAGTAGATACGAAATTTTAGGTCACCAATATATAAGGTTGCCATATATGTTAATTTTGACCACTATATAAGCTTGGCATATATGCAAGTTGGATTAGGGACGGTGTGAGGAATTTGACGAACAGGGAGCTGCACATGCAAAATAAATTAGGAAAAAATATGGCTCTCATACATTGTCAGAAGTCTAACCAAAAAGCTTAAGCTTGTAAGTAGAGGAAGACTGCATATATCTAAAAAGCATATAAACTTGTATAAATATTTTAACAATATATATGAGTTGTCATCCCAGTAATAAGGGGACTAAAATAGTAGATACTAACTTCAAATTCATCAATATATAAGCCTGGCCTGAATTTCAATTTTCATGAACTCTTACAATGTTCTTTTGATTTATTTTTTTCCCTTTTAACGCGATTGTTTGGAACCTAGGTACGTAATTCTTGTCTTCTTAAAAAAGAGACATCTAAGACGTGTTTACTTAAAGCTTTTACTAACTTACTGATGATGCAGAAATTCACCTGTTATTAAGTAACTCTTCAAAAACAATGGTCATAACTCATAAAACAAAGGGTGGCAGCTTTTCTTCGTTTCATCTGCAAATAAAAGCTCGTCGTGTGTCGTTCAACAGCCGCGATGAACTCTTATATAGCATTAGTAGCATCTCTCAAGTATGAAATTATCATATTTATATTCAGCCAAATCAGACGTGATTTTCATTTCTTTTTTTATGAAAGGGATGATGAGAATCACGATTAGGGTTTGCAAACCCTCAATAGTTATTACAACAGGAGTTTTACACTTGTTGCAAACTGCCCCGAAAACATAGGATTGTAATGAAAAGATTGTTTAGGGGACTAAATCAGTGGAGATATGCATCAATAAGGAACTCAACCTCTACAGATATAATAGAGAGGGTACCTCAAATGTTTGTAAGAGTAGATGAAGTGCAAATAGACTTCTGGCGCGTTCACCTGCGACAACAATTCCAGGGTTCACTTGGCAGAGAGATTTTAAACTTTGAAGCGAAGTGGGAAGCACAAAACACTGGCTAATCTCTATGCTTCTCTCCTTAACTTCTCCAGTTTTGAATCGTCAAGGAGAATAGAGAACTGTAACACATAAATATAAAGAAGAGATCCAAAGAGAGAGGTCAGTGTAAAAACTACTTATTAACTTCTTCCACACTTATAATAGAAGCATGTTAGGTCAGTGCAAAAACTAATATTAACTTCTCCTACAGATATAAGAGAAGCTTGTTCTTATCTTATGGAGAAGAACAAGACCCACCGCACCTAGAGAGAGAGAGAGAGAGAGAGAGAGAGAGAGAGAGAGAGAGAGTGCATGAAAAGAAGAGCTTGATTCTCTAAAAGGGACATGATTATGATTACGTGCTACAGCTGAGCCTAGGAAAATAAGGATGAAGGAGAACAAAATGAAGCAAAAAGCAGCAAGGATAAAAAAACAAACTTTGAATGGAATACAAGAGGAAGCTAGAAAGATTATTCTCTAATCATAGGCGATACTAAAATAATCGCTATATGAATTTAACCAAATTAAAAAGAGAACCAAGGGAAATTATATCCAATGGAATGATTAATAGGTGCAGTAAAATGGAATATATGCATCACATGCATGTGCAAGAGTGTAGAGATAAAGCAAAGCAAAGAAGACTAGAAAGCACCTCCTAGATACCTTGATGTGGAATGCTTCTTGGCTGAGGCGTGCCCAGAAAGAATATATGATCTTCCCACTTTGAATCTAGACAATAGAAAAATCAACCATAATCTGTCAAATAATCAACATCTCTCTTTTATTGATGTGTATGATGTTTCTTCAGTAACTTTCGGAGTTCCTCCAATGCTTCAAGAAGAAACTGTGAGACATGATAGTCAATACGAAACCACTAGAACGCTATCTTTATGCGCAAGAAAAGGCTTGAAACTTCATATTGGCAAGCGGGCAGAGAGAGAGAGAGAGAGAGAGAGAGAGAGAGAGACTGAAGTTGGTATTAATTATGCTTAACGTCTGTTCCACCGAAACAGCATAAAACCAGGCGAGTAAGCTTCAAGTTGGAGAGATTCCCAAGAAGACAAGTTTGATCATCCAACTCAAAACTAGTTTGACTCGCATAGTTTAACGTTTAAATTACAACAGGCCACATTGGACTTGCCACCTGCTTGAGTAATATCTGCGCATCATAATTCGCGAGAGAGAGAGAGAGAGAGAGAGAGAGCATTGACCAGTTATGAGCTCGAGACTAAAGAAACAACTCACTCGTGCTTTTTCCCCACCTTCCGTGCGGTTCTTGGTATTATTACGTTCACCTCTCCGTGCATGCATTTTGAGGAAATATGATTCTTTCACCCATCAATGCGCCCTGGAAATGACGCCACTCGCGAGGGTAACAAGGTCATCGCGAAAAGGTAAAAACTAGGGTTTATCGATGAATTCTGGAGCCACTAAAAACCCGGTCAAAGAAGGAACGTGCAAAGCACAGTTTGAAAAAGGTTTAGATGTAAAAGTTCGCAATATTCTAAATTGCAAAGCCTAAAATTCTGCCGAAACTTAGCCGCACATCATCGAAATCATGACTCAGACGTGCGATACCCTCAAAAAAGGAAAAAATAAGGGTTTGCTTCCTTCATAGTGGCAAAACACTATAGACCTGCTTATTTGCAATTACATATAAAAGAGTCTTGCACACTAGGGTTTACGCATGTGCATGTACATGCCTCTCGATCATGCATGATGTGCGCCATAGTTTAATGCAGAAGCCAAAGGTAATGACTAGATATTAATTGTGCCCTCATTTCTTTAAGCAATCCTGTTGTTAGTTAAGGCCTTTGACCATCCCACTACATATATATATGTGTGTATACACACACACACAAACATTATATATATATATGTGTATATATACACACAAACATTATTTATTTATTTATTTATTTATTTATTTATTTATTATTATTATTATTATTATTATTTATATTATATTTCCATGGACATCGTGATCATTTATTCTATGTTTACTATGGTTGTATTTAAGAATGTGTCATGTCGGTCCATGTCCTTTTCTTAGAATAAAGATTTCTCTTTCTCATCATCTCCATCTTGCTCCGCGACTTTGGAGGTCCTTCGAGAAGGTGCTTTCTACATGGGAGACCATATGGTTTTAATTAATTGAGCAATAGGTCCAGTCTTATTTTATTTTTGGCCATTTTCTGACTTTTTAGATGTGCTTCTATGGTTTATTGTTATAAAAACTATTTGGTTCGAGTCAAGTTGAAATTGATGGGCCAGAAGATGAAAATAGTGATAACACCTAGGACCGTCAAATGGATGGTTCAAATCGAGTCGAAAGTGGTCTGACACAAAATTAATCTATTTAACCCGTTTTGACCCATTTATATGAAATATAGATTTAGTGATCTATACCCACCCAACCTGTACCCAATCGTTTCTAACCCATTAATATACTTTCATTTTTAATCCAACCTATAAATATCCATATCTACCTAATTAACCCACTTTAAGCTCTTCATATGTATTGTTATTTGGATCAAATCACTATTTCGACTATAATATGATGTAGCTAGCAAGTATCACCCAGAGGGGAGGTTAATAGGTGATTCTATAAAATCTTGACAATTTAAGGTGGAATAGAAGAGTCGTGAACAAAATTTGAACAAAGGTAAGATTCTTGAATAAAGTTTAGAATCAATTGAGCAGTAGAATAAACTTTGAAACACCTTGTGAGTATGCAATAGAATATAGCAATAAACAATAAGAGTTTAGGGAAAAGGGAAATTGTTCACAAGGTTTATAGTGATTTGGTTCATAATAAGTTTATGCTACTCTCTCACACTGATAGCTTACTAACTTGATTCCACTAGATGATCAATGAAATGTTACAGTCAAATTGTGCTGCTTATACCCAAGCGCTTCTACCCAAAACTAGTGCTGGTTATACCCAAGCTATTAGGGCTTACTATCTTACACCAAATCACATACTTATAACACTCTCAACACCTCTCTCCAATCATTGTAATTTTAAGCTCATGAAAGACAAGCATATAAACTCGAAATATGCTTAGATTTTGGAATTATAGATTCTAGATTTTGTCTCTTACTTATTCCTTGGTACTTTGGTCTCCTTATATACTATTCCACTTCCAAACTATCAGTTGGACAATCTCTAGAAGATCATCTTCCAATTTACCCATTGGACAAATTTATATCAAGAAAATTAAGTAACGTGACAGAAGCTGAATCTCCATAAATAGAGCATCTCCATTTAGAAAGAACTTGTCTTGAGATTGATTTTTCAATCAAATAAGATTGAGTCAATCAAATCTTTCTAGGCGTGGAATCCAAAGCACATCACTAGTCATTATATACATTCTAGACTGGTCTCTATCTAGACCTGTCATGTTTTGGGCTTGCTTCATTTTGAACTTGCGTCAAGATAGGAATGTGACTAATTCTCTTAGTCTTTATCTCCAGTATAAAGTCTAAATTTAAGTCTTCGTCTGAAGTAGATTCCACAATCTATACTTGAGTCTAAACGTATTCATCCTTAGAGTTTGCGTCAGAACATATTTAGCCTTAGAGTCTAGAATTTATCATAACACTGTTTGAATAAGTTCAACTTCAACATAGAGTCTATCTTCTAGTTTTTTCAAGTATAATCCTTGATAATATCATTTACATGTTCTATTAGAATATTATATGTGTAGCGGTTTGTGCATTTTTCACTGGCTTACTCATTCTTTAAAAATGTTAGTAGTACTTGATTATTTTGTCATCTTAAAAACATTATAAGGGATTTCCCTAACATAATATGATAAAGAATTGCCTTTTAATATTGCATAGAATTTTCAAATTTATATTGATTCATAGTCAAGAATAAGAGATAATTAGTACTTAGTGGTCAATTAAAATTACAGCAACAAATAACGTGGTTAAAATTTTAATTAAATGGAACGTAAGATATTGAAAATGATAATTTATGATGTTCATAGATTGCAATGACAAGAATCAAAATAAGAATATTACATAAAAATAATAATGCCAAATACAACCGAAGAAAGATATAATCAAAATTATGATTTACATCGAAGTTAAATCCTCGTTTCACAGACTTATGAAGACTATTACATATTATCATCTAGTTGTATTGTTTTATATTCATAACTTGGCTGAGTGTTTGCCTTACTACGCGGGGGTGCTTTCCTTTTGGTTTCAGCTGTACTTCGGCTCCTTTGGGTGCTCTGTACCAGACAGACTTAGGATTCCGAGGAAAAACGTTGATACCAATTCGAAACTTGACGTCAAGTGGGGATCTGCCGTCGTTAAAACATTGATTTGGGTAGATGATCCTGACAGAGACTTGATTGAGCCTTTACCCGAGTATGGTGATGGTGCTGTATTATCCCTTCTCCTAATTGATAATCTTGCTGTCCTTCTAAATCCATTTGAATCTTATATGAGAGACATATTAATTACTGGTATCTGCTATGGAGCTCTTCCTCCTGCCTTTTATCCTTTGCGCCTGTGCGTGCCTATAGGGCTGCACTGGGTGATCTTGTTTTAGCTTACCTGTGTTTGATGCATTTGCCGGTTTTCTTAGTTGAGAAGAAATTTACTCTCTCATGATTCAAGGATTTCCCCAATTAAGCTCTCACGCTTTTTCCTCATATCATTGTTTTCAACTCCGGGGGTTCAACTCCAGCATTTATACAGAGGGAAAAACGTTGTAATGGTGAAATGTAAACATGAATTCTAAGTGCTTCAGCCACAATAACTAAGTATTGCCTGCAGGGCTTTCTTCAATGGATTATCTTCTAACACTTTAATAGTACCTATCTTTGAAAGAAGAATGATTGTTTAGCACAATTATAATCCATACCACGCTTTTGAGAAGGAAACACTATGTCTTGAACAAACGGCAACAGTTCTATTACAAAATTTGCGTGATTATGAAAGAAACCATATATTTGGCTTTAGTCTATTCTCTTTTCTTCTTTGATGATTTTCTCAAAATATTTCCTGTTAACTAATAAAAACAGCAGGCTTCAAATTCTACATGAATAACTGTGCTTGCATTGTTAGCGTTAAGATTCGATGTGATTGACAGTGAGGGAGCAGTTAAGGATCTGATGGAGACATTGCTGCAACTTTCCGGAACTCAAACAACCATCGCTTTTGCTGGAGAGCTTCGCAATGGTATGCTCTCCCTGTACGTGTATGTGTTTTGTGAATATGTGCACTGGGCAGGGATTGATGCATCTTCCACGTGGCAGATAGTATTCAGGAATACTTCTTGGACGCTGCGATGAAGTACTTCATTGTTGGGCGTGTAGATGAGGCACAGTTCCATCCAGATTATAGCAGCCGGCGAGTGGCAATCTATGTCCTGGTGAAGAAATGAAACTCGAATGAAACCGAAGAGGGGTATGACTCGGGGAGATTAGTTGGTTTGATGCAGATTAGTTGTCGCGTTTCTCATCGATTTAGCAATCAGTACGTCTCGATTTCTAGGAAAAATTCATCCACCTCTCGCAATTTAAAGGTGGACCAGTAAAGATAGAACATCTGTGTCAAGCCAAATCCTCTCTCTTCAGCATCAAAAAGATCTGTGGATTGAAGGCGTAATACATGAATGCTGTCGCTGCTATTCGCTGGGCCTTGCCTCGTCAAAGGGTGCGCAGAACATCTTTCTGGAACTCCAATCTCGACAGCTTAGCCCAACCAAAGTCGAGTCATCATCGTTTCGTCACTCTTAAGCACGGAGGCATTGGCAATGTCGTCGACGAAACCAGTTTAGAAACCACCTAGGAGTGATGGAGACGAAATTGTGGGAAATTCATGAAAGGAGCTAACTAATTGTGAAAGCAGATATTGCAGGGATTTTTGGGCTCGTATAACTATGGTGAAAGTTCTTGCACATCGCACTCGGTTCAATCGAAGTTGCAGCAGTACTTTATAATCATGCCGAAAGAACTTGAACATCACATTCAATTCAATCGATTGTCATTATATATTTTGTCGTGGTATTGAGATGCAGACATTAACACGACATGATGTTTAGATTGTTTATCCTTAAAGATCCAGAGAGTGAAAGATAAGAGATGGCAAATTGAACAAGGAGGAGCGGTAATTCGACGAGTTTTCATTCGAATCGCTAGACAAGACGAGTAAATTTTTCGATAATCGTGCATTGATGGAACTAGGACGTTGCTAAGAAAATGGATATGCGAATGGACAACCGGCGGAACAAATTTGAGAAACAAATCTTGATAGAAAATTCTCAAATATCAATAAGTATTCTTTTGATAAAGAAAATGGAAATTCCTACTTGGCCCATTTAATACTTTGAATGAATAACTCCTCAAATATAAACTCAGGATGAATTTGGTTCAACTTTGTAAATGCGCTTTGAATGTAATACAAATATCGAAACCCAAAGCCCTTTGGAGAAATGCAAATTGTGATTGATAAAAACTTTTTGCAAATACTTTAGGTTAACTGTTTAGCCAAAAAAAAAAATTGCAATGGGCTTTAACTATGTTTTTTATATTTTTTTCAAGAAAAAAACTCAAGCTCTTTGTCGGAGCCGATGAAGAGCTACAGCCACCAGTGAGCTAGATCTAGCCCTGACGACCATCAACTGAGATCATTTGACCTTGAGCGACCTTCGGTGAGGTCCACACACGACATGAGTGACCACCGCATGGGTTGCAAGGGTTGTGCAAGACTGAGGGGAGAGGCACTTGAGGTCGCGAGACCTAGGTGGCGGTCGCCCGAGGTCACGTGCCCTCGCCGGCCACTCGTTGGCCCTTTACCGGCCAAATCTATCCTTGCCAACCACCCTTGTGCAAAGAAGATGAATAGTTACAAAAAGGGGCAAAATCGAAAAATTAAAGAATCAATGAGGGTAGTTTTGGAAAAAAAATATTTTAATCCTAGTTTTAGCATTTCGTAATGCTACTTTGGAATTCTAAGTGAAAGTAGCATTGGGCTTTCGGCATTTTTAATGCCAGCATTTAGCTGAAAGTTATTTCAAAAGCCTATCAAATGCTCTGGCATTTGCCCAAGGGGCTAAGGAGGTTGAAAACCCTTTGGGAAAGCTAAAAAATCATACCCTCAATTCCATTCCAAAGTACTATGAAAACAATTTCACCAATTCTTGATACAATAAAAGTCAAATTACAAACCCACACATGTATTTTAACCTAATTTAATGAGATTTCAAAGAATGACCAAATAAGTGAAAAATTTAAAAGTTGGCTAGCATGGTGAAGAGGTAGGGTTGTACAAAAAGAAAAAACGCATTGAGGTAAAAAATTTAATTAGACAAGTCCAATATACTTAACTTTTTAAATAAAATTCATTTTTAGTTAGTCACGAGATGGTCATAATTTTAATTTTTGAATTTACCTGGACTGCCATGACTTGAGTAGAATTTATTAAAGTTTTAAGTTACACAAATTAGGTATTCGAATCTTTATTTTGACAATTGTATTCATTTTGTTCAGTTATGAATATTTATGTTCACGTTTGCAAGTGTGAAAAATATTTAATCATAGATTTATTGATAATAGAAATTCAACATTTATTTTGTCTTATAATAAAGATGTTTATACTGTATGTTGTGTATTTAAAGAAAAGATAATTTAAATTGATGATGCTTTTAATAATTATTTTTTCTAGTTTCTTTTTTTATTTGATTTATTTTTATTTTTATTTATTGAATCCCACTTGGTATCCCACCAAAAAAAAAAAAAAAAGAATCCACAGTTTTCTCAAGGAATTCCCCAGTTTCCTTAAAAGAACTTGTGGTGAGGGCAGCACCGTCACCCTTCAAGGAGTGACGTGCTCTCACCCTCTCATTTTCATTGTCATGTTTTTTTTTTTTTTTGACTTCCCATTACTTCCTTTTTTTTTGGGTTAATTTAGGATTAGATTAGAGGATTCAAAAAGGCCCAAGAAGCACTAATTTAAAAGGGAAACTCTCGCAAATCTCATTAGGTGGAATTTTTTGAATATGAAGAATGAAAAAAAAATTAAGTACTGAAATATAAATAACCACAAATCACTAATAGCAAAATATAATCACTAACTAAAAAGAAATCATTAATAATAAATAATAGACAAAAAAAATTACCCATTGATACGAAATTCATAGATGAAGATACGCAATGACCTAAGACATTACAAGATCAATTTTAAAATTACATGAGTCAAAGCTAAAGTTAAAATAAAAAGAAAGGACTTTCAATCGAATTCCATATAAAATTTCTTTTTGTGTTATTGAGTTTCTTTTATTCAGGAACAATGTCTCCCGAATTTTTCTTTGGCTGGAGAATAATATTCACAATTTTAAATGTTCCAATTTAAAACTTTTTAAACCATTTAAATATCCATTAGGTATTTACCTTAAATTATTTTTCAATGGACAAATGAGTCCCCCATTTTCCATCTTCTAACATATATGGCTGACGTTGGACAGTCTGTTTTCTGAAATGGTAGCACCGATCTCTACTCATTTCCCATGGAACTACAATCATTAGACACTCCTTGCCCACAACAATCTTGGATTACAGAATCCACGAGACGGCCGGGCTGGGGCCAGATCACGATGTTCTGTTGGCAAAGTGGCTTCCCCATCAGTTCAGAAAAATTTAAGAAGGTTGAAAATGATCTCTCACTCGTCAACTACTCCCAGTCTCTCTCTCTCTCTCTCTTTCTCCATTCCACCTAACGGTCAAATCGCACTAAAGAAGGCAAGATCCGACGTTAGCAAAGAGGCTAAGTTAAACCATCATCATCTTCCTTTCTTCCTTCCTTCTTTGCTCGCCTCCTTGCTTCACCCGCCCGACGCTCGCGCGCGCACCTCCATCTTTCCAGCCACCACCATGTCCTCCTCACCCTCCATTATCACATGCAAAGGTCTGAATCTTTTTCCTTTCCCTTTGAATAAGTGATTTCTCTGCCTTTTCTTTTGTTTGGGTCTTGTTGGGTTGTTCACGTGTTTCTCTATACTATGTCGAGACAAAACATTAGCTGCGGTGGCATGGGGAGCTGGGCAGCCTCTGGTGATCGAGGAAGTGGAAGTGAGCCCGCCTCAACCTCAGGAGATCCGCATCAAAGTCGTCGCCACTTCCCTCTGTGGCAGCGACGTCAACGCTTGGGAATTCCGGGTACGATTCTCTGCCCTTCTTCTTCTTCTTCTTCTTCTTCTTCTTCTTCTTCTTGTTTCTTCTTTTTGTCCGTCAACCTGAGCCCGATATCTATAAGAGAGAGTATAGAGGCATCGTTCATGTGAAGTTGGGTCTGACAGTAAATCTAGAATTGGGCTGAGTGTATCTTAAGCACGAAAATTTTCTTTTTCCTTTTAGCGAGATGGGTTGGCCCCATTGGGTTTAATCTTTATACCTATAACACGAAAGCTATCCCAATTTCCTGATAATCTACATTTATTTGTATCCTATGCAGCTAACGATACATTGAGATAATGTCATTTAATGCTGTGGGTCATTTCTGTATGACAGTCTGCGCAGCGGTCAATTAAGGTCGTAGTCAATGAATGTAGCGTCCATCACTGTTGTTGGTACAGCAGAAATGTCTCGAAATATGATTGGTCTATTTTATTACTTCGCCTACAGTATCTGCCACAGCACTTGTTGGAATAGTGCAATGTTAGAAAGTCTAACTATATGCAGGGAGGCCATGTGAAAGTAAAGGGGGAAAGAAAAAGAAACACTCTCTATGTAACGTATAAGGAAGAAAAAAATAGAGATTTGATCTGAAACATCACTCTCTGTACGTATAATGTCAAGCTAAGGCAGAGATACAGCTCGGAGCAAGCGCTTGAGCCTTTAGAATAATATAGATACGTGTTGCTGTGCCGTGAAGATGATGCAATTAGAATGACAGGCGAGTGCAGTAAAGTACTGTTGGAAGGCTAAGCAAGTGGAGGAAAGACTAATGAGGGAACCATTTTTTTCTTTTTTTGGTTTATCTTTTCGTTCATTCTTGACTCCATGGGGTCTCAGACCACGTATGGAGAAAGGTGCTGCTGTTAGAAAATCGTCTGAGTTATTTCTTGTAGATTTAAACACTTGAATGTTATTGATAAATGAGTTAGTTAAAGGTGAATTCTCCTCAGGAGTAACAAATGTTTCAGAGAATTCCAAAGCATGATATCAAGGAGATGTCCAAAATTCTGAGTTTCCAATAAATTGTCATTTTCCTAGAATCACGGCCAAATGGGGATGCCCTTGTTGACGATCACTTGAAATGATTGGCGGCGGCAAAAAATTCATTTAGTCAAATTGTCAGTAACATTCACGTGCCTTGCACATTGACATCCTTAGCTTCTGCCCGTCTTAGAAAACTTTTCCAGCTAGCTCCCGGTTGTTCTGATATCGACCTATCAGTTACTTGTCTTTGTTGAAGCAACCTTCCACTTTGAGTCCGTAGAGTCTCTACACTCATTGTCATCGTTTACTTTAAATTATTCCTATGCTCTGAGATAATTCTTTGAACTTGGGGAGGTACGAATATTGAGGAGTCTCATATTCACTACTCTTTTGATCCATCCTTTAATTTTTAAGAATGATATTTTCTACGAATGTTTGTATGATTCTATCTTCTGAAGAAACTTAGCACTTGACTAAAATGGCGAGCCCTTTTCCTGTGCAGAATATATTTCCTCGCATATTTGGCCATGAAGCAGCCGGGTACTATGCTTCTTCCCCCTTTCTCCTTGCACCACTTCATTTTACTCTTGCGCTTCCAGTCAATCATATAGGGGTTGATAGATCCGAAAATACTAATCTCTTCAAGTTCATGTCAAATGTTATATGACTACCTTTTTGAACAGATCCTGGTCGATGTAGCTCACATTAGAGACAGAACCTAACAATCTTGCTTTTTAAGACTGATACACGCTACGAAGAACAGTAATTATACAGTAATGCTTTTTATCGTTGAATGTTCTTATGCAGGATTGTCGAGAGTGTGGGGGAGGGAGTGACCGAATTCAAGGAGGGAGACCACGTGTTGACGTTGTTCATGGGCGAATGCAAGAGATGCCGGCACTGTACATCGAATAAGAGCAACATGTGCCAAGCACTTGGGTTGGAAAGGAACGGCGTGATGCACAGCGACCAAAAGGCGCGCTTCTTCATTAGAGGCAATCCTATATATCATTACTTGGGCGTTTCGAGTTTCAGCGAGTATGCGGTGGTGCACTCGGGATGTGCCGCCAAAGTCAGCCCAACGGTACCTCTAGAAAAAATATGTATTCTCAGTTGCGGAGTAGCAACAGGTAACGTATCTTGCCCGATAGCACATGGAATCAACTTGGTCACAGTACAATAAGGGCGTGTTTGGTGAACACACCATTTTTTCCCGAACTCAAAAATGATTTTTTTTTTTATTCTATTTCCAGAAACAATTTCTAAGTTTTTGAAAGTGTTTGGTAATTGTCCAAAATTTATATTACTAATATAAAAATATCTTAAAATTTTTTGTTTCTTTTAATTTTTTAATACTTTAATTATATTTTTCTTATTTTTCGTTTTTTTTTTCCTTTTTTCTTCTTCTTTCTCCTTCTTTGTGGCTGGTGACCGGCTAAACGAGATCTAGTGAGCTTGCCAAAGCCTCGCTAGGCTAAGGCAAGGTCCGGCGAGCTTGCCGAAGGCTCACCTAGCCACCGCGAGGCTCGGCCTCGCCAAATTGCCGATGGTTAGGCGAGCCTCGCCCAACTCAGTGTCACCAGGGGCCAACAACGCTTCGGCGAGGTTGCCAGCTAAAAGGAAGAAGAAGAAAAGGAAAGAGAAGAATAGAGGAAAGACAAAAAAAAAATTAGACTTGATTCTAAAAATTATTCTCGGGATCAAGAAGCAACTTTTTTTTTTTTTTCTTAATTTTATTCAAAATCTATTCCTGAGAACCAAAAAAAAAATGATTTTTGTTCCTAGAAACAAAAAATTTACTAAAATGATTTTTATTCTTTTTTTTTTTTTTTTGTTTCCGGTAACAAAAGAGTAGAATTAGTTGTTCTCGGGAGTATTATCAAACAGGCCCTAAGTTCTCATTGCTGCTGACAATCTTGAGCAATGAAATTACACAGGTCTAGGTGCGGCTTGGAATGTGGCCGATGTATCCAAAGGATCAAACGTGGCAATATTTGGTCTTGGAACTGTGGGTCTTTCTGTAAGTGCTTCAGCTTTGCAATTACTTTCTGTTCACTTATCCAATGAGCATTGCCGATTATTCAAGTAACTCTCTTAAATAAGGTTGCACAAGGTGCCAAACTTCGGGGGGCTTCTCAAGTAATTGGTGTGGACATTAATCCTGAGAAGGGCGAGAAAGGTAAACAAAGAAATGTACTTTCTTTCATTCTCAGAACTTATCTTGTGAATCGAACTAGCCTTGATAGTGATCTGTGCATGCTGGAGCAGCAAAAGATTTTGGAGTTAATGTATTTCTCGATCCAAAGGACTATGATGAACCCATTCATGAGGTATGTTATCCTAAAAGTATGATGCAGTAGTTATCTGTTGAAACCAATCCCCGGAGAGAAATTAATATCTCCAATCTTGGTACTCAGGTCATCAAGAGGATGACAGATGGGGGTGCTGATTACTGTTTCGAGTGCACTGGCGATACAAGAGTAGCTTCGACTGCATTGCAGTCTTGCTGTGATGTAATCTTTCTTTCACTGAACCTCATTCATCTTGGTTGATTTTTTCAAACCAAAATAGTGAACTTCTGTCTAATGTTGTTTCCTTAAGGGATGGGGTATGACTGTGGCCCTCCGCGTGCCGAAAGCAAAGCCAGAAATGACAGTTCACTATGGACTGCTGCTCAGTGGAAGGACATTGAGAGGTTCCACGTTTGGAGGATGGAGACCAAAATCCGATATGCCATCATTGGTGGACAAGTACTTGAACAAGGTACTGAGATTTTATACTCATACCTAAATTTTAATGAACATGAAGTGGCGTTTCACCTTTCTGATATTTGTGACATGTCAAAGGAAAGTTACTAACATCGAATCATTAATTAACCATCACCGGCTAAAAGTCACCCGCCACAAATGAAGAATCTATATAGCCGACAGATCTGTAGAATTTTCCGTGATCCGGGTAACAGAAAGGAAAAGGACTTCCCCGTTTGAACAACAGAAAATGCGCCTTTGATGTGTATTGGGAATGCGCTCAACGGTGTTGTTATGCAGGAAATCCAGGTGGATGAGTTCGTCACCCATAACTTGCAATTTGAGGAGATCAACAGAGCTTTCGAGATGATGAAGAAAGGCAAATGTCTGCGCTGCGTCATCCATATGCCAAAGTAGATCGCTTGCATATGAAGAGGCCTGTATGGTTGCCAGTTCTTGTTGGTAGTTTGTTTATAAAACAAATAAAGAGGTGCTTTGTCTCAGGTCGAAAAAATGTGAGTGCGCACGATTTGATATTGACCGATGATCATTATTTTTATTAATTGAAAATTTGGATTTATTTTTATAAAAAATTAACTATAAATCTTGTTGAAATAATACACTGCTTTGTTACGAAAAGTTACGGTTATTTTTATTTATTATTTATTTAATTCCGAATTTTTTTGTGTATTTTCAATGTAATCTTTGAAACGTACTTGGTTTTTTTTTTTTTTTTTTTTTTTTTTTTTTGTGACGGGAGGAGGCCAACTTGCACCGACGGTCGCATCGTAACCCCCCAGTGACGCTAGCAGGAAACCACCACCCCGACGCCACGCTTAAATCGCCTAATGATCCATGAGCCTCCTTGCAACTTGCGTTGCGGGGGCTTGAACTCTCGACCTCCCCGAGGAGGACGTTGTAAGCCTACCCAGCGGAGCCACCTGAGCCGATGGTTTTGAGACGTACTTGTTCATTTTGCAACATTTCCCAAAATGTTGCTTTGTTCTTTTTGCAACCTTTTGAAGAGTTGCCTCTATTGTTTGTTTTGAGAATAAACTAATGTCTTCTTCCATTTTTTTGTTTTTCTTTCGAAAGAAATTATAGCATTGTTTCTAATTATTTCTCATGAGAGACCCTCGAGAAATACTAGAATTGCTATTTAGTATTCTCATTTTGAGACTTTGTTGTATTCCGAAAGAAATTTGCCAGTGACCATTAGTAACATTGTAGGCAAATAAATCCTTAAAAACAATGATATCACACCTTAAAATCCGACTTAATTACTCTAAAGATCCGACATGATGACAAGCAAGTTTCATTAAAATGCCAAGTTCAGATTCCAAATGGAAAAAATGGAACAAAAATATCAAACGTCTATCCAAACATGAGTTAAAACAGGAGTCCGAATTTGATCCATTTCACTGGGACAAATTCTCTTCTCACTCTCTCCTTTCTCTCATTCACGAGAGAAATTCTCTTTGATGAGATTAACTTTTGGAACTGAGCTGCCAATAAAAAACTGAGACTTCTGAAATGTGAGGCCCGGTCTTGCCATCTGAATGACTTTCAGCACCATAATAAATAAG
Organism: Eucalyptus curtisii; assembly: GCA_017140595.1. Taxonomy (NCBI): domain Eukaryota; kingdom Viridiplantae; phylum Streptophyta; class Magnoliopsida; order Myrtales; family Myrtaceae; genus Eucalyptus; species Eucalyptus curtisii. The sequence goes on along the minus strand of CM029504.1, from coordinate 30,533,337 downwards.
TAAAATCCATCCATATTTCCAGATATTGATCATGTCATATGAGATTCATGTCTGGGAAGATTAATTAACTAGTGTCTTGGACTCTGGAATAGTTGTCATGCAAGAAAAAAAAGATCGGTGAAGTTGCATGATAATTGATAGATTGAAGGCGTTTATGAAAATGACAAATAAAAAATTGGTAACCAATAACAAAAATTTATAAAACAAAAAAAAAAATCAAGTTACCATATAATTTAGATAAAAAAAATGATGAGTTTCTATAAGAGTTGATAATTTTAGAGTGTTTATAACAAAGGCAAGAAAAGGTAGGTGCAAAATGAGAGAAAATTTGATAATTGTATACTATCACAAAGAGGAAAAAAGAAAAAGAAATGCATGTAAGACAATCTAAATATCTTTTTCTGATTCTGAAAATCGAAATGAAAAATGAGGGTATCCATGGAGAAAGGAAAAGAATTAGAAATTGAGGTGCAGTTTGGCTGTGCTAATCACGCAATTAGAACTTTAATAATAATAATAATAATAAAGATTAAGACAAATGAAAACGGAGACGGAGCAGAAGAGAAGAGACCAAGTGGAAGTAGACGAGGAGCGGCGGTGGCGATGGCGGCTGCGAGCGCCGTGCGCACGGAGAAGCCGGGAGAAGACGACGACGACGGCGAAACGGTGGCGGGGCTGGGCTCGTACGGCGGGAAGGTGAGGTTGTTGGGCGGCGGCGCCGGAGGCTGCGACGAGGACGGGGAGGCGGCGGCGGCGGAGACGATGCTGCTGTGGGGGATCCAGCAGCCGACCCTCGCCCGGCCCAACGCCTTCGTCGCCCAGTCGTCCCTCGCCCTCGCTGTCGAAGCTTGCGGTCACTCCCTCTCCATCCTCCAATCTCCTTCCTCTCTGGTACGGACTCCATTTTTATTTTTTTTATTTTTTTTTGGGAATTTCGCGACTTGCCGTCGTTCTCGCGCTAGGGTTTAGCGGAAGCGAAACTCTTGTTTGATCGCTCGATTCGATGATCTTGAGCGAGCTGCTAATGCGACTGTTGTTAGAATGGAAATTGGGATTCGTGAAAGGTAGAAATTGCGTACCTTTTGGATTTCTATGATGAACAATGTGAGGAAACTTTGTTGATCAATCTTTGTGGTATGAATGAGAATCTACGGAGCTTTTTTTTTTTTTTTTGTCTCAAAGGATTTATTTTGATGTGGTTGTAGATTACCCCTGGAGTTACTGGATCAGTGATGTGGGATAGTGGAATTGTGTTGGGGAAGTTCTTGGAACATGCCGTGGATTCCGGGATGCTTCTTCTTCAGGGCAAGAAGGTTGTTGAATTGGGCTCTGGATGTGGATTAGTTGGGTATAAATATCGTAAACTCTTGAGTCCTGAGAACATCGAATGAAACTCGAATTCTTACTTCATGCTAATTGCAAAATATATGATTTACGCCAAGGTTAACTCCTTGTTTCGCAAACTTATGGAGAATATCACAAGTTTATGATGAGTTGGATATTTCTTGGCTGAGTGGTTGCGCTACTCACTTGAGGGTGCTTTACTCTTCGTTTCAGCTGCATTTCAGCTCTTTTGGGTGCTCAAGTGATTCTTACTGATCTACCAGATAGATTAAGGCTTCTCAGGAAGAATGTCGAAACGAATTTGGAACATGACAACATGCGGGGATCTGCGGTTGTGAAAGAACTGATTTGGGGAGATGATCCTGATAGAGACTTGATTGAGCCTTTACCTGACTATGGTAATGGTGCTCTTCTCCCTTGATTGATAAATTTTTTGTCCTTCTCTATGCATTCGAATCTTGTAGCATATCAAATTTTTTATTACTGGTTATCTTCTATGGAGTTTTTCCTCCTACCTTTGATTCTTTGCAACTGTCTGCCTCTGCATGGGTTGATCGAATTCGAGCTTACCTGTCTTTGATGCATTTGCCGGTTTTCTCATTAGAGGAGAAACTTACTTTTCATGATTCAAGGATTTTCCCTAATTAAGCTCTCATGCCTTTTCCTCATGTCATTCTTTTCATTTCCTGGGGTTCAATTCCAGCATTTACAGGGAGGGAGTACTTCAGCTACAAGAATTAAGTAATGCCTGTGGGGCTTTTTCAATGGATTATCTGCTTACGGTTGTAATATTACCCATCTTTGAAAGAAGAATGGTTCTTTGGCAGAACTATAATTTATACCTCCTTTTTGGAAAGGAAACACTATCTGTTCATCAAACGGCAACAATTCTCTTGCAAAATTGTGGGACTGTGAAAGGAACCATATATATGTTCTAAGTTTCTCTTTTCTTGGTTGATGATATTCTTAAAATGCTTCCTGTCCGTTGAAAAGAACTTGAAATTATAAAATTCTATGTGATTAACTGTGCTTGCTTTGTCAGTTTTGGGATCCGACGTGATTTACAGTGAGGGAGCAGTCAAGGATCTGATGGAGACATTGCTGCAACTTTCTGGAACTCAAACGACCATCATTTTGGCTGGAGAACTTCGCAATGGTATGCTTTCCATGTGTGTGTGTGAGTGTGTGTGTGTGTGTGGGGGGCACGCGCACGCGCACGTGTTTAAGTGTGAATATGTGCCTTGGGCAGGGGTATATTTTTTATTAGTCTTCTACTTGGCAGATAGTATCCTTGAATACTTCTTCGATGCTGCGATGAAGTATTTCGTTGTTGGGCGCATAGATCAGGCACAGTTCCATCCAGATTATCGCAGCCGGCGAGTAGCAATGTATGTCCTGGTGAAAAAAGTGTAACTCACCGAAACTGAAGATGGCCTGTGACTCAGGGAGCGAGTTCTGTTATGAGAAGTCAAACAGTTAGGCATGCCAGTGCATTGTTATTTTGGATAGATGGAGATTAGCTGTTACATTTCACATAAATGTAGCAATTAGTGTCTCAACTTTTGATAAAATATGACCATCTCTTGCCATCTAAAGGTGGATCAGTGGACGAACATATGTGTCTCAGACTCTCAATAGTGTATTTTTAAGCTGTTAATTGAAAATTCTCTTTTTTTCAGCATCAAAAGATCTTTGTATTGAAGGCGTAATACATGAATGCCATCGCCGCTGTTCGCTGTGTCTTGCCTTGTTTTTTTTTTTGAGCAAAGTGTCTTGCCTTGTTAAAAGGTGGGCAGAACCGTCTCTCTGGAACTACTATCTCGACAGCTTAACCCAACCAAAGTCGAGTCATCGTCAGTTTCGTCGCTTTTGAGCACGAAATTGGCAACAGGGTACAATTGAAATCCGTAGGAAGAGAAACTTCCAGAGAGGATCTCAACATTTTAATAAGAACCAACAAGGCGCGACGGAGACGAAATTGTGGGACATTGGTGGAAGGAAGGAACTGATTATGAAAAAAGAGTATGCTGGGATTTGCGGCCCTGTAGAATTATGACGTAAGTGCCTGAGCATCTCATTCAATTCAGTCGATTTTCTTATTCTCTTTTGTCGTGGCATCAATTTATAACACAGAGACCAGCTATTATTCCAATACAAGACGTAACATGATGCAGGAGCAGTCCATGGTATAATCTTATACATCCAAAGAGCGAAAATATTTGAAATGGCAAATGAACAAAGAGGATCTATAATTCGAAGAGCTTTTCTATAACTCGCTGTACGGTGGCCAGAAAAGATAATTCACTAGACAAGACCAGTAGATTTTTCGATAATCGCGCACCGATGGAACTCTAATCAGAGAATTCTTGCCCAGAACAGCCATGGATTACAAAAAGCCCACGACCCAGCAGATGCCAGATCACACTGTTGGGTGGCAAGGTGGCTTCCCTGTAACTCAGAAGAGTTCAAGGAAATATGAATGAAAAGAGAAGAAGAAGAAGTAGAAGCATCAACCCCTCTCGCTCACCAACCACCACTCTCTCTGTGTCTCTCCTACCTACCACCGAATAGCACTATAGAAACGAAATTCAACGTTAGTAAGAGGCTATGTTGAACTATCATCATCTTCCTACCAGCTCCTTTGCTTGTCTTCTTGTCTCGTCCACGCAACACTTGCGCGCACCTCCCGCTTTCCAGCCACCATGTCGTCCTCCTCACCATCTGTCATCACATGCAAAGGTTTGAATCTTTTTCTTTACTTCTCGGAAATTTCTCTGAATTCTCTGCCCTTTCTTTTGTTTGGGTCTTGTTGGGTGTTCATGTTTCTCGATTCCATGTCGAGACAAAACAATAGCGGCGGTGGCATGGGGAGCTGGGCAGCCTCTGGTGATCGAGGAAGTGGAAGTCAGCCCGCCCCAACCTCAGGAGATCCGCATCAAGGTCGTCGCCACTTCCCTCTGTGGCAGCGACGTCGCCGCTTGGGAATCCCAGGTAATCGATTCTCTGCCCTTCTTCTTGTTTTTCTTCTCTTCTTCTTCTTCTTTTCGTCCGTCTGCCTGAGCCTGAGATCTAGACAGAGAAAGTACAGTGGCATTTTTCATGTGAAGCTGGGCCTGAATAAATTTAGAAGTGGGCTTCAAATGCTCCGAAACGAACAGAATCAGAAAAAACCATTTTTTAGCAGAAATTATTCCTGAAAATACCAAACGCACCTTAATGTCTGGTCCTGCCATCGCTATTGAAATCACATTTTCTTGGAAGAAAATTATCAAGTAGAGTGCGTTCTCAAGCTGCATCTTGAATCAACCAGAATGACATGCAACGGGTCTTAAGTATGAGGAATTTTTCCCCCCTTTTTTGGAGATGGGATGGCCAGAACCTATCTATAATGTGAAAGCTATGTAGGGATAATCTCAGAACTTTGGTGGCATTTGGTATCAATTTGCTTATAGACGATAACTTCAGAATTCTTCTCTCCCACAAAGCCACTAATTTATTATTCTTTTACCCCTCCAAACTCAATAATATTTTAATACATCATCGATTCTTGCTGCACAATTACGATTCATTTTTTTTTATATATTTAACTTAAATAACATGATCTAAATTTTTTTCCCTGTTACTTTGTAGAAAAAGCTTATATTATCGCTATATATGAATTTGGGAGATACTAAATAATTCCTGAAATATAACACGTCATGTTATGTTTGTGCATTTCTATTCTTGTACTGATTAGTTTTTCCAATCTTTGATAATTTTATGTATGTGTGTATCTTTTACAAGAAATGATACATTGAAACAATATCGTATTAATGCCTAAACTGTTCATGCTTCATTTTTATTTCTATCAATTATGTGCACGCCATTAGAAAGTCGAACACTATTCAGGGAGCCTATCTGAAAGTGTTGATCATGGTGGACTTTATATAACCAAGCGATGTTGCACATCTTTACATACACAATAATTTCCCATGGATCATTGTTGCCTTGGGGAAAGAAAAGGAAACACTCTCTTTGTAACATGTAAGGAAGAAAAACAGATAGTTGATGTGAAAGCTCACTCTTAGTACGTAGAATATCAAGTTAAGTCAGAGATGCAGCTTGATTAAGCAAGCCTTGAGCCTCTAGAATGAGATAGATACATTTTGCTGCGCTGTGAAGATACTTTAAGAAGAATGACAAGGGAGTGCAGTAGAGCATCATCCCAACCGCTGTCATATTGAGAGGCTAAGCAAGTGGAGGAAAGACTAAAGAGGGAATCGTTCTTTTTGGTTTATCTTTCTGTTCATTCTTGACTCCATGCATCTCGAACCACATATGAGTAAAGGTGCTGCTCTTAGAAAATGGGGTCATACTTTGGCAGTGTTTAGGCCTTCATGCTGCATTGAAATTCCAAGTTATTTATTGTAGAGCAGTAAAACACTTGAATGTTTTTGATAATTGAGTGAGTTAAAAGATGAATTCTGCTCTGGAGTTTCAACTGTTTCGGAGAATTCCAAAGCACTATATTGAGGAGATGTCCATTGTTCTGATTTTCCAATAATTTGTCAAATCATGGTTAATCACGGCCAAGTCGGGAGTGATGTTCATTTAGTTGATTTCGACAGTAATATTCAGAGGCCTTACACATTGAACTCCTTAGCTTCTGCCTATTTTAAATAACTTTTCCAGCAAGCTCCGTATGTTCTGATATTTGTCTGTTAGTTTCTTGTCTTTGCCAAAGCAACCTGCAACATAAGTCTATGGAGTCTATACATTGTTTTTTTTACCCTATTCTTTAACCAAATTCTATGCTCTGAGATGATTCGTTGAACTTAGGGAGCTGCGAATATTCAGAAGTTGCATATTCACAACTCTTTTGATTCATCTTTTAGTTTTGAGAATGATATTTTCTATTCACGTTTCTATGATTCTACATTCCGAAGAAACTTAGTATTTGACTAAACCAGCGAACTCTTTTCATGTGCAGCCTATATTTCCTCGCATATTTGGCCATGAGGCAGCAGGGTATTATGCTTCTTCCCTCTTTCTCCTTGCGCCACTTTTATTTTTCAGCCTATAATCAGTCATACAGTTACCAGAGAGTTGAGAGATATGAAATTGCTAATCTCTGTGTTCATGTCAAATATTATACGACTGCCTATTTGAACAAATCTCGGTCAATATAGATCATGTTAGACACAGCAGGACTAGTCCTCCAGCATTGATTCTTGATCAAAGAACAGATTGCTGAATTATCCAACAAGAAAAAAGGCCAATTCTATATTAAGCGTCTTATCATTGAATGATGTTAACCTATCATTAACTTGATTATGCAGGATTGTCGAGAGTGTGGGGGAGGGAGTGACAGAATTCAAGGAGGGAGACCACGTGTTGACATTGTTCATAGGTGAATGCAAGAGATGCCAGCACTGTACATCTAATAAAAGCAACATGTGCCGAACACTTGGTTTGGAAAGGAGCGGCTTAATGCACAGTGACCGAAAGACGCGCTTCTCAATTAGAGGCAATCCTGTATATCATTACTGTGCTGTTTCGAGTTTCAGCGAGTATACGGTGGTGCACTCAGGATGCGCTGCCAAAGTCAGCCCAAAGGCACCTCTAGAGAAAATATGTATTCTCAGTTGCGGAGTAGCAGCAGGTAACATATCCTACCTGATAGCGCATGGAATCAAGTTCGTCACTGTACAATAAGTTCTTACTGCTGACAATCTTGAGCACTGAGATTACACAGGTCTAGGAGCGGCTTGGAATGTGGCCGATGTATCCAAAGGATCAAACGTGGCAATATTTGGTCTTGGAACTGTGGGCCTATCTGTAAGTGCTTTGGATAACTTTCTGTTTTCCCCTTATCCAATGAGCATCACCCATTATTCTAGTAACTTCTCTTTAAAAAGGTTGCGCAAGGTGCCAAGCTTCGGGGAGCTTCTCAAGTAATTGGTGTGGACATTAATCCTGAGAAGGGTGAGAAAGGTAAACAAGCTGATATATTTTCTTTCATTCTGAGCACTTATCTTGTGCTTACCGAAGTAGCCTTAATAGTGATCTGTGCATGCTGGAGCAGCAAAAGATTTTGGAGTTGATATGTATCTCAATCCAAAGGACTATGATGAACCCATTCATGAGGTATTCTATCCCAAAAGTTTGATGCTATACTTGAGATTGGCATAATCTGTCGAAACCGATCTCTGGAGAGAATTTAATCACTGAAATTTTTAATGCTCAGGTCATCAAGAGGATAACTGATGGGGGTGCTGATTACTCTTTCGAGTGCGCTGGCGATACAAGAGCAACAACAACTGCGTTGCAGTCTTGCTGTGATGTAATCTTTCTTTCACTGAACCCCCTTCATTTTTTAAGGAATGTTTTCAAAAGGAAAATAGTGAAACTTCTTGTCCAATGTCTCCTTAAGGGATGGGGTTTAACTGTGACCCTTGGCGTGCCCAAAGCAAAGCCAGAAATAACAGCTCACTACGGACTGCTGCTCACCGGAAGGACACTGAGAGGTTCCATGTATGGAGGATGGAAACCAAAATCCGATATACCATCATTGGTCGACAAGTACTTGAACAAGGTAGTGAGATTTTATGCTTGTCCCCGAGTTCAATAAACATGAAGTGGTGTCCTGTTGCGGCAACTTGCATTTTCCCTTTTGATATGTGATAACAGGAAAAGCCTACATGTTCTTGACATGTTCAGGAAGTTGCTAATGAAAATAAATGGAAGTTATCGACATCAAATTACTAAGACATCTAGAAACTTGCCGCTGTAGAATTGTCTGTGTTCAGGGGTAACTAAAAGATGAGGACTACCTCCTTTGATGCGTATTAAGAATGCGCTTACCGGCGTTGTCGTGCAGGAAATCCGGGTGGATGAGTTTGTCACCCATAATTTGCAACTGGAGGATATCAACAAAGCCTTTGAGCTCATGAGGGAAGGCAAATGTCTGCGCTGCGTCCTCCATATGCCGAGGTAGATGGCTTTGCTTATGAAGAGGCGGATACAGTTGCCGGGGCTTTGCTTATGAAGAGGCCGATACAGTTGCCGGGGCTTTGCTTATGAAGAGGCCAATACAGTTGCCGACTCCCAGTGATGCATGAGGCTTAGAATGAATGTTACGGAATCTGATTTCATCACCAGAAAGGCAGGGACTCTGGTGGCCTGAACCATTATTTTGGCTCTCTCTCTCTCTCTCTCTCTCTCTCTCGTGAATGGGAGAAGAAATTTACTCTTTGCCGAGATGAACTTCTGCAACTAAGCAAATTGAGACTTCAAGAATCTGAGATCAGTCTTGCCACCTGAATGCCTCCTGCATCATTACAATTCCATCCATATTTTCTCTATTTTAGGTGCCGATCCTGTCAGATAATGATTTACAAAAATCTTGTAGATTCCCCGTTTGAAAGAAAAAATTGAAGCACGCTAATACTAACTTATCAACTTTTACTTGCGTAATTTGTTAATGTTTCAAATTTATTGACTTTGATATGAAATTGTCAACCTAAATTAGAGCGACTTTCCAACTATTGTCAAATTAAATCACCAAAGTTTGGATTACAAAATTTCAATCGAATTACTTACCTGCATTTTATTTTTTAAATTATGAACCTTTCTATAGAGTTATCAAGTAACGGTGACTAGCAACTTAAATGAGAATTGGAAAAAAAAGTTAATAAATTGTTCAAATGATGATCGGAAAATTCATATAAAATTCGATATTTCTCTATTGTTTTAAGAATAAAAAAAAATTAATTGGTAAGATTTGATAATTTGCTAATTATAAATGAGGATCGGTAACTTCATAAAAGTGACTTTAAGCAAATGACCACTATGTAATCTGGAAATTTGGTAAATGGTCCATTATTTTTTCCCAATAGATTATGACACTTAAAAACTCTTAAACCGGAAGAGTAGAATTATCCCAATAAACAGGTACACGGGATGGTATTAACAACACATAGTTAACTTCTGTAGACCCTTTATGACATCTGATCTGTTAAAGAGTCTGAATCTCTACTGACAGTCTGACACCATCTCGCAGTTTTCCTGGGCCAATTGGCACGCCGTGAAGTACCGAACGCACAGGTGTAGAAAATCTTTGTTTAAAGTAATCGAATAGAGCCACTTGGCACAATTCCAAAACAGTAGGTCAGAAGCAACAACTTTCGAGGATTAAACTCAAACCAGCGGGACACCTTTCTTCTGCTTGTGTTGTTAACTCTTCTACACAATCAAAGGAAACCATTGGTAGATGAACCACCCCATGCAAACTTGGCCCTTTTTGTATTTGTTGTTAGGTGGGGCAGTTGGAGGACCTGGAGAATTGCGATCCTATATTTCGCTCTGAAGAACAAATCAACCAACTCAGCTCATCAAGAAACTTGTCTAGGTGCCAAAAGTGCCTATACTCCAGCGGGAATTCCAGAATGCATCGTCAGCTTAAGTTCGCTGTACCAGAAGCAATGGCAGCTAATCAGAGAATTCATCCGGCAGTTCCGGTTGCAACAAGTGCCACGGCACCTTTAGTGCCACCGAGCTCTTCTGTTTCAGAGAAAGGAACCCAAGTTCATCGAGCTTCTCCGTTGCAAGGTGGTGGACCTGTGATTTTCGCGAAGCCACAGAAACGAAAAGGCTGTTGCTGCAGGTTATTGTGCGGGCTCATTAGCCTCCTCCTCCTCATACTGATCCTCATTGGAATAGTTGCAGCAGTTATTTACTTTGTCTTCCAACCAAAACTTCCACAGTATTCGGTTGACCGCCTTCAAATAAGTGCTTTGAGGCTGAATTTCGACCTGACCCTGTATGCACAATTTGATGTGAAGATTACGGCCACGAATCCAAACAAAAAGATTGGAATCTATTATGAGAAGGGTGGCAGATTAAGCGTGTGGTATTCAAATGATAAGCTATGTGAAGGATCATTGCCAAGATTCTACCAAGGTCACCAGAACACAACAAGACTCGACATTACCTTGACTGGCCAAAGCGAGTCTGGGAGCACCATAATGGCAGCACTGCAGCAGCAACAGCAAACAGGACAAATCCCTCTTGATCTAAAAGTTGATGCACCGGTGTCAGTCGAACTAGGCACAATGAAGTTGAGGAAGGTTAAAATCTTGGGCCGATGTTCCCTGGTGGTGGACAGCTTGAGTACCAATAGCATGATCAGCATCAAAGAAAGCCACTGTAGTTTTGGGATGAAGCTTTAAATTGTTTAGTTGTCATGAGTTACTTCTTTTTTCTTCAGTTTCTTTTGTAAACTCAATTTCCATATTCTCTAGACAGAGAAGATTCATTTGTCAGAAACTATGATGTGTCAGATAACCTATATATATTCTTTTTCTGAATTTCCTCTCCCTCTCTCTCTGCGCACGCACGCGCGAGGACTCAAACATCTTGAGAAGCATCATGTTACCTGAGAATACAAAAAAGACCACAGTTCATCAGGAACTGCCTCAAAAGCTAAGAAGCAAGGAACATGGTCCAACCATTTTAAACAATGCACATAAATCAATACTCAGATTAATGACATTAAAATCACAACGTTTCTATGTTTCTGTCACTAAAAAGAAAAAGGAAAGTAAAAATGCCATCAATTTAGGGTATTCAACTCAAAGGAACTTAATTCTATCATAACGATCCAAGAATCTGAAAATTGGATATTTTGAGTGCAAATAATGAGTCCAGAGAAAATGTATCCAACATATTGCAGTCTCACAGGAACAGAGAGAGAAAGTCTGACACATCTCGCCACACATTGTCCCAATTTGATTAAATAGGCAGTCCAGAGTAATCATCAAAATAACATCAACATTGAATTAGGTCAAAAATTGATTAATCTAATAAATACTAACCTTCTTTTCCCAAGATAAATTCCGAAACTCCGCTAAGATTTTGTGTTATGTGATTAGAAACAATGTCGCGACCATGTCCTGCTTAAAATACTAAATCTGTCTTCCACAAAATCAAGTTGCTAATTCCAGGACTTCAAACGGCAAAGTAAGCAGTGCGCTTACACTTTTAGGAAACTAAATCAGGCTACTTAGGGTGGGGTTGAGGCAGGTTTTTCTGAAGGCATTTTAACAGAAAAATAATAATCGAAAATATGTCCAACAGAAAAGTAACACATCACTCAGCAGGTAAGGTAATCTATATACAAGTCAAGTTGCACATATTACCTTGAAGTCTGCTCGCAAACACATGTCACGCCACTTTCAGAAAAAAATTTGTAGCTAATTTCCAGTTAAAGCACGTGGTCTATGCTCGATCGTATGGAGAGACATCCCGGTCTGAGAAACTGCTCTAACAAAAGCCATATTTGCAGTTAAGGTCGGCGCACGCCAGTAATCTCCAGTGCCAAAAATAACCTTGTTCTTTTGAGCAAGCTTTCTGGTAGTAGGAAGGCCGATCATGCGATCTGAAGGATTATCTGGAACAACACTGTTGCAAATCCAACTCTTTAGCTCAGTGAATTGCCTTGGATCAATATTTCTTTTATAAGTAAAAGACAAGAATGATGCAGTAACTGTAAATAAACATGATGACTAGATAATATAGAAGATTGATTTCGCTAACACCCTCATCTTATCCTGAAAGTGAACAAGGGACCAACTTACGAAAGACATTTTAGTATCTGATCTGCTCTTAGCTTCTCCTTGGTCCCTCCATACATTGCTATTAACTCTTTGAACTCTGAAAGAACACTTTCACATATCACACCATTCTTTCCGCAAATTACTGCACCCAGCTCTGGGAGGATTTGTTTCTGAATCTCAGAGTTTGCCTGGAAATTGTCAAAGCTAATATTACTGGTGCTGAACGTAACACTTGGGAGATAAAGCAGAAACCAATGGGTTCACAAAGTAAAATTAATGTACCTGTGCAATCACAAAAGGCAAGTTGCCTTTGAACCGCTGCCTCAACTCACTTTCTTCCGCATTCAAAAGTTTCTCCGCACCACCATTACTAATGTCTGATACAAGAGCGATTAAAGCTGTCGTATCAAAATTTATAAGATCACCTCCACTTAGTTCCTCTCTTGTTTTAGCAGAAGCCATATCTTTCCCTTTCATGGGAGGTCTCAAGCCAGAAATTAGAGTGTCAAAGGTAGTAGGATAATTAAGGCTCACATCTCCCTCAGGATTCTCCGTCTCTGCAGCACCCAGTATTGATTCTCCAGCTCCCACTTTGGGATCTCGAGCCGGTTTCTCAAAATTATCCACCTTTATTTCTAGGGCAACTGAATCTTGGTAAGACCTTGCAATTATATTTACCCACTCACCTTCCATTTCCTCCAAAAAACCAACACTGGAAAGGGGGACGTCAGCTTCCATTTCATACTTAACGGCCCGAAACTCATCGACAATCTTCTTGAGAATGGAGTCGGTCACACCGCGTGAAAAGAAAAGAATAATCGACGAAGGCCTCAGCATCTGCGAGAACTGAGCAGCAGCAACGACTTGCTGAATCCTCAATCTCAATCCCTTGCCTTTATGGCCATCGTGCCAGGTCACATGGTTCGGGTTCCTATCGGATACGACAACCCAAACCGGGATTCCTTTCAGCGTGCACACGATATCGACATGAGCAATTTTCGAACCGGAATCAGCTCTCCGCACCTCGCCGCTCGCCAGCAACAGAGGGACAGGCTTGCAAACGCGCGAAACTCCCGTGACCAGAAGATGCTGGAGAACGTGAACGACAGCTTCGAGGTGTCCGATATTAACACTGCCAACACATACTCCTCAGTAAGATCGCAAAACTATCCGATATTCTCCTCAACCAAAACAAAATTACTTCCACAAGCCAATCAAGGGGAAAGAAAAAGCTAAAAACGAACGAACTCGACAAAGAAAAATAGAGTTCATCCTGTTTATTCAACAAGACACAACTCGAACTCTACAGGAACATCAACGATCCAGCATGGCAATGATCTAATCGCAAGTCTCGGCCGAAAAAGCACGGGCGGCTTAGCCCTATCCCGTAGAGATTGAGAGCGTGCCAACGGTCCAATGAGGATACAGAGAGACTGACCTGAGAGGCGAATCCGAAGAAGGAGAAGAGGCGCGTCGAGAGAGGAAAGCGAGCTCGGACTCGGCCAGCTTGAGGAGCGTGCGCCGGCAAGGACCGGCGACCGAGGGAGGCAGCCGGCCGATCGCGTCGATCAGGCAGACGCACCTCCTCTTCGCGCCTTCCGCCGGGTCGGCCTTCTCCGCCATAACCGCTCCTGCTCCGCCCGGCGGGAACCGGAACGGAATCGAGAATGACGCCGGAGCGTGAAAAAGCGTGCGGCGGGTGTGACGAAGAAGAAGAATCCTTCGACCTTTCTCGCGATGGCTTCAAACGACCTGCCGTATTTGTATCCCGGCCGGGGGTTAACTTCATGAGATTGCTTAGTGCACTGCTTATTAAAGGTTTAGATATGAATTAGCGAAAGAAACATATGAAATGCATATACTTTATTCCCATTTTATTTTGTGGAAGAAAATCTCTCTTTTATTATCGATTTTTGAGAGAAGATGAAAGAATGGTGAAAATGGAGAAATATAAATTTCACTAAAATATTAATATAAGTGAAAGTGAAATGTTGATGATGCTAAAAATAATAAAAATGGCGAAGATTGACAAAAATATTAACAGCCTTAACAATATATTTTTAAGGAATAGAGACACAATTAGAATAAAAGAAAAGTGTCTCGACAATCAAAGGGTCAAGTAACAAATATTGGATATTCATTATACTTTCATTGATTATATAACATAATCCAACTCCGCATTCTATTATAGGTATATATACAACTTCGTCCGTTCTTTTTATTCATATACAATTCTCTGATCCTTTTCACAATCAATACACACGCTAAATTTTCCTCTCAACTGGAATTGACATCGAGACACCAAATCATATATTTCAACAAGAAGGCAACATTGCTTGGTTGAGAAGAGAAAGGCCACTACTTTCCCACCGGAGTCGAGACAAATTACACTCAAAGCAGATACTTGTACAATTTCAAAGGCCTCTCTTGAACTGACTGTGACCATATTAAAGACAGAACCAAAAACATACAGGAAAATGAAACTTGATCGAGAAAAACTTCCGTCATTGAATCCGAATAAACTTCTCCAATGATCCACTTTGCTTCTGTATCTTCCATATCTGAAATCGGTGGCATCTTTGTATTCACTGAACATGATAATGTAACACTTCATCTTGTGCCCTTGGGCTGGTTGGCCTCCAGCCTGCTTCTGTCTGTTCTCTCCTCATTCCAACAACTATGCACTGAAGGGAGCTGGTATTCATCGGGTTTTAAGGCCAAAGCAAAGTCAGGCAAGGCCGGTGCACTTTGCGTAGTCCTGCTACACGATAGTAACGCATGGGATCTATCAGTATGCTCATGTCAAGATTCTCACACATTTTCTATAGGCAGAGGAGAAGGACTTACTTATCTTGGGAGTACAGATCTCTGTTTATCCGCACTTTAGCGGAAGCATCTTTTGGGATTTTCTCAGAGATGTACTTTGTGGTTCCCCAAAGCGGTGGGTTCCTGCAGCAAGAGAAGTTGTTAGTTTCTATTGTCCAACCAGAGAAAATGCTGTTGCTGCTCTCTCTCTCTCTCTCTCTCTCTCTCTCTCTCTCTCTCTCTCTCTCAGAGACATACACACACAAAAGCACATTAAGGCATGGACGGAAACTGCACTCACACTCTCAAGTAGATAAAGCCAGCAAAAGGCAAAGATTAGCGCACCAAGTGACGCTGGCTAGTGGCCATAAATGAGCATGAAATACTGCACTAAACTGCCGGAGGAAGGAAACTCTGTTTTTGAGATGAAATCGACCAAGTGTGAACTATTCCTCATTTCGCTTGGCACCTTGGTTTTTGCTTGGATCTTACCTGATGCATTGGGTGAGTGGAGTATTTCATAGGTTATATAACTACTTAGGTGGCTTATTCGTCATTTAAAAACTTACATGGTTTGGAAAATTGTCAAACCATAAACATAGGATGAGACGAAATTTGATTTTATTAAGTTGAATACATCCAAATGATTCTTTTTCTATCATGGTTTACTAACTTGAGCCATAAACTAACTTCTAAACCTAGATCTCTCTCCATCTCATGGACTACCAGACTTGCTTAGTCAGCAAAAAGTGATTTTTTGACAAAATGTAGAGAAGTGGCCGCCAAAGTTGTAGGCATGGTAGAGATATCGAACTAATTCCAGTTACTCACTGAGAGAATAACGAAACTAACAAAAAGCGGCAAACAGGAAAATTTTAAATTTGTCACCTTGACAGAGGAGGTGTAGCGTCAAATGCCTCAGAGAGCTTCTTACTTTCTTCGAGAGACTCGACTGCTACCTGCAAAGCGGCTGCTGCCATTCCATGGGACTTCCCCTCATCAAGTATCAGACCATGGAAATAATATGCTGCAGCCTGGTGGAAATATATTGGCATTGAGGAGATTATCATAGATGAAACAATATGAGATGTGATGCCCCCTAGATATGGAAGAATGAGCAATCGTCACATTGGTTTTTATGCCCATATTTTGACCTGAATTTCTCTCTTCCTAGATGTTCCCAAATAAACTAATTAGTCTCTGGTTTGGCATGCTAACTTAGTATCTCCTAAATAATAATAACGATAATGCAATCGACTAACAATCATCTTGTTTCATGCCTAGTCAATTTCCAGTATTAAGCACTTAACCCAAGTTTATGCGCTGAATAGGTAGCTAGTTCAGTGGTTGTGAGAAAAGGCAATGGGATAGTAATTTTCGAACCACTGGTTTGATAATCTTTGTCTGAAGGTCCATATGATAATGAACGGTGAGAACCAACTACAGTTCATATGATAGAGCATTTTTCCTCTGTTGCCTCCTGATGAAACCCCTAGTCAAATGAGGAAGCGTGTCCATGTGTGTTATAAGCCATAGCCTTCCCAAATAAGAAAATAAACAACAGTTTCAAATTGATAATAATGTCTGCAAAATTTAGCTTCAAAGGTGATGGAATAAACGTAAGCTTGGATAAATGGATTATGTAATGTATATGAAAGATACTGTGCAACAGTACCAGTCCACAAAAAACCAGAATGTTCACGCTGTCTGATATTAAACACTCAACTGATTCAACCTAGAATAACACGCCAAAGATTTGGTATGATAATGATCCCTTTCGTCTTGAAAGTTTAAGACGCATAGGCACAATCTATCAAGCAAAGGGATAAAAGAGCTAGGCAGAAGAAATCATGCCAATACCTTTGCTTCAACGTACTTCCATTTGACATATTGACGGTGCTTTTCTCCCCAACCGTTCACTAAGGGGAAGTTCACAAAATTCTCTTGAGCCTTTAAAGCAGAAAAACATTGAGAAGCCATTCATAAGTCAGACAACAGCGCCCAAATCGAAGAATACAATCATATCAAGAAGTCAAAAAATGAAGCAGGCGTTAATTTAAGATTCTATCAGGGCTTTAAGCAATTGATTCAAAGTTGGCAGATCTTACCTGCTCCCAGTATTTTACCATCTCACAGGCAAGCCTACGCTTCACCGCCAGAGTGGCTTTGGAACTGTCTATGGCCATTCCAAGTTGAATGTCAGCAGCCTAAATCAGTTCTTGCAAAACATTATCTAATAAGTTAGAGTGAAATAGCATGCATTAAAAAACGAGTAGAAAAAACGTTTATGCCATTAATACCAATGGAAGAGATGTCCTTCAATATTCCGAACACCTAACACAGGGCAAAGAGGTCGTCTAAAGAAGCACCATACTAGATTTCTTACCACCCACACACACACAAACACACAGAGGATCATCCCCTAATTTGCAGTTTGTCCAGTGTGCATAATCTTTTTCAAGTAGAGATATGGCGTACACAGCATATGTAAATCAATACAAGTACCAAGTATGGGCACACAGTTGACATAATTGGTCTTAGGATCGCCGCCCAATAAAATTTGGAGGTGGATTTTGCAAATTATATTGTCTCTCCTCGACAGAGTCGAACCTAGCCCATGAATTCACTAAATCTTTGAGTTCACATTAAGTCGTTTATAGAAGTCTCGTATAAAGCACTCAAACTGCTATCGCGGCTTTAAAGGTTTTGGCCCCTGTGATTAAACAAAAGATGATATACAGATCACTGAATCTCTATCTAAACTGCCAGACGTTATCCTTAACACTATTCTCCTCTACAGTAAGTTCAGAAATTTATGTGAATGCAGGTTTTCTGAAGTAGAAAAATACTTAAATGATGAGTGTTGGTCTAAAGTTGATAAGCACTAGCAACTTGATTCACAAACTACATCTCCTCAGGAAAATAAATGTAATACCTGCCCCAGCACTTGGAGGCAAAGTGCTTGAAGAACTCCATCTTGAAGGTCTACCGGTAACTCTCTCCTAAGATGCAAAAGAACCATCAACATAATTAGTACACATTCACTTCCCATAAAGCTGCGTATTTTGAATGTTTGCTGCAAACCTGAGTTCAGCAGGGAATTTCGGAAGAACATGCTGAACTGCATAGTCTAAGAACCCAGCTGCCTTTAGGAAAACATCAACAGATGCTCTCCTGCATTCTGTAGTAGAGAGATAGGGAGGAGGTCAAACATACTACGAGGAAAGGAAGAAAGAAAACAGATGATAAGTGAGAGATCTGTTAAAAAAGCCTGACAGTTGTATGACAATATCAGACTACTTTATCAATACGATCCCATAACTAGATTTGTCCTTGTGGAACTTTAATTGGACTTTGAGAATGCACAAACTGTTCTCTTTGAAATCATTTCTCTTGTTAGTTCTCACAGTATCCATGCTATGGAATCCCCATAACTCATGCCTAAATGATGTAAACTATGCCGAAAGTTCCAGTGGTGTCCCTGGCCAAACAAACAAGGTCAAGCTCCTTTACTCCGCATTCCTTTATTGTACCCTATTGATGATTTTTTGTCCATGATATTCTCCTATATCTACAGAGCTCCCCATGGGTCTGGAGGAGTTCAAAAGCCTAATGAAGGACAAACCTGTCTAATACAAATTTGGTTCTCTATAGTAAACATAACTGCAAAGAAGTCGCTATGCCATCGCAGAAGCTTTTTAGGTAATTCAATTCACGTATACTGAAAGCTGCTTCTCATGGTGCTGAAGGTAGGGTGGGACCAGATTAAAATCTTCCCTTATGTTCTGGTAAGTGCTTTACAGACACAGTGCAGAATCTTTAGCATCTCACAACCACCTTTTAGACCAATTAAAATGCACAGAGCATTCATGTACCATAATATCTGGATTAATTCCTATAAGCTGATGGTGTAGAGCTATAATTTATGAACCATAGGAGAACAAGAAGAAAGGGAAATTACACTCCACTGCATTTTCTTCTATCCACCCAGACATACTAGAAAATCATTGAAACCTATTGGTCCAAATGCAAATTTTCAGTGAATACAGGAATCTTGTAGTACCAACCTTCCGAGACTTTTGACTGAACGTCATCAGCTGATGTCTTTGGAAGGAGCATCATGTTAGCTTGCAACAGCAATGCCATTGCCATCATATGCAAAACTGACAATACCTCATACCAAGCATTAGATATTGCGGTTTCCTGCAGAACACAGCTCACATCAATCCACCATAGCCTATCATGGCACCTCAGAAACAAGAATACACACAGTTAGTTCCTGACCTCTGCTTCATCCTCCTGATTAACCCAAACGAATTGTACTTTGTGCATCAGATGGTTTTCTATGACATAGACATTATCAATAAGATCAGCAAATCTCTTCAATCGCACACATTCCAAGAACACAAAACTATTGGACATTTACCTTCTTTGACCAATCCCAATAGTACAGGCAAGTAATCTTCCAGAGCCTGCTGCAGATCAGTCAATGTCGAACCTCCTGTAAGAAGTTCATGAGCAGGTCGACAAATTGAGACTACAAACAGTCGTAATGTGGAAGAGCCAAAAAAGAAAAAAAGGCTGATGTGTTGCAGGTAGACCATGCTGGGTGGCACTTTTTCTCGTCAATCTCTTGACTGTAGGGACTCCTTCACCGGCCAGCACGGCTATACGGGTCCTAAGGGCAGTCAGGAGTTGCACCAAATTCCTCGATAGATGGCTGCCCAGTGACTGATAAAAATCGACTGACTTAGGAATCCGGAGACCTGGAACGTAGACAGAGACCTCCCCAATGTCTCGTGGCGTCCTCCTCTTACCACCATTATCCACCGGCGTTGACACCAAGCATCCCATATCTTAAGGCTTGGTCTATCTGTAATGACAACACAACTGATTCAATTTAAGATATCAAACAGATTGAATTAAACATGACGAGCAGACTCCCTCCCTCTCTCTCTCTCTCTCTCTCACACGCGCGCAAGCACCAAGCGGGCGCACATGCATGCAACCTCCGCAAGACGCTTGCACCAGAAGGAACGGGACAAACTCAAAAGCAAGAAAGCTCTCAGTTCATCAACTCCGGGAGCAATTCCAATTAGAAGAGACTAGAACAGAGCTTCTTCTTCGCAAATTCACCGTATAACTAAGAATCAAATGCTAATCCTGCGATCACCGGGACGAAATGCAGCAACCCCACAAGCGGAGAGAACAAGAAAACCAGCGATGGATGAAGTAACTACATAGCTAAGCATTTCTACAAAACGACTAAAAACAGCTCTTTTTTTATTGGAGCAGGGAATATCGAATTGCAAAAGCCATGGATACGCACGCCGAGGCCATGAAAACAGTACTTTCATCACTACCTCAAAAGAATGCCGAAGCTCGAACAGCAACGAACCCCCCAAAAAAGACCCAGAAGAAGCTTATCGCAAAGTTCGAAAATGTACACGACTTTTCACTCGCCGAGAGAGAGAGAGAGAGATTGTGGAAGGTTCTGATCGAACTGTTGACAGAGAGGGAATAGAAAAATGGATGGATAGTTGAGAAGATACGATATTTTTTCCTTCTTATATTAAAGTGGGAGGAGACCCATGTCGTAACCCAATGACACACGGGCGACGACCCACTCGCCACCATTTTTAAAGCTCAAGCTCTCTCTCTCTCTCTCTCTCTACTGTAACTGTTGATCTTCTTCACGTCCTTGTCATTCCCATCACAGTCATATTCATGGAGACATGTATTTCCTCGTTTCATCTTACCTAGTCAAAACCAGTCACATCTCCCTTGAGCCACGAGAAAAAAGAAAATTTCAGTCCCCATCGTTTTAACTGTATCTACCTAGGTAGGATGTGATTACTTGAGCGAAAAAATTAATTCGTGAAATAAAAAATAATTTACAATTAAAAAAAAATATGAATGTCTTAACCTAAAAATGATAAAATGTTTTTGTTCAAAAGTTTATGAAAAGTTTTTTTTTCTTTATCATGAATTTTTTTTTTGTAATAAATACACCTCAAACTCATTTTAAATGCGAGTAAGAAAAGCATATTTTAGTATGCTTTTGTGATGCAGTTGTTTGTGTTTGACTTATATTGTTCGCAAAACACGTACCTTTCCTATCTAGTTGGCCCAGTGTCGTTGTTTGATCCTTCTCTTTGTTTGCATATATTTTATACGAAGATAATCATAATCATATCAAGGAAAATGGTTAAAATTAACTGTTCAAATATTAAAATATTAAATTACACATTCATCAAATAATTTAAAGTTTTAGAAGTGGCCTTTTAGTTGCCACTATTATGTTCTTTCATTATATATTTCCTGTCTATATATATATATATGAAGAGAAGTGTTAGAATATTTAGATATAAATATTTTATATTAAATTGCACGTTCATCTAAGTTGCCAATGATTCCACGAAATTTTATGTTAACTATATAGCCATTGCAATGGTACTCTCTTTTTATTTTCGTGGTTGTTTGACCTCTTATTTTCTTGTGAATTTTAGACCACCATCCACATAAACACGCTCACATGCTGATGAATTGGAGCATATGAAACAATAATTGATCCGAAGACCGTCATAATTTCCCAGAAAAAAAAAAAAAGCACATAATAACGGCATATAATTATAGAAAGAAAACAAAAATGTTCTTGGAAATTCATATACTTTAACCTGCGCGATCGTATTTCCCAAAAACATTAAAACTACTCGACCAGCATTCCCCGAATGTAGACGATTATGACAATTAATAATAAACGTGCATGAAAAATATTTCATTTTTGTGCCAAAATTGAAAAATATCAGTGTCCACCCTCGACCGTTAACAATAGTATCTCAATTTCAAATTCAAATGACCATCAGAGAATGACAAGCCCAAATTTCTTGTTTCTGACACTTCATGTCTGCCCGTGGGACAACCGACGCGTGGCATATCACAAATTGGTCGGGGCAATAGCAATAATTAGTTAGGAGTACGCTTCCGGACACGTGTCCCCCCATGTGGAGTCCATGGCCAACCAACCCATCAAAGGACCCACCAAGCATAACGTCGTATGATGCAAAAAATTAAAAAAAAAAAAAATCGGAAGGATTGACCTATACCTTATCTTTTTTTTTTTCTGATTGGCTATCGATTGATACCGTATGTGGTAGAATCTTGTCCAGCGCTCAATATGATTCACTTATTTGATGATCACCTCTTAACAAGGTTGATTGAGTTCAAGCGATCGTGATTTTTTTTTTCGTCAAATAGCATTTGACTAGTGTGATAATATGCCGCTAGTTTATCAATCAATGGCAACATGTTGTTGGTTCCCTCACAAATAAGAAGTTGATTACTAGTTTCCTATGACTGTGACTTATTTTTCAATATAATCAAAGAGATATCTAGGATTATTTTGTACTATTATGTGTTTATTCCGGTCCCATAATTTGCATGGGCATATGCAAAGACATCCTTCAATTACGGTGGTGCCATAAAATGCACTTTCCAAAGTCGGAGAATGATGACATCTAGCGTGATGCCTTAAATAGATGTTGATTCTTTTTTTCTTTTTCTTTTTTAATGATGAGGAAGCCTATCCCGAGATACATAAATCTCATGTTTATGAAATATCTATTAATTAATCTTGTGTATTTGGGTGGAAAGTTTGAAGCAATGACTCAAACTTATCAAAGCGAATCTTATACACTTGAATTGGCTCATTTTCATATCACTTTTGATCCCATGACCATATATATATATATATATATATATATATTTGTGGATACCATTTACATACCTCTAAGCAAAATCTCAAATTGAAGATGTATGATTCGGGATTTGAGCAATTTTTTCAAAGAAAGCCAAGTTTACATAACGGGGGCTATTGTTCTGGCAGTCGGTAACACTAACGATGCAAGGAATTTTTAAAAATAAAATTCATGTTTATATTTAATATTTATGAAAGTGGAGGTATAAATGGTTTTTGTTGAGCGTTCTTAACCCAACACGTGACGACAAAACTCGAGGACAACTTCCAAGCAGACAAGCAATCTCGACTGGATCGCGGGCATCCGAGAATCGTCAATCGAAACAAAGGAATAAAATCGTGGGACGGAACAAGGATCCAATCGTTTGCCTTTTTGGGCTACACCAACGGTTCGGGATCACGATAAAAATCTTAATTCTAACCAGCACATATTCCTCCACGTTTCGGCTTGCCAATAATGTTGGGGGGGCCCACCTGTGCCCTGTGCCGCACGTACACGCGCCACCTGGCCACCGCCCAACGCCATCCGTCCTTCCACGTGGCCCGACCCGTCCATGACGTCACCCGGGCGCATCTGAATCCAGGCCCCGATTGGTCACTTCGCGAAGGGCGGTGATATTTTCGAAATACTATGATAAGAGGGCGACACGCGTCTGCCGTGGTGGCGTGGTCTTGGTCCTGATCTGGAACGCCGCGGGGGAAATTACGGTTTTAGGCCCCGAGCTGACGGACAGGGCTCGGTTTTGAAATTCTGTGACCTTCCGGAAGGTTGACCGGAACGCGGTGGACGGCTAGAATATTGCCACGTGGACGGCGCGCGACGTGCTCACTTGCGGAGCCTTGCCGTTGCAGATCAAATCTCTCGTCTCCCTCTTTCTTTCGGAGAAGTCAAGGTCCAGCTGGATGGCCGAAGGCGGTGCCACGTGTGGTCTCTCATGGACCGAGCCTGCCAGAAAGATGCCGTTTCATCTCATGGCCAATCGAACCTAGACATAAATGGACGGCCCCCGTTCCGTGCTTACGTGGCATGCGTGTCGAGTCGTTGTCCGACGAGGATGGGGATTATTAGGTTGACTTCCACGTTGGTGGGCTGATCTATCTACTTTTCTCTCCCTCCTCTTCGTAACACGTGGCTAAACACAAAAATATCAAGGCACCTCGACTCGAAAGGGATCCATTTAATTAAACTTTGGAACCAAACGTAGTTGAGGGAGACTCCTGCCTCTATTTAATGGTGGTCAATTTCAGATTAAATCAATTCTCACCTGAAAAATTGGAAACTCAACCATACCATGTCGGTTTCCAATCCATTAAATCGATAATCAACCTTGTCGGCCATAGAACTAGACTAGATCCTTTGTTGGGTACCCAGATTGTCTCAGAAACCGTGGGTGGTATTTTTATTTTTTGATACATTTTATAAAAGTTACTATAGTGTAGGATAAAATTGCTAATTATAGGAAAAGTTAATAGTGAAAGAAGAGGTTACTCCCACAAATAATTCGTACTTTATGCCTTTGTTGAATGAAAAATAAAAAAATTATAGTGTCTAAAAAATCTTTAATATATTATATGACCATCACTTAAATCATAATTTATTTTTAATTTGATGAATATAAATCTAAATCTTTTGACGATTATCCTGTATTATTCATTTGTCTAATTCAGACTATAGCCAACGTAACGGTCTAGTAGACACTTGCCATTTTATATGACACGGATCGATCGCTAACGTGTTTGATCTTAAATAAAACGACGTCATTTTGCTTTTTTATTAAAAGTCTTATATTTTTTTTCCTTTTCCATTCATTTATTTTATTTTTTTCTTATTCTAGCGTTCATCTCTACTAGTCTCCGGGCCTTAGCAATGATTGGTGACCTTAGTCGAGTGGCCCTCGAGGGCTTCGCAAGCCTCGCCTTGGTCGCAATCCTGAAGCGGCAGATCTAGACGAGGGTCCCAGCCATCATCGAGGCCCCACAACCTCGCCGGCCAGACGAAACTTCTAGAATCCGGTAGCGCTCGCAATGCCGTACTCGCACACAGACACAGCGGATAAAACTTACTGGGCCTGGTCCGCGTTTCCATGACGGCCCAAATCCGTCGATGTCTATTAGCAAAAGTGCGTCGCAACGGTCGGAAACGTACCTGGCGAAAGTAGAAACGGGAGCGCGCGTAGCATAACAGTTAAAAAGGATCTTCGTTTTTCCTTTTTCCCTCTCTTCCCCTGCCCGACTTCAGTCTCTCTCTCTCTCTTCACTCGGATCAGGCGGAACCTAGGGTTTCTCCCGATCAGGCAGGTCCTCCTCGCTTCGATCTTCCGCACATTCCGGAATTCGCGATCATTTTTCCTGCTTCCGATCAGCTTCGGTTCCGTACGATCGCCGTTCGACGATGGATCGGGAGAAACGCGAGGCGAGCGGAACGGCGACGAGCTCGGAAGGACCGGCGTTCGCGTTGCGGACGCCTCGGAAGATCGGCGAGCCTCTGCGATGCGAGACTGAGGTCGCGGATGAGTAAGGACCTAGACGGTGCTCTTTGCTTGTTCTGTCGAGAATGTTAGTTCCTTTTTTTTTTTTTTTGGTGTAGTGAGGATGATGGTGATGTTTCTAATAGGTCTAGGTACGAGGCGATTGCGGAGCTCTTTGATCACATGGCCTGCTCTCTGAGGTTGCTTAATCTGTGCAAGAAGCCTCCCACGTTTTGGAATGTCAGTGCTCAGGTGGAAGTTCTTGCGAAGAGGTAATCGCTTGAAGCCTCCCTGCGGTTCCTCGCTTAGGCAATGAATCACCTTCACCCGCGTTAGAAAGAGGTTTTCGTCCGGCCGAGGCCGTTGCGGTTGAAGTTCTAAATGGGCTGAGCATGTTATCTTGTCTACTTGATGTTGATGATTTTAGTGTAGTGTATTCTGTGGTCCCTTATATGGTTCCTTTTCTTTCCGGTCAGAAAGAGGAGAAATTAGATGAACATGTGAGATTTTCATGGCAACTATCATTTGGGATCTTCTCAGTGCATATTTTCTTTAGTTGCTGACAGTGTCCTCTCTCCCTCTCATTCAGAAAATTTCTATACAGCCATCTTGCACAGATTAAATATGTACTTCCTGAAGTCATACAGATAGAGAAGCTCCTTATATATGATAAGAAAACTTCATGCATGAGGCCAGATGTGAAAATCACAGTGCAACTTGATGCTATAGAGACGCGTCATGAACAATCTGGCTTTGTGGCACTGCGGGAACTCTTCATGTTGAGGCTTGTTGATTATTTCGCTGACCATCCGGAGGTACTACTGTCCTTTTCCAGTAATTTTTGTTTAAGATCATTGTAAAAAGCATTTGAATATTTGGCAAACGGAATAGGACAAGCTTTTAACAAATTGATAGTGGTTTTGCTCTATTGAATGGTTGGGAATGAGAAGTAAAGGTCCTTATCGTTTGAACTGAAGTCCTCAAATTATGCTGCAGTTATAGGTCTGAGATTTTGAGAGAGTAATAGAGCTTTAGCTCACACTAGCTTACACCATAAATCAATTGGTTGACCTGATTATATATTCTTCCCACTCTACTAAGGAAAATGGGTTGACTTGATTAAATAAGATGGTAAAACAAACAAAATACTTCTGTAAGCTCCTTTTTTGAGTCATTATTGCTTTGAAATAAAACTTTAACTTCATCAGCATTCGTGTAAAAGGTTCCTTTTTCTTGTAAAAAGATTGCTTTGATGCCAGATTATACAATGTCATATGTGATGTAAGGAAAACCCCAAAAAAGTGCTCTAATACCAGTTTGATGTAGTCGGAGAAGTAAAAAATAGCAAAAGGAACAATACAGGGTTAAAATAGAGTTTATTTTGAATGAGGCAAAACTAATGATGAAGAGACCTAAAGACCTTTTATTATTAGGGTTAAAGACGTAAGATGATATAATTTCTTGATCTAAAATAACTACCTATAATCTCAATGATCGAAAGTAATTAAATATTCACATGACCATCAATGTGACCACTTACAACCCTAAAATTATATGAGAAAAGACTAAATAAAGAAGAAAATCACTTAAAACTACTAAAATAGAATTATGCTCCTGCATCAGTATGTCAGGATGAGTGTACCGTATGGATTTGTCTGGGATTGAATTTTTTTATGTGCTCATTCAACTTCTGGTAAAATAAATGGAGTTTTGAACATTTGGTCATTCACCAGCCCATTGTGTTGTATCCTCCACCAGGCTTCTGTTGTTCCAGAGGCCATGTTACCTGGGCCTTTTCACCAAGGCAATCAGATCACCGACAACGAAGATACTGATTCTGTGTTCCAACGTCAGTCAACAGTTGCCGATGGTGTAATATTGTCAGAGGCATCTGGTTTACCTGAGTCTTTCAGCAGACACTTTTCTCAGAAGTTGATTGTGTCAGAGAAAACTCAACTTTTAGCATCACCAGTTACCTTCTCTTCTTCCTCATCCACCAATCCTACCAATCAGGAATTGCAAGGTAGAGAAGAGGGACACTTAAATGTTGTATGCCCTGAACCTATCGGTGAGATCAACCACAATATCAGTACGGAGGAAGAGGAAGAAGCTTCTTCCAGTTGTTGTAGGTCCAACTTCATTGTTCCCTCTGTTGAATCGCCTTATCCATGCTCATCTGTTGACCCTATTGACAAGGAAAGTCCTGCAGTCAGGTTTTCCCCATCTTCTGGAAATTTAACGATTCACACTCCGGCACAGATGACACCAAAGAGATCAATATCTAGTTGTGACAACAATATTAAATCAATGAGTAGCAAACAATGTCAGTCATGTGAGAAGCCTGCAAAAAGGTCTTTGGACTTCTCTTCCCTGAAAGGTGATAGATGTTCCATGGATAGATCAGAGACTTGCAAGCATGTCCATGATTTCAGCCCATGCTCTTTGAAACTTGTGGAAGAAAAGAATCTCTCAGGATTTGCAGCTGGATTGCATCAGGTATGTAACACAGTTACATGGTTTGCTTCACTCTCACTTCTTTGTAGACACAGCATTGGGGCCAAGTCTAATTTTTGTCTAGGCTGCAGATTTGTGTCCTTTCTGTGTACTTGCATTTATGACAATGGACTACATATGATATTATTGATAAAATTGGATCAGCTTTTCCTTTTTCCCCTTTTCCCCGAGCAGAAGTTGAAAATTTAGGACAGCTGACAGGATGCCCCTCAAAGCACTGGTTTATAATAAAGATAAAAAGCTGGTCAATGATGATGAAGCTTCTTGAGAATTGTTTGCTTGGATTGAAAAGAAGTTGTCTTCTTTTTATTAGTTGCATCTTAGCAAAGCATTATGACCTTTTAAATAAATAAATAAATCTGCATCAAAAGAACATAAATGTGAAGTTAATGTTGGATATTATTTTAACACAGAATTGCGTTAGGAGTTAATTACATGAGCAGGATCTATGCTGCTTTTGTAGACCTTCCATTATGTTTTTGGGGATAATTATGTGCTCATTTTGCATTTTTGCGGGTGACATTATTTTTACTTATGCACACTTCTAGACAACTCATGCTTGTTGCTTTCCAACAGCCTCACTATGATTGCCTTGACATTTACTGTCACAGGAGAATGAGAGAGGCCATCTTTCCAAGGACCAAATTTCGGCCAATAGAAGTTTAAGAATGTGCCAGGACCTTTCTTACTTGAATGGAATTGCTGCCACAGTAAATTATGTTTTCCAGTCGGTTGGCTGCTCTTCAATCACAAGGGAAGAGCTCGTGCACAAGATAATAATGAATAACTTCGAAGTTCTAGAGAGAAGTATGTAAATGCGGTTTAGCTCTGTAATTACTTTATATCAAAATTTTATCATATCAAACTTCAGTTTTGATGATTGCAATATCCTATCTACAGAGGAGGTTGAAGAGCAGGTTGAGCTTCTTGGGAAATTGTTTCCTGATTGGTTCTGCCGAAGATCAACACATAGTGGAGATATTATATATAGGTAAAACCCTAATTCTTTCCTGTAATTACAGCACAAAAGTATTATTTGTTCGCTCCGAATATACAGAGTTTTTTGGGTTTATACTTGGCAGAAGAAACATGAGAAAGTGCAATTTCAAATTTATCAAGTTGTTTACGGGCATGACCCAATCTCACTTGTATTCTCTTTTTATGGAGTCGTGAGGCTAGATATAGAGAAAATTTTTTTCAAAGTTAGAAAGAGCATGGGATTGTTTGTGGGATCTCTTTAGTGTTGAAATTGAAGCTGGGACAATATTTGCTGATAGATTTTTATCTCTGATTTAGCTCATACTTTTGGACTTTCTACAAAGACTTTGCTTTTCATAAAGCTCTCTTCAGATTTTCCTCAGCTAATCAAGCAATTCATTTTTCAGAATAAGAGTTCTTCTCTGGGACTACTTGAGGTCATTGATGAGATTTATCTATCACTATTATCACTATGAAAACATTATCTTCTTTTGCATATGCATCATCACAGACTTTTTAAACCTTTGTTGCTGTTACTGGATTCTCGCGAATCTACACTTACATCGTACTTTCATATCATTTCTTTGCTGCAATGCTGTGGCCACGTCATGAAACTCATCTTTCTTTTCGTCACCTGCAGCATTAGGGAGGGGACAAGCCTTGAGTCAATTACGTCAAGGCTCATTAGCAGTTGACAATGTTGGGAAGCTACTGCAACTTACAGCAGGTATTTCATTTTGTTGCAAATTAGCCTAGGAGGAGAAAGTGCCATGAGGTTCAGTTGACATTGCTTGCATCTCCTATATATATATACTCGAGGTTGTACTGTTTAACAGATGCAACAGACTTGATTACCACCTACTTTTTAAGAGATGCAACAAATTCCCTAATTACATGTACTCGATCCATATACATTCTTGATTCTTCTTCATTGCAACTATACGTTTTCTTATTTCCACACTCCAATCAAATACATATTTCCTTATTGTGCATTCTAGTATAAATAGTTTTTTACACCAAATTTTATGTTTGAACGGCTTTAATAAGCAGAAGACAAGTGACCACTATCAGCTACCATCACATTTACTGGTTACCTTCCAAATCCTTTATGAGGGGTTAAAAAATTTTAAACACTATCTAGAAGATGGTGTTTTCATTCTCGTTGTCAATCTCGACTTTTTGGTCTGATTGCGGGTTGTGAATCTGTGATCCAGATCAATATCCACGTAAGCCTAAATGCGATAGACTCCTTCGCGTGACACTGATCAGATATAAGAACAAGTCCATTCAAATTTTTTTTCTACTTCAATCCGCATCCCGACGAACCTACCAGCCGAATGACAGCTCAAGATCGGATCACAAGAGGCGAAATTGTCCAGCTTTGAGCATGCATTTTCACGGCATTCGCGGTCTTACGATGCTCGTCTTGTTTGCACGCACGATGCTGCCGATAAGTTTGCTCTTTCCCACCTCCGTCTTTTCTTGAAGTCCGCAGAATTGGGTGTCCGTGACGTAGTAAATCCAGCGGTGAACCATGTTCTCATCCGCTCAATGGGGCAAGCCCCCACGTGCTGTCGAGGATTTGTCATTTGTTTGACCGGAACACGTTTGAATCGGGAAAGGTCCATCGTGTACGGCCAAGGACAAGATATCTTTAAAGACGATAAGGGATGTTGATCTTCTCGCAAATTATCTTGGACTTGTCCTTCCCGTCCATCAGATTAGTCCGGCCTCCAAGAACCGATCAACCCCGACTCTCAATGCGTTGCAAGTCAAACCACGCCATCATTGCATCGTTCTGCATTCTCACCCGCCTCGCCCCCATCTGTTCTTCCAAATCCTATCCCCATTTATTGACATTTCACGCCTCCACATCTCTTTCTTTTTTTTTTTTTTTTTTTTTCTATAAATAGATCGATTCACCAACCTTTCTCTGCACAAATCGATCACTATCACACCATGGACATGAAAACCCCACTTCTCACCCCACTCTCTGTCCTCCTCCTCTCCCTCCTCCTCCTCTCCTTCTCCCCCAAACCCTCCAATGCAGCATCATCCCCTGTCCTCGACACCGACGGCCACAAGCTCAAGACCGGCGTCGGCTACCACATCCTCCCGGTCGTCCGCGGCCGAGGCGGCGGCCTCACACTGGGTGCCTCGAGGAGTGGCACCTGCCCACTTGCGGTCGTCCAGGAACAGCAGGAGCTCTCCAATGGCCTCCCTGCCAAGTTCTCCCCTGCGAATGGCAGCAGCACCATCCGCCTTTCAACTGATCTCAACGTCTGGTTCGATGCGGCGACGATCTGTGTGCAGTCCACGGTGTGGAGGCTCGCCGCCTTCGATGAGGAGGTGAAGCAGTACTTCGTCGAGAGCGGCGGGGTCCTGGGGAACCCGGGACGCGAGACCATAAGCAACTGGTTCAAGATCGAGAAGGTGGACGAGGATTACAACTTCCGGTTCTGTCCCACGGTGTGCGACACTTGCAAGGTGATATGTCGGGACGTCGGGATTTATGTGGATGGTGCGACCCGGCGTTTGGCCTTGAGCGACGAGCCGTTCCGGGTCATGTTCAAGAAGGCATGAGGCGCGTGTAGCCCAGAGTGTATGCAGATTACGCAAGGCATAATATGGGCAACACGCAAAGGGATGGAATTTTTAAATGCTAAATAAATCCGTGATTTTATGTAAATCTGATCTTTGTAATGGCATGTCAAATAAATTTCTAATAAAAAGCCTGTGAGCTGAAACTTCCATACCTCAAAAGAAGAAATTAGAAATTATATTCGAGTGAAGGACACGTGTAAATTCATCGAATGCATATCTTACAATTGTTTCAATTGCTCGACCGCTAGTGAAAGCACATGTCAAGTAATTTGCACCCGTTATTTCTTGCATACTTTACGCGTCCACATGTTTTTAAGAGAACTAAATAGGTTTCTCTCCTTGTCACCATAGATTCTAACATGCTAGTTTTTTTAGTAATTCAAGAAACAACATTAATTGCATCGCGTTCGATTTGAATTTATTTTGGATACCAGAGGATAGTCGCTTATGTTTACCCATCGAAAAGTGCTTGGTGCTGATAACACAAAATTGGAATATTCTGCTGCGAGACGTTCTTCCCATGCCCTGCATCCGGAATACACGACATAGCACGGAGAAGTCACCTAATTTCACTAGAGTTGAACAAGATCCATCTCTTTTGCCTTCGTTTACATCCGATTAGCTAGTGTCATCGCCTTCTCAAGATTCTTGAAGGCCTTCTCGTACCTCAAGAACCCCATGAACCAGAACTCGTAGTCGTCTTCCGTGAGTATTTCTATGTAATTCTGCGCTGGATTGTTCACGCTCTCGCTCCGGTTCGCTCGCTTTATCTTCTCCGTCGGTATCAGAACCTGCGAAGATTACAACAATCGCACATGTCATTCATCAATTCATTTCGTACTTTATGTTCTTTAGAGTAGGTGTTGGAGCTTTTTTTTATTTTTTTCCACTTTCAATAGCATTTCCACACAGATTGCAAAATGAAAGGTATTCCTATACATTAGTGCAACCCACTTTTCCATGACAATTTTTTCAACCCCCGAAAAGGAGAAACTATCTGCTTGATTTGCGTTTCCGGAGTACCTTGTAAGGTGATCGAACTAGCTTGCCATCAGGGGAAGGGAAGATTATCGATCTCTTACTGCAGAAGGCAACCTTCTTGGTGGAGATGAAGAGGAGTCCAGCGATTGGACCAGCCGAGGTTGACAAGTAGCGCTGCGAGGCTTTGAGGAACTCCTCTCCTTCCTCCATCCTGAACACCTGCTTGAATATCCTCTCTCCGTCCTCCTTGCACAATTTTCGCCCCCAATCTCAGCTTGACCTTCACCGTCCCCGACAACTTCGGCCTCAGTTTCACTGCAACATTTTAGCTTTCACTATTGAAGGAAATGGATTCCTTAAAGAAATAGACTTGAACTATCGAATACTAAAACATAAATGCAGAAATGGGCCTTGAGGATACTTGTAACGCCAATCATAAGACACATCACCAAGACGGACGTACCTTGTTTTTCACGGATTAAATACCGTTGTAGTCTCAAGATGGATCAATTGAAGCCTTTGAGTTCCTTTCTTGAGAGAGAATTCACCGGTAGTGAAAACTTGAAGAATGTACGTTCTGTTTTCACTTTCAACGTTCTTTTTTATACAACAATTTATTTTACATAAAAATAACAGTCCTCTCTCTTATGGGCCATTCTCTTACGGTCATATTTGGCCTAATATGGATGAACGGGCTGGGTTTAGCCCAACATATTTTATAAAAAAAACCTATTATCTCCCACTTTCACATAGTAGGCTAAATATAACTTTCTCTTTTCTTCTCTACAACGTTTACACCAACAAATAATTCATGCAACCAACATATTTTGAGAGTTCATTTTTATACATCTATTAAGAATATATAACAATTTAAAATGGACATAACGAGTATATATAGTATGCAATACCCTAGATCAATCTATCACATTTATATTTCTCTTGATCTCTTTTTAATTATGATATATTATATTCACAATTATGATTATCTCAAATTAATTATAATCGGTTGATAAGTGAATATGAAACTAGAATTTGATATTCCAAACTTGATATTTTTCTTTACTTGAGACTCTCAATTTCAATTCAACTTACTTTTCTAAAAATGTTCCATTAGATCGAATTAATTCATAATAATTGGCAACATTCTAAGTTGTAAATATGGAATAGAAATCTTGAGAACAAGTAAAAGTCATGATGGCACTGACTTGAGGAACTCTTTTCCTCAAGAGTCTTATATAGCGTAAAAGTTTGAGATAAAAACTTTTGCTACTCTTAGGACGCGCATGATAAAATTTCCGTTTCTCGATTTCTCTATTTCTCTGTTCTCCGGAACAGGTTTGGAACAGAAATCCGTTTGGTAACGCAATTTGATTTCTCTATTTCTAAAACAGATTTCTACTTCAGAAATAGAGAAATTGAAGAAATCAGAAGTAGAAAATTTTAACTTCTCTATTTCTGTAGTAGAAATAGAATTTTTTTTTTCTCCATTTGGGCATCCTTCTTCATTCACGGCTTATCTCTTTTCTATTTGGGCGTTGTTCTCTTTTCTCCTCTCAGCTTCAACCGAACCCTAGCGACTCCGAAGAACCTGCCCATCCTTGCCGTCGCCTCCCCGTCCACCTCCTCCGTCCGCAACTCTGAAGAAGCTGCCCATCCTCGCCGTCGCCTCCTTTGTCCGCCTCCTCCGTCCGCCTCCTCCGTCCGCGTCTCCAAAGATCCCGTCCGCCTCCGCCATCGCCTCCTCCGTCCGCCTCTTCCGTCCGCGTCTCCGAAGATCCTGTCCATCCTCGCCGTCGCCTCCTCCGTCCGCGTCTTCGAAGATCCCGTCCGCCTCCGCCGTCGCCTCCTCCGTCCACGTCTCTGAAGATCCCGTTCGCCTCCGTCGTCGCCTCCTCCGTCCGCTCCTCCGCCCGTGTCTCCGAAGATCCTGTCCATCCTCGCCGTCGCCTCCTCCATCCGCGTCTCCGAAGATCCCGTCCGCCTCCGTCATCTCCTCCTCCGTCCACGTCTCCGAAGAACCTGACCATCCTCGCCGTCGCCTTCCTTCCTCTCCAATTCGAGGTCTTCTCTTCTCTCTCTCTCTCTCTCTCTCTCTCTCTCTGTGCACGATTTGTTTGTTCCGTTTTCCTTGATTGGGGTTTCACTGTTCTTGGCCATTCTTGCGCCGAGCTCGATCAATGCGTGCTGTGCTGCTATCTGGTGTTTCCGGGTTGCGCAATGTTTGTTCTATTTTCCTTGGAGATCATGGGCGGACAACACATGCCGTCCCGAGTCCGAATTCTTCCACGTCCCAGGAGGAATTAGATGAAAAAATTAGATTCTTCATTGCGTTCGGACGAAGTGGGCAGTTGCAATGTGCTGTGAATTTTGGTTTTTTGGCTTCCTCGATGGATTTTAAGTGATGGGTTTTGTGTTCTTTTAGTTGTTTTTTTATCTTCTTGCGGGTGAGAGGTTGATTCCCATTAATGATGGAGAAGGCAGAGTCGGAATTCTGAGTGATAGGTTCTGTGTTGGGTGAGAGCTTGATTCCCAATAATGATGGAGAAGGCAGAGTCGGAACAGAAGCTGTACAATTCCACATATATACAATTTCCCGTTCCACTTATTCAGAAACCACACTGGCGCTGCGCATTTGTAAAGTTCCACAGTTGATATGTTGAGGAAATAAAAATTGGTGTTTTGAGACAAAGGGTCAGCATAGGAAGTGCAACTGTTCTGTTACATTTTACACAAATGAGGAGATATTTCATATATGGCGCATCTGTTGTATGGCTCTTATTTCATTTGCTTTATATGCGTTTCTGCTTTCAATGAACACATTGCCTGCATTGCACCATATGATCTGTACTTAAGGTTACAATATATTGGACGAAATTTTCTCTTTCAGTGTTTTGTTGTGATGTTGTGCTTTCGTCTTTAATATGCCTCTTGAAGATACGATTTCCACGTATGTAACTGCTTTTCTTGTTATTTGTTATTCTTTAACTTCTAATTTCAGCTTACCCAGCAAGAGTAGAATAACATCATCTTTGATTGTTATTTGTTATTTGTTATGCCTTCATGATGTGCTTGTTAATCACAAGCTTTTGTTATTGAATTGGTGCATCATCTGATATGGTTCATTAAATATTGATTCAATTAAGGTTAAATTGCACCGCACAAAGAAGCATTTATAGCAAAGTGGACCGAGCCTTTGACCAATTTGTTTGTAAGTTTGTTGGTAGAAGAGGTGAAAAAGGGAAATCGCCCCACCTATACCTTCAACAAAATAGGGTGGAATAACATAAATGCCGAGTTCATTAAACAAACAGAAATCCATTTTAATGTAGTTCAGTTGAAGAATAGGGTAAACAAACTAAAGAAGCAGTATAATAGTTTTAAGAAGCTTCTTTCACAATCTGGATTTGGATGGGATAATGTCAACAAAACAGTTGCTGTGGAGGATTCAAGTGTATGGGATTCTCACATCAAGATATCACTTTACTCGGGTCCATTATTTCTTATTGTGGGTGTAAACTTCAATTATATTGTTGATGTATATTATTTCTATGAAATTTGCAGGATAATAGTGAATGGGCTAAATTCAAGAATGATGGGTTTCCTCAATATCTAGACCTTTGTATTGTGTTTGGTGATACATATGCTACTGGGGAGTATGCAGCAGGAAATGCAGAAGGAAATGCAGAAGAGTATGTGGCGTCGGAGGGAGAAAACAATGGTGTTAGTGGCGATAATGGTGGTGATGCTACGATAGGTGATCCGGAAGAATTTAATGCAAACTATGTTGATGAGGGAGTCTTTACATTTGACGCGACTCCCACCCCAGTTCGCGAGAGACACAAGTTGAATAGGACTCCAAATTCCAAGAGGAGAAGAAAGAGTAACAATTATGATATCAATGTCACCTGCAAAGCCGTTCAAGAAATGATCAAATTAAGGATGGCCCAATCAACAAGTGACTCCATATCCTCAGAGGCCCCACCTCATGTAGACCCCTACTCCATAGGAGCTGTGGTTGCCATTGTAAATGGCATGCCTGACTTGGAGCAGAATTTTTACAATAAGGTTGTGAACCAGGCATGTATTAATGCCACTTGGAGAGAGGCTTTCATCATCGCTCTACCTGAAAGGAGACGTGGACTTATTGAATCTCTTTAAATAGTTGTTAAGAAACATGCTATAGGTTTATATTTGGCTTAAGACTTATGTATTTGAGACTTTGTTTGTTTATGTTTTGAAGTTGCAATTATGATGACATTATTAATATTGTTGATTACTATTGGAATCCTTATCTAATGAGTTTATATTCTTATTTTGTGTGATGATATAGGTAATATGGATGAGGGTGAAAGTAGCATGTCTAATGGTCAAATAGCATTAGTTGAATCAATTGAGCAGGATTTTGATGATTTTGATATTGATATACTGATAACATGGTTGGCCACTGTTACAATGGATATGTCCATGCGCACAAGGGAACCTATTAGGGACAGCTTATTATCAGGACCGCAATGGATAAGGGAGGTTCTTCATGGGCATTCTGATAGAATATATGAAGCTTTTAGAATGGAGAGACATGTCTTTCTCAACCTTTGTGATCTAATGAAGGAAAAAGGTTGGTTGGAAGATAGCCGATATATTGGGATAGATGAACAAATCGGGATATTCTTATCTATGATTTGTCACAAGAACTCAAATAGAAATTTATGTGAGAGATTCCAACGTTCGGGACAAACTATAAGCAAATACTTCACTAAAGTATTGCAAGCGGTTCTCAAATTGGCACAAGAGGTTATCATACCACCTTCCTTTGATGTTGTCCCACAAGAGATTCTTATGGATCCTAACCATAAACGTTACTTTAAGGTAGAATTCTTATATATTCCTTTACACCATCAAATTGATTTTGTTGATAATCTTATATAATACTAGTCTTTGATCAAATGACAGGGTTGTATAGGCGCCATTGATGGCACCCATATTCAATGCTTTTGTACCTGTGTCGAAGCAAATCCCATTTAGATATAAGAAATGAATCACCACTCAGAATGTGATGTGCGTTTGTTCATTTGATATGAAATTTACTTTTGTATATACTGGTTGGGAAGGCTCTGCCAACGATTGTTGAGTGCTTACAACAACACTGGAGACTCCTCGCTTGGAATTTCCTAGGCCGCCACCAGGTATTTGCTTATCCTTTAAGGAGTAATTTTCTTTATAATCATATTTATAGTTACAAATTATGACCAATGTATGAATACATTGTTGTAGGCAAATATTATATCGTGGATTCTGGTTATGCAGCAACTCCGGGATTTTTAACTCATTTTAAAGGTGAACGGTATCATTTAAATGACTATAGGGGTACAATGAGACGGCCAACAACTGTAAGAGAATTGTTCAACTATAGGCATTCTTCTCTAAGGAATGTCATTGAAAGATCATTTGCGGCATTGAAGAATCGTTTTTTCATATTGAGGCACATGCCCTCATTTGCAATTCGAAAGCAAGCACATATTGTAATTGCATGTTGTGCCATCCATAATTACATCCGTGATCAGGACAAGATGGATAAGAACTTTTCCCTATATGGAGATCCGCATTACTTGTCTGAACCTACGCAGGATGAGCTTGCAAACGATACATTGACCGAGGAGGGAAACCAAATAAATACGCTTAGGAAAACCATTGCCAATAAAATGGCAAGGGATAATAATATGCCAGAAATTCCATGAAATTGTATTTTCAACTTTTGTAATTCGTCTATTATTTTGTATTTGAGGATTTCCTATGTTGTTTTAGTATTATTTCGACTATTATTTTGTATTTGAGGATTTTCAATGTTGTTATCTAATCAATTTCTATTCCTAGAAATAGAAATTATATTCTGTTATCAAACGGATTTCTGTTCCAAAAATAGAAATTTTGTGTCGTTATCAAATGGGTTTCTTTGCTCAGAAACTTGTCCGGGGAATAGAAATAGAAAAATTGATT
Source organism: Eucalyptus curtisii (assembly GCA_017140595.1). Lineage (NCBI taxonomy): Eukaryota > Viridiplantae > Streptophyta > Magnoliopsida > Myrtales > Myrtaceae > Eucalyptus > Eucalyptus curtisii. The sequence goes on along the minus strand of CM029504.1, from coordinate 30,495,298 downwards.
TCTGGCCAGAAATCAATTTCTGAAACAGAAATTTTGTCATGCGCGCCCTTATTGGTCATTTCATGCATACATAGTATTAAATACGTATTACGGTATTAACTTCTTTTTTATGGAGCGTATGTCTTTACTTTCAATATGGTATAATGTCTAATTTGAGTTCATATATCTTCCATTTAAAAGAATCCATCAAAACTCACATCTAGCATAAAAAACAGATAAAATTAAATATGTATTTTTTTTTAGTTTTGGACATAGTAAATATTATGTTATCATCTTAACACTCAATTAAGGCGATATATATATTAAGCTTAAGCTCTTAACTATCACATAGATAATAAGCTTAAAAATTGTCTCATATCTATTTATTATATAGTAAATAGAGACAATTACTCATGTGAGTATGCTAATATCTTATTTGTTTGATATGCCTTCTTAATTCTATAATGCACTAAGCATTAAGATGCATAAACGTCAAACAAAAACTTATAGGCATTAATAATGAAAAATAACTTTATTAAATGTGAATACTTAAAGAAATTACCATATTCAGTATATCAACTTCTATGTTAACCTAGAGATTTTACATGATCACAGAAAACATCTCTAGGTATTGGCTTCATCATAGAATCTAACATGACTCTGGTATCTAATAAGTTCTACCTACTATTGGATTTGAACCAATGACTCCCGCCGTATGAAAGCAATACTCTAACCACTGAGTTAAGTAGGTCAGTTATCATCGCAAAGAGAAACAAAAAGAACTCATCCCATCGATGAATTATAAATCCAATATTACTTCTAAGCAATACCAATCAAACTGGGAGATATGTGCTTGAATCATGTAATATTCATCTTGACAAGAAATTATCTACATAATATGATAAAATATGTATCATAAACACAAGGGCTATAGCTCGGTTAGGTAGAGCACTTGGTATTTATTTGTTTGGTCTTATCATGATATTTTGGATCCTTGGTTATGTTATCGCTGCTTGGTTATCACATTTAACAAAAAATGAGTTTGCAATATTCTTAAGAACACCTGACTCTTAAGCTAAATACCCTCTTGTATAGCTAATGATAATGTCATGAATTCGACTTTTATCGTGGATAAGGCTGTACACATTTGTTTCTTACTACTTTAAGATATGACGCCATTATTCAATAAGAAAAAATCTAGAGGTAGATTTCATTTTATCTAAATCTCCTCCCAAATTAGTATTTGAGTAGCCTTCTAGCCGTAGATCCTTTCCTTGATAGCTTAGCGAATAATCGGTAGTTTCTTTTAGATACTTTAGTATTTTTTTGACGGATGTCTAATGTGCTTGACCTGAATTGAATTGGTACCTACTTACTATTCTAATTGCAAAACATGTCAAGCTTTATACATATCATAGTGTATATTAAGCTTTAAACAGTACTGGCATAAGGAACATGTTGCATCTATTTCTTCTCTTGTGGAGTCTTGGATACAGTTCATGGCTCAATCCTTCACCTTTTGTAATTGAAGTATTAATGGGTTTGCAGTCTTGCATACGAAATCATTCAAGAATGTTGTTCATATACATTTTTTAGACAATGATCTCTTCGAACGATGTCTGGATATCTTAACTTCAAAATTATATGCAACATGACCCATGTTTTTCATCTCCAAATTAGAATATAACCAGATCTTGACAGTATTAACAAACTCTATATCACTTTCGACAATCACTAGTATCACTATGAAAACATTATCTTCTTTCGCATATGCATCATCACAGAGACTTTATAAACCTTTCTTGCTGTTAATGGATTCTCGCGAATCTACACTTACATCATAGTTTCATGTCATTTCTTTTGCTGCAATGCTGTGGCCACGTCATGAAACTCATCTTTCTTTTCGTCACCTGCAGCATTAGGGAGGGGACAAGCCTTGAGTCAATTACGTCGAGGCTCATCGGTAGTTGTCAATGTTGGGAAGCTACTGCAACTTACAGCAGGTATTTCATTTTGTTGCAAATTAGACTAGGAGGAGAAAGTGCCATGAGTTTCAGTGGAATATATAGTCGAGGTTGTACGGTTTAACAGATGCAACAGACTTCCCTGATTACCACCTACTCTTTCACAGATGCAACAAATTCCCTAATTACATGTACTCGATTTATATACATTCTTGATTCTTCTTCATTGCAACTATACGTTTTCTCATTTCCCCACTCCAATCGTATACATATTTCCTTATTGTGCATTCTAGTATAAATAGTCTTTTACACCAAATTTTATGTTCGAACGGCTTTAATAAGCAGAAGATAAGTGACCACTATCAGCTACCATCACATTTACTGGTTACCTTCCAAATCCTTTCTGAGGGGTTACAAAATTTTAAACACTATCTAGAAGATGGTGTTTTCAGTCTCGACTTTTAGTTTGATTGTGGGTTGTGAATCTGTGATCCAGATCAATATCCTTGTAAGCCTACATGCTATAGACTCCTTCGTGTGACAATGATCAGATATAAGAACAAGTCCATTTGTTTTTTTTTTCCTACTCCAATCCACATCCCGACATACCTACGAGCCGAATGACAGCTCAAGATCGGATCACAAGAGGCGAAATTGTCCACCTTTGAGCATGCATTTTCTCGGCATTCGCGGTCTTATGATGCTCGCCTTGATAAGTTTGCTCTTTTCCACCTCCGTCTTTTCTTGAAGTCCGCAGAATTGGGTGTACGTGACGTAGTAAATCCAGCGGTGAACCATGTTCTCATCCGCTCAATGTGGCAAGTCCCCACGTGATGTCGAGGATTTGTCATTTGTTTGACCAGAACACGTTTAAATCGGGAAAGGTCCATCGTGTACGGCCAAGGACAAGATATCTTTATAGACGATAAGGGATGTTGATCTTCTCGCAAATTATCTTGGACTTGTCCTTCCCGTCCATCAGATTAGTCCGGCCTCCAAGAACCGATTAACCCCGACTCTCAATGCGTTGCAAGTCGTCCTCTTATCCCCAACGTTTCATTCGTGGTGAGTTTTGAATACCATACCATGGGTTAAAGTCAAACCACGCCATCAATGCATCGTTCTGCATTCTCACCCGCCTCGCCCCCATCTGTTCTTCCAAATCCTATCCTCATTTATTGACATTTCACGCCTCCACATCTCTTTTTTTCTATAAATAGATCGACTCACCAACCTTTCTCTGCACAAATCGATCACTATCACACCATGGACATGAAAATGCCACTCTCTGTCCTCCTCCTCTCCCTCCTCATCCTCTCCTTCTCCCCCAAACCCTCCAATGCAGCAGCATCCCCTGTCCTCGACACCGACGGCCATGAGCTCCAGACCGGCGTCGGCTACCACATCCTCCCGGTCGTCCGCGGCCGAGGCGGCGGCCTCACGCTGGGCGCCTCGAGGAGCGGCAACTGCCCGCTTGCGGTCGTCCAGGAACAGCAGGAGCTCTCCGATGGCCTCCCTGCCAAGTTCTCCCCTGTGGATGGTAGCAGCACCATCCGCCTTTCAACTGATCTCAACATCTGGTTCGATGCGGCGACGATCTGTGTGCAGTCCACGGTGTGGAGGCTCGCCGCCTTCGATGAGGAGGTGAAGCAGAACTTCGTCGAGAGCGGCGGGGTCCTGGGGAACCCGGGACGCGAGACCATAAGCAACTGGTTCAAGATCGAGAAGGTGGACGAGGATTACAACTTCCGGTTCTGTCCCACGGTGTGCGACACTTGCAGGGTGATATGTCGGGACGTCGGGATTTATGTGGATGGTGCGACGCGGCGTTTGGCCTTGAGCGACGAGCCGTTCAGGGTCGTGTTCAGGAAGGCATGAAGCGCGTGCGTAGCCCAGAGTGCATGCAGATTATGCAAGGCATAATATGGGCAACACGCAAAGGGAAGGAATTCTTAAATGCTAAATAAATCCATACTGGAACTTATTTTATGTAAATCTGATCTTTGTAATGGCATGTCAAATAAATTTCTAATAAGAAGCCTGTGAGCTGAAAATTCCATCCCTCAAAAGAAGAAATTAGAAATTATATTCGAGTGAATGACACGTGTAAATTCATCGAACGCATATCTTACAATTATTTCAATTGCTCGACTGCTAGTGAAAGCACATGCCAAGTAATTTGCACCCGTTATTTCTTGCATGCTTTACGCTTCCACATGCTTTTAAGAGAAATAAATAAATCTCTTGAGTTAAAATAGGTTTCTCTCCTTGTCACCATAGATTCTAACATGCTAGTTTTTTTAATAATTCAAGAAACAACATTAATTGCATCGCGTTCGATTTGAATATATTTTGGATACTAGAGGATAGTCGCTTATGTTTACCCATCGAAAAGTGCTTGGTGCTGATAGCACAAAATTGGAATATTCTGCTGCGAGACGTTCTTCCCATGCCCTGCATCCGGAATACACGACATAGCAAGGAGAAGTCCCCTAATTTCACTTGAGTTGAACAAGATCATCTCTTTTGCCTTCGTTTACATCCGATTAGCTAGTGTCATCGCCTTCTCAAGATTCTTGAAGGCCTTCTCGTACCTCAAGAACCCCATGAACCATAACTCGTAGTCGTCTTCCGTGAGCATTTCTATGTAATTCTGCGCTGGATTGTTCACGTCCTCGCTCCGGTTGACTCGCTTTATCTTCTCCGTCGGTATCAGAACCTGCGAAGATTACAACAATCGCACATGTCATTCATCAATTCATTTCGTACTTTATGTTCTTTAGAGTAGGTGTTGGAGCTTTTTATTTTTTATTTTTATTTTTTTTTATCACTTTCAATAGCATTTCCACACGGATTGCAAACTGAAAGGTATTCCTATACATAAGTGCAACCCACTTTTCCATGACAATTTTTTCAACCCTCGAAAAGGAGAAACCATCTGCTTGATTTGCGTTTCCGGAGTACCTTGTAAGGTGATCGAACTAGCTTGCCATCAGGGGAAGGGAAGGTTATGCATCTCTCGCTGCAGAAGGCAACCTTCTTGGTAGAGATGAAGAGGAGGCCAGCGATTGGACCAGCAGAGGTTGACAAGTAGCACTGCGAGGCCTCAAGGAACTCCTCTCCTTCCTCCATCCCGGACACCTGGGGGTGAATGATAATCATTTTAGCCAGAAATTGATTTCTGGAAGAGAAATAGATTTTTCTATTTCTATTTCTAGATGAGTTTCTAAGCAAAAATAACCGTTTGATAACGATATAAAATTTCTACTCAAAAAATATAAATTTGTTTGATAACGACAAAAAATTTCTTTCTTTCGGACGGCGATGGACGCCGATCGGCACGACGGATGGCGGCGGCGACCGAGACCGGCGGCGGCTGCCCGGCCACGACCGGCGACCGGCGGCGGCGGCGGCCGGCCACCACCGGCGACCAGCGACCGATGGCGGCGGCAGCAGCGGCAGTAGGTGGCATCCGGCGGATGATGGTCGGCGGCGATAAATAATGAGAAGAATTTTTAATTCTGATTTCTATTCCAGAAATAGAGAAGCAAAAAATTCTAACTTCTAATTTCTATTCCAGAAATAGAGAAGCAGAAAATTCTAACTTCTAATTTCTATTCCAAACCTATTTTTAGAACCAAAATCTATTTCAGATATAGAAAAATGAAATAATTTTATCAAACGGATTTCTATTTAAGAAACAAGTCTGAAATAGAAAAATTGTTTTTGGAACAGAAATAAGAGGTTATCATGCACCCCCCCGCTTGAATATCCTCTCTCCCTCCTCCTTGAACAATTTTCGCCCCCCAATCTCAGCTTGCCCTTCATCGTCTCCGACAACTTCGGCCCCAGTTTTACCGCAACATTTTTGCTTTCACTATTGACGGAAACTGATTCCTTGAAAAAAAAAAAAACAAATACTTGAACTATTGAATACTAAAACATAAATGCGAAAATAAGCTTGAGGATACTTGTAACATCGATCGTAAGATACATCACCTAGATGGGCGTACCTTATTTTCCATGGATTAAATAATGTTGCAGTGTCAAGAGGGATCAATTGAAGCCTTTGAGTTCCTTTCTTGAGAGAGAATTCATCTGTAGCTAAAATTTGAAGAATGTACGTTCTGTTTTCACTTTCAATGTTCTTTTTTATACAATAGTTTATTTTACATAAAAATAACTGCCCTCTCTCTTATGAGCTGAATTTGGCCTAACATGAGCGGATGGATTGGGTTTCGTACAACATATTTTATAAAAAAACCTATTATCTCCCACTTGTACATGGTGGGCTGAACATAACTCTCTTTTCTCCACTCTGCAATGTTCATATCAACAAATAATTCGTGTGACCAGTATATTTCAAGAGCTCGTTGCCATACATCTGTTAGAAATAAATAGTAGTTCATAACGTTTTTTGAGTAGATATAGTATGCAATATCTTAGATCAATCTATCATGTTATGATATATTGTATTCACAATTATGATTATCTCAAACTAATTATAATTGATAAACCAGTGGATACAAAACTAAATGTGATATTTCAAACTCAATCTTTCTGTTTCCTTAAAACTCTCAATTTCAGTTCAGTTTGTTTTTCTAGAAATGTCCCATTAGATCGAATCAATTCATGATAATTGACAACACTCTAAGGTAGCAAACATTGAATAGAAATCTTGAGAATAAGTAAGAGTTATGAGAGCATTTAATTGAGGAACTCTTTTTCTCAAGAATCTCATATGGCATAAAAGTTAAGATCAAAATTTTTGTCACTCTTATTAATCATGTCATGTATACGTAATATGAAATGCATATTATAGTATTAACTCTTTTTCTATGGAATGTATGTCTCCACTTTGAATACCATAGAGACATATATTCAGACATACCTAATGTCTAATTTGAGTTCATATATCTACTCATTCAAAGAATCCATCATAATTCGCATCTGCTATCAAAAACAAATAAAATAAAATATGTGGATTTTTTTTTTCATTTTCGAACATAGTAAATATTATGTTCTCATTTTAACACTCAGTTAAGTCGATATATATATTTTAAACTTAAGCTCTCAATTATCACATATATAATAAGCTTAAAAATTGTCTTATATCTATTTATCATATAATAGATAGAGACGATTACCCATGTGAGTAGGTTAATATCTTATATGTTCAACATACTTTCTCAATTCTATAATGCACTAAGTTTTTTTTTTTTTTTTCCTGATACCTAGGGAACCCCGTACAGCCGGCAGCCGGCGGGTAAACCCTGGAGCGACGCTAGCGGAAAACCCACCACCCCGACGTCGCGCTTAAGATCCCGTACAACCAGCGGGATTCGAACTCCTCCGTCCTCGGTAGACATCATGGGAGCACTAATCCAACTGAGCCACCGTAGGCGGTGGTTATAATGCACTAAGTGTTAAGATGCATAAATATTAAACAAAAACTTATAGGCACTAATAATGAAAGATAACTTCATTAAATGTGAACACTTAGGAAAATTACCGTATTCAGTATATTAGCCTTTATGCAGTCTTAGGAATTTTACATGACTATAGAAAATATCTCTAGATATTGATTTCGTCATAAGATCTACTATCATTCTGTGCGTTGATACGTACTGTAAATTTACATTTTTTCGTGCAACCATATCATTGACAAAGTTATACTTAATATCTATATGTTTGGTCTTGTCATGATATTTTGGATCTTTGGTGTACGCTATCATTGTTTGACTATCATATTTAACCAACAATGAGTTTGTACAATTCTTAACAATATCTAAATAATCCAAAAATCTCTTAAGCCAAATATTCTTTTGTATAGATGTTGATAATGCCATGAATTCGACTTTTATTGTGGATAATGCCGTACATATTTGTTTCTTACCGTTCCAAGATATGACATCATTATTCACTAAGAAAAAAATCTAAAGGTAGATTTCATTTTATCTAAATTACCTCCCCAATCAATATATGAGTAGCCTTCTAGCCGTAGATCCTTTCCTTGAGTTAATAATCATCAATTTTCTTCAGATACCTCAGTATTCTTTTGACGCATATCCAACGTGTTTGATTTGGATTCGATTGGTACCTACTTATCATTCTAACTACAAAACATATGTCAGGTCTTATGCATATCATAGCGTATATTAAGCTTCAAATAACACTAGCATAAGGAATACGTTGCATCTGTTAATTCCCTTGTAAAGTCTTTAGATAGTCTATGGTTCATCAAATAAATTTCTGAACTCATCAAATAGATTTCTCGACCTCGATCAAATTTTAATACTTTTATTTTCTTATCTAATCGATTTTCTACCAAGCTCATAAACTTCTTGAAATAACTTAATGCTTCAGATTTATGAGAAATCAAATAGATATACTTGAATCAAGTACAAGTATTTACAAACGTGATGAAATATATAGCCTTATGCCTCGTCTCACTTTCATCGGACCATAGATGTCGGAATGGATGAAATGTAAAGGAAATTAAGCTCTTATTCATTTTCTAAATAGTTTCCTCATTGTTTGCCCTACTAGGTAATACTCACATATGTACAAATCGACTTTTTTAATATTGCCCGATAAGCCCTCTTTGGCTAGTCTATTTATTCGTAATTAGCTAATATGACCAAGTCTAGCATGCCATACATGTATATCATTATCATATGTATTAGAAGACATAAAGAGGGAATAACAAACATTGACATTAGTGTAGTCAATCTCCAACACAATAAAAGCATCTAGAATATAACCACAATCATAGCAACTCGTACCTAAATATAAGTCTACACCACTCTTATGGAAATTCAAATTAAAACCAAGTTGAACTAATACTAACATGGACACTAAGTTTTGATGAATTTTTGGAGCATATAGTATATCATGTAAGAATAAAATGCGTCCACCAAGCATCCTTAATTGGCAGGGGCCAATCCCTTTAGTTTTCGAGTTGCTCCCTACATAGATCCATTTTGTTTCAATAGGTACTCGTCGAAATTCTATGAAGGCTTCTCTATCTTTCGCTATACGGTCTGTTGCTACGGATTCTATAGGTTACAAAGGATTAGATTCAGTTAAAAATATAGAACTTAATACAAAAGCAAAGCTCTCAAGAATATAAGGTGTGTTTACCTTCTTTGGCTTGCCACAATTGTGAGCATAATGACCATTATTGCAATAGTTGTAATACTTCCCCCTTGATATTTTTTTTACATGACAACGCTTTCCTCTTTTATGTTGATAAACTTTTAGTTTCTTGCATGAAAAGCTTGCTTCCTTGCCTTTCCACTTTTAAAACGAATCAAAACGCTTGCACTTAGAACTTGAAGCCCTTTGTGGGTAAGAACTAGCATAATAAATATCAATTTCCGACTTAATCGCTAGGAGACAGTCCTCTTCTAGCTCAAGGTGATGCACTGCATCTTCAAAAATTTTAATATTCTCATTATGGGTTAGGTGCACCTTCAAGTGCTCTACACTTCGAATAAGGAACGGATAGCTGCTTGTACTTGTTGCTCATTAATCAAAACATGGTCAGCATCCTTCAGCTCATTGATCATGTTTGATATATTTCTCAAATATTGTTTCATGATCTGACCATGTGGCTTCTTGTACGAGTCAAACCTTGTAGTAAGCTGTCTCAGCTTGGTCACCGATATATGACTAAATATCGATGCCAATGCTTCTCACATCTCTTTGACATTCTCAAAATGACTAAATTCTCGCACGACATCATTCTCCATGCAACATGATGCAAGTAAGAGAGTTTTTTATTTTCCATGCAGCAAATACATCCTTATCTCGTTTGTGTTGTGTAATGTTTCCATCTTCAAGCTCTTCCATAATCAGGTTAAGAGTTTCTAATGCCTCTTGTTCTTCCAGTACATATTGAATTTTCATATGTCATATTTCATAATTATCGCCGTTTAGCTTTTCTTCTTTATTCAATTCAATGACTATGCTCTTAATTGCTGGAGCCATTGGATCTCAATTATCAGACACGTATGCATGAATTATTAACGCCTATTATTTATTCATCTATTTTGCATAAACTAATAATATTGATGAATAGTTTCAAATAAGGTTTCAAAATCAAAAGTTCACGATTGTTTCTAATCATCATCCAAAATCCAAAAATGAAATTTTCATTAATTTAATCTTCTATGCAAAATAAGTTCTTTGAAACTACTAAAACTTTTTTGAACTACCCTCAAGAATAATAACAAAAGTAATTGACATTGAACATCTATTAACTTAAAAACACATTTTTACATAATGTAACCAATACATTAGAAGATACAACAACATCAACATGGAAGAAACTATCTATATAAGATTTCCATAAAACATTTTAAATAAATATAAATTCAACTACGCCAAGTTAAATTATGAACAGGGATAAACTTAAGTTGCCTCTTTGACAACCAAGGAAAGACAGACGGGAATCCTTAGGGTTTCTCCTTGGAACATTCATTCCGCACCGGGTCGTTCTCATTCTTAGGTTGAAGTCTCCATGGCCTCAATCCTATAGTATTCCTTCAAAAAAGGTACCACAAGTTTCTTATAATCTGAAATCACGTTGACCTCTTATAGGCGATTTAACACTACTTGTCATTCATATAGAAGAGTGTTAATCAGGGCCTACACCATCTCAAAAGTAGGCATGTGATAACCGTTCCAAATGATGTTTTGTATCATCTTATTGACCTTGACTACATCTTCCATTATGTCACCACTTTCCCATTGATAATCAGTCAACTCAACTATCATCTTTGCAAGTCTCGCCTTTTGTCCATCTAACAATGTGCGAATAGGTGTCACATGTGATGGCGAGCCATTATTTTGAACCAAAAGGGATTACACATAATTCATATCGAACACAATTGAAAAACACTTTTTTTTTGTCAACGGTCAATGGGTTGGTTAGTGAGTCGTCAGGTTGGGCTAATCGGGTCGAGTCGGACCGATCGACCCAATCACTGGATGATGTCATTGTGATGTTAGTCACGCGTGTTGCCCATGCACGATTCCGCGCCCGCTGCGGATGTACAATGCACATGCCCAGCAAGTTGCCGCTTTCGGCTGCACGTGGGGGCGCGTCCGTCGTCCCTCGACGGTATGCCACCCATCAATTTTCTCGTATGAACAAGATTTTCAACCCCACACCTTCAAAAACAAATTTTGATGTACGAAATTTCGAGAAAGGGGGTTGAACAGTAGGTCGGGTGTCACAATTTCTGTCCCCGAACATTCGTTGGCATCATTTCTCAAATTCCGACCATAAAACCAAGTTTAAACAACAACAACGATCAATAAACAATAACATTACGCTCCGATACCAATGACAGAAATGGATTCCTTAAAAAAAAAATGGATACTCAAACTATTGAATACTAAAACATAAATGCGGAAACGGGCCCATGTATACTTATAACATTGATTGTAAGGCACATCATCAAGACGGACATATTATGTTTTCTACGGATTAAATACTATTGCAGTCTCGAGAGGAATCAATTGCAACCTTTGAGTTCCTTCTTGAGAGAGAATTCATCGGTAGCAAAAATTTAGAGAACGTATGTTCCGTTTTTACTTTCAACATTCTTTTTTCTACAACAGTTTATTTTACATAAGAATAACCGCCCTCTCTTTTATGGGCCATTCTCTTACTGGTCGGGTTTGACTCAACATGGGCGGATGGACCAGATTTGGCTCTAACATATTTTATAAAAAACCCATCAACTATGAAGGAAGACGTTTCATTCTTAGAGGAAAGTGCACGAGTCTTGTCGTACTATGAATCTCAATATGCTTGTGGAATGACACCGTGGTCGCGGACCCGGAAGCCGAAGCTGCTGTTCTTCCTGCCAAACTTTCTCTGGATCCCTGCCGGGTAGGTCTCCTCTTCATCTGCACGTGCCGAATTTCACTAGTTATGTGGGTTATTGAATTCAAAGATAAGTTTTCTCCTTTCCAGCATATTAATTTGATGGGAGTTCGCATTAAACCACCGATTCACCATGTGATCTCACCAATCGAGGGTTGCCAAGAACTTATCGTTCAGGTCAAAAGAGCGATTTCGTTGGCATGTCACGATTTGTAGCTAAATAGACAACCGGACAGCATATATCAGCAGGGCATCCTCAATATTCAGCAGAATTTTAAGCAAAAGAGAAGCAAGCCATGACCCATCCGCCTTTCAACTGATCTCAACGTCTGGTTCGACGCGGCGAAGATCTGCATGCAGTCCACGGCGTGGAGGTTCGGCACCTACGACGAGGAGGTGAAGCAGTACTTCGTCGAGAGCGGCGGGGTCCTGGGGAACCCGGGACGCGAGACCATAAGCAATTGGTTCAAGATCGAGAAGGTGGACGAGTATTACAAGCTCGTGTACTGTCCCACGGTGTGCGACACTTGCAAGGTGACATGTCGGGACGTCGGGGTTTATGTGGAAGGTGCGACGCGGCGTTTGGCCTTGAGCGACGAGCCGTTCCGGGTCATGTTCAAGAAAGCATGAGGGGCGTGCGGAGCTCAAAGTGCATGCAGATTATGCGAGGCATGATCTAGGCGACACGCAAAGGGAAGGAATTCTTAAATGCTAAATAAATCCGTGCTGGAACTTATTTTATGTAATTCTGATCTTCGTAATGGCATTTCAAATAAATTTCTAATAAAAAGGCCATGAGCCGAAAATTCCATCCCAAAAGAAGAAATTAGAAATTATGTTCGAATGAATGACACGTAGATTCATCGAATGCATATCTTATAGTTCTTTCAACTGCTTGATTGCTAGTGAAAGAACATGTCAATTAATTTGCACTCGTTATTTCTTGCATATTCTAAGCTTTCATGTGCTTTTAGTATGAATAAATCTCTCGAGGTAAAGTGGGTTTCTCTCCTTTTCACCATAAATCCTAACATGCTTGTTTTTAAATAAGTTAAGAAACAACAAAAATTGCACAGCGTTCGATTTGAATATATTTTGGGTACCAGAAAGTAGTCACATATAACCGCCCATCAAAAAGTGCTTGGTGCTGGTAACACAAAATTGGATTTTCTGCTGCAGGGCATTCTTCCCACGCCCAGCATCCGAAACACGCGACACTGGCACAGAGGAGTCCCCTAATTTCCCTAAAGTCGAACCAGATCATCTCTTTTTGCCTTCGTTTACATCCGATTAGCCACTGTCATGGCCTTCTCGAGATTCTTGAAGGCCTTCTCGTACCTCAAGAACCCCATGAACCAGAACTCGTAGTCGTCTTCTGTGAGTATTTCTATGTACTTCTGCGCTGGATTGTTCACGTTCTCGCTCCGGTTCGCTCTATTTATCTTCTCTGTCGGTATCAGAACCTGCAAAGATCACAACAATCGCACATGTCATTCATTGATTCATTTCGTACTTTATGTTCTTTAGAGTAGGTGTTGGAGCTTTGTTTTTTTTCACTTTTGATAGAACTTCCACACACATTGCAGACTGAAAGGTGTTGCTACATAAGTGCAACCCACTTTTCCATGACAATTTTTTCAACCCCCGAAAAGGAGAAACTATCTGCTTGATTTGTGTTTCTGGAGTACCTTGTAAGGTGATCGAACGAGCTTCCCATTAGGGGAAGGGAAGGTTATGGATCTCTCACTGCAGAAGGCAATCTTCTGGGTGGAGATGAAGAGGAGGCCAGCGATTGGACCAGCAGAGGTTGACAAGTAGCACTGCGAGGCCTTGAGGAACTCCTCTCCTTCCTCCATCCCGAACACCCGCTTGAATATGCTCTCCCTCCCTCCTCCTTGCACAATTTTCGCCCCCAATCTCAGCTTGCCCTTCACAGTCTCGGACAACTTTGGCCCCAGTTTCACTGCAACATTTTAGCTTTCACTATGAAGGACGATGTTGTTTCATTCTTAAAGGAAAGTGCACGAGTCTCGTTGTACTGTGAACTCAATATGTTTGTGGTATGATACCGTGGTCGTGGACCCGGAAGGCGAAGCTGCTGCTCTTCCTGCCTAACTTTCTCTGGTGCCCCGGGTAGATCTCCTCTTCATCTGCACATACCGAATTTTGCTAGTTATGTGGGTTACTGAATTCAAAGGCTAGTTTTCTCCTTCCCAGCATCATAATTTGATAGGAGTTCACATTAGAGCACCGATACACCACGAGATCTTAGCAGCTAAGGGTTGCCAAGAACTTATCGTTCAGGTCAAAGGAACAATTTCATCGGCATGGGATGATCTGGGGCTAAATAGACAACCACACAGCAATAGGACATCTCTATATTCAGCAGAATTAAAAGCAAAAGAGAAGCAAGCCATGACCCATGTCTTATGGAAATGCCTTGTAATTGGGATAAAAGGGCAGTCGACCTTAAATTAGCAAACTATTCACTATGTAATAACATACTTTCCAAGGCACAGCAGAAGCAATTCCGTGGATTCTAAAACCAGCTAAAGCCACCATCTTTTGCCTGGTGCCTGTGCAAGAGAGACAATACATCATAACAATTGCATACCGATCTTGAAGGAGTTGAAGCCATCTGAAGAAGAGGGGCTCTGGAGCACGCTGACCGGTTCAGACACGGAGAAGGGCCTCTCTGGAGTGCTCTCGTACGATCTCAACCTCAAAGGACTCCCCATGATTTGCTCCTTCATCTCCCCCTGCTCTCTCTCCCCCCACGAAAGCAGCTTCCTTTTTCTTGTTCTTGTTATTCTTGTCCCTCTGCAAGGGAAAGTGAAGTCTTGCTATATATAAAAGGCCGCTCAGGGATCCTGTTAATTCCACGTCACTCTCATTCAACCTAAAAAAAGAACCAAAACTACAGCACGGGTAACCCGAACCTTTCGGACAAACTTCGTCAGGAGACCATTGGTGGGCTCAGTAATTCTTCCAAAGTTCTTGTCTTCTTCTCTGCATCTTTATTTCAAGATTCTCAATAATTTAGTGATGAATTAGAAGCTTCTGTCGTGCTGGCCTCGCCTTCTCTTTCTCAGCAGCTTCTCGTGCTTGAAAAGCGAGGCCGCCCCCGCCATTGCTCAGCAGATTCCCGAGTCAACATTAGCGGGCAGATTAAAACCGGGCCTTGTTGACTGTTTTGCGAGGTTGCGATTTGAAAAATCGAATGAAATGGAATTCCGTGGGGTTCATGGAGAGAAAAAAAAAACAGGAACAGGGGCGAGATGGAGAAATTTAGGGACTCGATCACGTCATTGTTTACGCGCACGAGCTTTGAACCGAAGAAGGCGGACTTGCAAAGTCTGACTTTGACGAGCGATGCGGACCTATGTGTACTAGAAATTTCTGTTGCAAGTACTGCAAATGAGAACTTCAATTTATGTTCATACGACTCGAGACAAACTAACGTCATTCTTGGAAGGAGTCAAGTCTAAAATCACCTGGATTTGCATGTAGTTTTCGCAAATTAATCACCGGTTGCCCATTTAGCGATACGGTCCGAATTGTATAAGAATCTCGCAAAAACATCGAGACTTTCATTAGGAAGAAGACATTACTATGTTTAGTGATTCTCCGACATTTTATCCCTTGAAAATTGCTTATTTTTTTGGAAAATTACTCAATTAAATATCAATTTATTGTATGGATTTCAATTCATTAACGCTCGATCACAAGGTGGGAGGCGAGACCAGAAGGAGTTTCAAGACAATCTAGACCTAGTGTAATTAGCCTAAGAAACACTTTTACGTTTTTCTGTAAAAAGTGGACGTGAGCAAAAAGTTAGGTTTGATCTTCAACCCGACTTGACACGGTCCATTAATTGCCTCTACTACCAATTACTAAGCGTGCCTTTGGAAGTTTTGGATAAATGACTTTACATCTAGACAAAAGAACCTTGATTCGATATAGTCTTTAAATTTTTGATATATATTCAATTTATTCTTTAAACTGTATGAAAATGTTTGATGTTCAATTCAATTTTAGGGATAATATTGAACATTATTATACAGTTCAAACAACTAAAATTGAATATTTACCAAAATTTTATAGACTATATTAAACAAAGTAAACATTCATGGATGATATTGCACGTGTGTCAAAGAGCGTTGGGGGTTCAAACGCAAATCGGGTGGATAGACCCGTGTAATGACCCGTCTTGGTCCGATTCCGATGGATCCGAACATCGGGTCTCAAATCGGCCCAACACAAAGCGGGATCCAATGGGCCGGGAGCCCACGATCAGCTACACGGAGCGGTATAAACACTCTGAGGCGTCCTCCTCCTCCTCCGTACCTTCTTCTTCAAAGCGATTTCTCAAGAAATCTCCGCGACCTCGCTTCCCCGCTCGCACCGGCAAAAACCCTAACGGGAATCAATGGACCCGCAGCCTGAACCGGTCAGCTACATCTGCGGAGGCAAGTCTTCTTCTTCTCCTCCTTCTCGAACAATCAATCTCTCTTTCGATGCTTGGGTGATTTCTAACGGTTTCTAGTTCGGGCGATTTCGTGCTTTTGGTGGGGGTGGTGGTGGCGTGCAGATTGCGGGATGGAGAACACGCTGAAGCCCGGGGACGTCATCCAGTGCAGGGAGTGCGGGTACCGCATCCTCTACAAGAAGCGCACCCGCCGAAGTAAGCTCCCATTGCCCTGTGTTTGGTGCTTTATGTTATCTGTGGGCTTGCTGTGCTCGCCTGGATGACTCTGTGAATCGCGATCGTGGAACTGAGGGAGCAATTATTGGCCTTTGGGAATAGATGGGCTTGGTTGTTGACTTCTGCTGCTAGTTGGGGATGTAGTGAACTGGGTTCCTCTGTTGTCCATCGGACCGAGTTGGCTGAAGTTCGATTGGTGCGATCGCGATTTGGGGTCAGGTTCTTGTGATGGTGCACGGGGTTTTGCGATAGATGTTTTTGAGCCTGAATGAGTAGAGTTTGGCAGTCTGTAGCCATCATGGGAAGGGAATTAACCTAGCTGGTATTAAAAGGTCGCATAGCAATGTTTTCGTGAATGAAATTGTCTAAAGTTGTTATTACGAGGAACTTCGACAACGACAAGTAGTTTGGAGCAACATCTTTTGGAGAGTTGTTGCTCCATTCTCTTGTTCTTTTTTTTTTTTGGTGGAGGAGTGCTTGTTTTAGATGATAGATATTAGATGACGAAATGAGACCGGGATTGAAGGACCTTTTTGTTGAATGGACTCGTCTAAATTCTCTATTACTAGTACACAGACAAAAAATCATATTTTGTGCATGAAGAGTCAGGTTAAAAAGCTTGTAAAATCTTTAGAACATCAGCTTTTTGTCGGGACCCTAGTGGTTTTCAATATTGCACGTACACAAAATCGATTTGCTTTAATTTTTGTGTATTGAGCTCTCTATTTTGAATAAGTCATCTATGAAGTAAGTGGCTTCGTTTCTCTATCTTGTTAGGGTAGATTTACCTCATTAAAAGAGATGCTTATTTGGAAGGTTTCTCAATCATAATTATCTAGGGATATCTTGCAAAGCCTCACTGGACAATGGGATATTGCCACTCATGCAAGAATGATCGTTGATTTCATGATTAAGTTAAAACATGTCCTGAATCTTTTTGAAATTCTTTTGTTACACTTTATGGGTATAGCTCTGCTTGAATTTGTGGAGAATGAAAGGTGATTGCTTTTCGCTTTGCTGGTTGGAGAAATTACGAGCTGGTCTGTCTTAGGTTATCCCGCTTAAGATCTTTTCTAAAGAAAGAGGGTCAACAGTTATCCATGATTATGAATCTGCAGTGAAGGTCTATGCCCTTAAAGCTATTGGAGCCTGGGCTCTGTAGGATTGGTGACTTATAGGCATCTGAGTTTAATTGTAATAGACTCAGAACCCTCTATTACAGAGTCTTTTGTCGGTGCTGACATGGTGATTTTGGTACTTAGATCAGTGGTTTTATCTATATTCAAGATAGAAAGGTACACAATGGTCAGATTCAGGCTAGTGCAGTTTGAAGTTCTCTATACTTAATTGGACCCAGGGACATACTTTTTGTATTTGATGAGGTTTTATTGACGGATACACACTTTTACCTTTAGATATTCTGCAACTTCCATGGGTCCCATGCATGTGATATTATTGTTACGGGGCTGAGTATGCTCACTTTAATCTCTTAAATAAACTTTAGCTCCTCTTTCATGTTCTTGAACATAAGTTTCTCTGTTCTTTCTACTTCTTTCTTGGAACAGACAATTGCTGACCTCTTTTGATTTGTGATCCTTGCAGTCATTCAGTATGAGGCCCGTTGAAAGAGCTTGAGGATGTGGTTTTCAATTCCATGCAGACTTATTTGTCATTGTGACTGGGGTACGTGGTATGTCTTTGGAAGGTAGTCATGAAAAGAAGAGAGGTAACTGCTATGCAGTCTTGTAAGCATGTGTGAGTGCCAACTTGTCAAGAGCGTGGATAATGTTGATATAATTTTGGTTAAATGTGTACCGTGACACCAGCTCGTTCCAATTCTTCTTCTGTATTAGGAGCAGTTTTTGTCTGTCAATTAATTCGTCTTCGTATAACCCAGTGATGGAAGTACACATGACAAAATTGATGCAATTGGATCAGCATCGAACTATCACATAGGTTTGCTCTAAATCTTCTGCTGTAGTTGCCCCTGAGGGGGATTAAGAGAAAACTAGCGCCTTGTTCCAGAAAGCAATTGAACAGTAAATCTCAAAATGATCTGTGCAAATGTTTACGTGAAGACCTCTGCTTTCCAAAATGTTTGACAATTTTGAACACGAAAATCAGTGAGGGCTCAACTTCTTCGTTCTGGGTGGGTTGGGTTAGGTCTGTGCTGGTTGAAGATTAGTGGCTGAAGGCTATTTATACTTGACTCTGCTTGGAGTCAACCCGTGCCCATCTCAACCCGGGCTTCAATTCTTAATAATTTTCCTTCTAAACAACGATTCAAAACCCTATAAGCCTAATGTTGCGTTTTACAAATTGATAAATTTTATCCTATCATGCATTTGATGCTTGCTCAAAACAGGATAAAGTCATATATAAAGGGAATATAAATAAGATGAAATTATCTTATATGGGAGATGTGATAAAGATCGATAAGATTTCTAATATCTATGTTAGGAAAGTTATTTTTTCGAATGATAAATTTCTTAAATTAACAAAATTAGTAAAATTAAAATTATTCAATAAAAAAATTAACAAAATTAAAAATATTTTTTAATATATAAATAATATTTGAAAAATAAAAGATAAAAAATTAGTTATTTTAATTTAATCTTATTATTATTTATATATTCGAAATTAATTCTATTCTAAAATAGAAATTCAATATATTTATTACATATTTTAGGTATTTTTGGTATATTAATATATTATACTATTTAATAAAATTTTATTAGAGAGTGATGGAAGGAGAAGAAAGAATACAAAGAAATTAATTAAAAAAGAGAGGAAAATAAAATAAAATAAAAACAAATTAAAATAAATAGGCAAAAGTGTCGCAAGAGAGTTTCACTATTTTCATTTGTAAAATTTTTTGTTCATTTATACTAATATGTCGTTTATACCAAATAAATACGTGATATGATGTAAATATATCCGATTGCAATCACTAAACAATTAATATGATATAATAAAATCCATAGATTTCATATCTTATTATATCCAGTTTTATCCTTATTAGAAATTCAAACAAACAAACGTAGCATAAATAGACCTAAAATCACAAGATGGCTAAAAAATGTCCGATTTCTCTATCTTCTTTTCTAGTTTAAGGAGACAATGACTTCGGTTTTTAGCATTGTCGAATGAAGAAAAATAGTGGATTGTAGCTTTGCAGTTCATTTGCGATGAGAGCAGTGGTGAGAGAGGAGCACGATTTGATTCGAACGCTTGCATTGAGAGCAACGGCGATTGAAGAGGGAAGGGTACAAAGGCTTCGACTTGCTGCAGGAATTGGAAATTGCTTAGGCGATTCCAAATGTGGAGTCAAGCTACCCACAAGCCAGAGATCAGCGAAAAAAAAGGAGAGGAGAGAAGAGTACAATCCCGGTTTGTTATTAAAGCCTCCGCAGCTCAATTACTCTTAGAAGACCAAACGAGTTGAAATACGAGTCATTCAAGTAACCCATCATGACCGTTGTATTGGACCTTGTCTTTTTCGTTAATTCATTATGCCTTATTCTGTTGCCAGACGAGTTAACCCCTCGAGACGGGATCCCTTGAACATGAGTCACAATCAGGAGTTTCGGCTCTAGTGGAAATTGGACTTCGGCAACTTGAATCACGGTCTCATCAGCAGGCCAATACGATCAAGAAAGTGATCCAACAGGCACTGTGTTGTCATTGAGATGGAGACAAGTTTAGAATAATTTTTTTCCGCTGTATCTCCCAGTTCCAGTGAAGAAGGCGTTGGAGATTCACGATCGATTTTCGTACGTCCGATGTTCTTGTCTTCGTTCGATTCCTGCTCTATATCGGAAATGGACCCTCCGATGTCACCCGCCAGTGGAGACGCTCGCGAGGACCTTTCTTTCCACACAAAGGACGAGCGAACGTTCCCCGAAGTCCAATCAGCGGGTCGTGCACTCCGGAGCGACTCGGGTTCGGATGGTCCAAAAATATCCAGCTTCTTGAAAATCACCTGCTCTTTATGAAATTGCCAGTGGATGCTTGTCTCCTGCGTGATATTCTGAATTAAATGAATGATTACTATTATAAAAAATCACAAATTATGCCTATTGTACATTAATACCCCGAATTTTTAAAACTTACTGATTCTGATATAAATGCCCCAAAAAAATCCGAATTTATACCAGTATGACAAATATACGTTGTATGGAACTAATATAGAGGGCATATATGATTTGTTTTGTGATACGAAAAAAAAAAATATAGAGGTATTTGTGTCACGGCGGACAACTTAGGAAAGATCTTCTTTCTGCAAAAAGGACAAGTCAACGGTTCCCCAAGTCCAAGTAGCGTGTCATGCCCTTCGAAGCAAACTGGAGTAAGACTCATGTTTGGACTGTCCAAAAATATACAGCTGCCTGAAAATAACCTGCTCTTTATTTAAAAAAAAAAAAAAACCAATAGTAATTTGTTTTCTGCGGGCTATGTAACTTGGGACAAACGCGATATTTTGAATTAAATGAATGATGACTATTACAAAAAATCTCAAATTATGATTATTGTGATATAAATACTCCAATTTTTTTGTGATACAAGAAAATTGGGGATATTTTTTAGTTTTTATTGTATTTTCCCTTAAATGAAAGAAACATAAAAATTTTGCAAAAAGAATATAACTATAGAAGAATCGGAAAAACTCCGGTGTATATATATATTATTTTTTTTTTGATGTTTTCTTCGTTTGGCCGCAAGTTGATGGAATGCATCTTTGGTACGTTGTGACAACTCTCTCGCCTCACTTCAGGCAATTGATTAATCCAAAATCTCAAGTGAATCTTGATTAAAGCCATACGCTTACCCTGTAATTACCAAAGGCATAGATAGCACCATAAGTTACATCAATCACGAAGCGAACGCAAAATGACAGGCTGAAATGCAAATTTTTCTAACCCACCCAATTCATTCCCTAGATTCACATTAGATACTAAAAAAGTGTGGGTTTGACAATCTTGAGCCGTCCGCATCGACGAATTCGATAAATCGAAGAAAGCCTAAGGCAATCTATCAGTTGCGACCACAAGTTTCGATGCCCCCCAAGTCGTTCGGGTCAAGCATCCGATCAATATGCTTCGAGGGAATGTCAGTCTTTTGGGCATGATGGATTTTTTTTTTTTTTAAACAAGTGTCAAACTGAAAAATCTGCGATTTTTTTAGCATCGAACTAATCTCATCCAATCTCTCGATAGAGCATTTCTACATATTTCAGTGGTGCAGGAGAAATCGACCGTTGCGATTGGTCTAAAGGATTGGACGAGTCAAAACTCACGAGAAACCAAAATAACCTTTCGATGGCCATTAACTTTTTCACGCCATTCAACGACAGAGATTTCAAACTCATCGACTCACAAAATTGAAGTGAGTCTGGACATAAATCTAAACAACCAAATGAATATATTTCAAATGTGAGTCTGAACTTGAATCTGAACAAACGAATAAATATATTTAGGAAGTGAATTTAAACGTTAATTTGAACAAACAAAAGGAATATACTCAGGAAGTGAGTATGAGCACGAATCAAATGAAAACAACCGACGAGTATAAGGTGGATATTACCAGCAACCGTGAAATATGAAGTTACAAATATAACACACCAAGTTTAGATTCATTATTTTTATATACAACATCTCACCATGGCTTAGAAAATCGATCGAACACCTTTTAAGTATGTACGATATCAATAAGATAAATCAAACAATCACACAACTTCCACACTCTTATTCTACATAGATCAACCAACCAAGTTAAGTGTTGAGTAGATTAAGCTAACTTAATATCTAGAGTTTTCACTTACCTTGAAAGTGACTTCGGACTTGGAGCTTTAAATCACCTTTAAGCAAACTAAACAAAACTGAAAATCAACAATGTTTAATTTTAAAAACGGTAGAATCTATTGGTATGAAGTAGTGAAATTAAATGATTTACCTCGTTTAGACTCAAAAGGTTGAGACAGAAACTTTGATTAATTCGAGTATTTGATTAATTTGAGTGTGGGACCTCTGTGTTCATTTGTGGGTTTTTGAAAATGAAAGTTTGAAGAAGTGAGTGGGTGGTTGAAAGTTAATGAAATGGAACCTCTACTTTTGGAAAGCGAAAGCTTGCCATGGTTTTCCTTATATGACCAAGGCAAGAAAATATTTAAAGAGTTCTCAAGAGTAATGATTTATTTAAAAGAAATTTTAAACTGTAAGTGCTTCAATCAATAAGCTTCAAATGACTACTATGAGGCTTAGCTAGGATACACTTAGCCCAAAATATATAGTCACAAGAAGATATTTTAATAGAAATGAAGATGAGGTCCTCTTCTTTGACCAAGTATGTGTATGAATCACCAATGCATTAATTGATGAAATTATGCATGATGTCAAAGCTACCGAGTTCAATGTCTCAAACCAAGGTATAGGTGTAAAATTGTTTGAGTCCTCTAAAGTCATCAATGAAAGACATTAAAAATTAGAAAAATTTCAATTCCATAGATTTGAATCTTGAATATCATTAAATATGAATTTCAGAGCACACCGGCCCTACTCTATAAATAAATATGGTGATGAGTTAAGTATCATCGTCCTACACCATTAGTGTACATGTTGGAATCTATCAACTTAACGTTAACATCTTAGACTCTTGGAGATCTGGTTGTGGAAATTAACCTTAAATATTATTATCGAATCATGGGAACTTCCGAATGTCACAATTTGTGTCATACTATTCAAGTTTAGGGTTTTAAGTGATGCAAAAAAAGTTTGTGATATTTATATTATATTGGGTATTATTTGAGGTTTTTTTGTAATATTTGCCCCTAAATGAAAGTTCGTGAAAAGTTCGCGGAAAGAATATAGCGGTAGAAGAATTGAAAAAACTTTGGTGAATATTCTTTCTTTTTTTTGTTTTCCTTCTTTTGGCCGCAGGTTGATGAAGTCATCTTTGTTACGTTGTGACAATGATCTGGCCTCACTCTAGACAATTGATTTGTCCAAAATCTCAAATGAATGTTGATTAAAGCCATGTCATTAATCTGCAAGTCACATCAATCACGAAACGAACAAAACGCAAGGCCAAAATGCAAATATTTTAACCCACCCGATTCATTCCCCAGATTGACATTAGATTACTGTAAACAAGGGAACCGCATGAATTTGATGATCTTGAGCTGTCCAAATTAACGAATTTAATCGACCAAAAAGAGTACGCTCCTATGTGGTTTGGGTTGCGCATCTGATCAATGTGCTTGAAGGGATCATCAGTCTTTGGGCGGGACCGAATTTTTTTCTTTTTAAATGATTGTCAAATTGAAATAAAATCTGCAACTTTTTGAGCATCGAAGTAATCTAATCTAATCTAATCTAGCTCGAGTCAAGATGGAGCATTTCTGGAGATTTTACCCGCGCAGGAGAAACCGACCGTTGCGATTTGGTATGAAGGAACGGGCGGGTCGAAACTCACATGGCACCAGCAAGAAACGCCGTCAAAATCCGTCCTTTTCGGACAGTTCGTCGTTTCCGTCGTCTCAGTCTCATTTGAGGTAAGCAGGCCACGACGAGGTGTCGCTGTCGCGGTGGGAACACCAGAAGTAGAAATGGTAAACCGACCGAAGTGAAGTGGATGGCGAGGCAAGCGAGTTTTGGCAAGTAGCAGGTCGAAAAGTTCTTTAAATTCGCCGTGTTTGTTTCGCATTGATCCTACACTCTGATCATCGTCGTAGAAGTCAGGCGAAGAATGGTCCTTGGCAAAGACGAATCAGAGATGGCGGAGAGAAGCGACCACTCGTTGTCGCAGGATGAGAACCGGATGAATCCGGATTCCGAGGCAGAGAAGAAGAAGGGTGGGAGCCGGATCCGGAGGGGGGAGGACGAGAGCAACGGTCTGTCAGTGGAGAGGATCTTCGATGGCCGGGCGGTGCCGTCGTGGGGGAGGCAGCTGACGTTCAGGGCGTTTGCGGTGAGCTTCATGCTGAGCATCATATTCGCCTTCATCGTCATGAAGCTGAACCTCACGGCAGGCATTATCCCATCGCTGAACGTCTCGGCGGGGCTCCTCGGGTTCTTCTTCGTCAAGACGTGGACCAAGGTCCTGGACAAGTCCGGGCTGCTCCAGGTCCCCTTCACGCGGCAGGAGAACACAGTGATCCAGACCTGCGTGGTGGCTTCCTCCGGCATCGCTTTTAGCGGTACGTTGGCTCGTCTTTCACTCTTAGCTGCAGTTTGAGATACCGCGAACTGTGAAGTGCTCTGTTTTAGCAGTTAATGTCTGCTGACATGCTCTCTGTCACTTTTAATCGGAGGGGCTGGATTGTTTTATATGATATCTTTATATCTCTTCTCAAGCTGTAGAAGGAAAAGAAACTGATTGAATGGAATGACAACAGAACCACCAGATCGTTATAAAAGGTTTTGTCTAATAATGCTTATATTTTGTTTCACTGTTTTGTACAATCTCTCTATTTCGGAATAAGTTACATATAACAAACTGAACATGGACAATATGCGCTCAAGACATCAAGAAACTTAAATGAGACAGACCTAAAAGAGTCCCCTTTTATCTAGATGACCTCTTTTGCACAGGAACACCCGTCGCTTAGAAAAATTTTAGTCTCATGGACTCTACATGAACTGTACTGCATATGCACAGATGACATGTAGGAGGGTTGTTTCTATATAAACAACACAAAGTAGGGTATTTGGCTATAACCATATTGAATAGTCAGCACATCAATTTCTTGTGCATATCTGAGGTCATGTGTTTCTTGGAACATATTCTGTGATAACCAATGCCAATGAGCTCAAGGGGCATGCAGAGATAATGCTCATTTAATCCTTTGAAGTTATCATTCAAATGTATGGATGCAACTATGTAAAAATGAAGGAACCTCCCCTAAGTTTGAGTGCATGCTCGTTTGCTAGCAATCTCCAAATAAAATCAGTTGCTGATAGCGAATTTACCTACCTATTGTCACCACTGCTTCTTTTCCTTTTGGGCCAGACCACTGCTTGTTCAATTCAATTCGTTTTCCCACTTTATTGTCATGGTTTACCGTTGTTTCAGTTGCTTGAAATGTATTTCAGCTGGAAAAGAAAGAAAAAAATTTGACTGGAAAGTACTATAAACCTCTGCTTCTCTCAACAAAAAAGATAAAAAGGCTCTGCTTCTGTTTCATATGGAACATTTATTCGACTAAAGTGGTCTGTCTTTAGTCATTGACCTCCCTTTATCACGTGTTAGAAATAAGGGCGGCTTTTTATCCAATAATAATCTCTCTTAATTTGATTGAAGAAAGTAATTATAAGAGATGTAAACTTGCGTATTGTTTATGGATGAATAGCCAGAGCTATTTACTGGAAAATGTGTTGCTCTGTGATTTTGTATGAGCAGGAGGTTTCGGGAGTTCTCTCTTTGCAATGAGTGCGCGAGTTGCTGGTCAATCAACGGATCCGCAGAGCGCTCATGTTTTCAAAAACCCATCACTGCCGTGGATGATTGGTTTTCTATTTGTTGTCAGTTTCCTAGGCCTCTTTGCTGTGGTGCCTCCAAAGGTACTCTTTGCATGTTGCATGTTTTTTTCTGTAGCACTTGCCCTTGAAAATGTCGTTAGAATTATAGAAATTGCCAATTAATCTCCACAATACACTTCACTTGAAAAGATTCTCTTTGGCCATAAGGAATCAAAGTGTGGGGCCTTCCATGTACTGTTTCAAGTACTTCACTCACGCTTGCCTTTCTCTGGTTTCAGATTATGATTATTGACTTCAAGTTAACGTATCCTAGCGGCACGTCAACTGCTCATCTTATAAATAGTTTCCACACCCTGAAGGAGCCAAGCTAGCTAAGTAAGATGCTATAAGCTGGAATGCCTTCTCATTAGTGTGTCAATATGTCGGCTCTCATTGGCTTTAATTTTTCTTATGAAGGAAACAAGTGAAGGCGTTGGGAAAGTTCTTTTCCTTCAGCTTCTTATGGGGTTTTTTCCAATGGTTCTACACAGCAGGAGATGGTTGTGGTTTTATGAACTTCCCCACTTTGGGGCTTAAGGCTTTCCAAAACAAGTGCATAAGCTTAACAAACTTCCACTTTACAGTCTGCAACTAGTTTTGGGTTGTAAGCTGGCCTTTACTTCGATGTCATGCACTTTAATAAGCAAAGCTATTAGCTGACTCTCTTACATGGATAACGTGAAGGTTTTACTTTGATTTCTCCGCAACATATGTTGGAGTTGGGATGATTTGCCCATACATTATAAATATCTCAGTGCTACTAGGAGGAATTCTATCCTGGGGTTTAATGTGGCCTCTAATAGAAACCAGAAAGGGACATTGGTATCCTGCAGAGGCAAGCCCAACCAGCATGCGCGGACTTCAAGGTTATAAGGCAAGTCAAGATATACATGCAAATGTGCAAGTTTGTTTGTCTTTTATTTATCCTCTGATCTTGCAATACCAATTTGTCAGGTTTTCATTGCCATTGCCATGATATTGGGTGATGGGCTCTACAACTTCTTCAAGGTGCTTGGCTGAACGCTCTCTGGCCTGTACCATCAGCTCCGAGACAGAGAAATGAGTCATGTTCTCCCCATTGCGAATGGTTCCTCCCTTGAGAACCCTCAAGCGTCTTATGATGACCAACGACGGACACAGCTTTTCCTAAAAGATCAAATCCCGACGTGGTTTGCAGTTGCAGGCTATGTCGCAATAGCAGCCATATTCACAGCTACTCTTCCACACATGTTCCCCCAACTCAAATGGTATTACGTTTTAGTCATCTATCTCTTCTCTCCAACCTTGGGTTTCTGCAATGCCTATGGCTGTGGGCTCACCGACTGGTCTCTTGCCTCGATTTATGGGAAGCTCGCCATCTTCGTGATTGGGGCATGGGCCGGTGCCTCACATGGTGGAATTCTTGCTGGTTTAGCTGCCTGTGGAGTCATGATGAATATTGTATCTACAGCCTCGGACCTGACTCAGGACTTCAAGACAGGCTATCTGACCCTGGCTTCACCGCGGTCCATGTTCGTGAGTTAGGTGATCGGTACTGCCATGGGCTGCGTTATCTCTCCCTGCGTCTTTTGGCTTTTCTACAAGGCCTTTAAAGATCTTGGACTCCCAGGAAGTGAATATCCTGTCCCCTTCGGAATTATTTATCGCAGCATGGCCGAACTTGGGGTGGAAGGCTTCTCTTCCTTGCCCAAACACCGCCTCACGCTCTGCTACAGTTTTTTTGCGGCTGCCATGATCATTAATGGGTTCAGGGACTTAGTCGGTAAGAAGTGGGCCCGTTTCATCCCGCTGCCAATGGCTATGGCAATACCCTTCTACATAGGGCCATACTTTGCCATTGATATGTGCGTCGGTAGCTTAATCTTGTTCATCTGGGAGAAAATCAACAAAACCAAGGCCGACGCATTTGGGCCAGCGGTAGCCTCAGGTCTGATTTGTGGGGATGGCATATGGACATTGCCTAGCTCAATACTCGCTTTGGCAGGGGTTAATCCACCAATTTGCATGAAGTTCCTATCAAGAGCCACGAACAAGACAGTCGACACCTTCCTGGGATCTTAGTCCTGCAGTTTAGACTCATGAAGATGGCGTGAAATCTCAAGCACGTCACAAGTCTCTAGATGGACGTCATGATCTGCTCTATCTTCCTGTTTTGCCTGCAATCTCCCAAAATCCCAGTGAAGCAGTCGTAGCAGCTAGGAGCTGCGAAATTGCTCTTGTATGTAACCCAACTGTCTTTGGTGCTTCTCTTCATGCCTTATAGAATCCACATTTCTGGTGGTAGCCAATTATAATTTTCACGTATTACCATTGACAATATGAAACTCTATGGGAAGATTGAACTGCTACTACCCTCTTCTTTTTTTGGAATAGTTGAATACACACTGTCCCCAGACGGTAGGAAATATTAGAGTCTGGGTCTGCCAAAGGTCCAAATTCTAGTTTTTAGGCTTCGAATATGAGAAACAAAATGACTGTGGGTGCTATCGTCATAAACGAAATTAAAAAAATTACTTAAGTGCAATTAAAAATGTAGTTTTTTCCGATTTCTCTATGTTCTTTTCTAGTTAAAGGAGACAATGACTTAGGTTTTTAGTATCGTTGAATGAAGAAAAATAGTCGACCGTAACTTTGCGGTTCACTAGCGTTGAGAACAGCAGCGAGAGGGGAGCACGACTCAATTTGAAGACTTGCGTCAAGAGCAATGGCGATTGAAGAGGGAAGGGCACGAACGCCTCGACTTGCTGCAGGAACTGGAAATAGATCCGGCAATTCCAAATGCGAAAGCAAGCTACCTACAAGCGAGAGATCGGTGAAAATAGAGAGAGGAGAAGAGCACAATCTCGGTTTTGATAGTTTGAGTGTCTTCTCAATTAAGCCTCCGCATCTGCTTTTAGTCTTAGAAGACCGAGCGAGTTGAAATACGAGTCATTCAAGCAACCCATCGTGACCCGTTGTGTCGGACCCTGTCTTTTTCGTTAATTCATTCTGCCTTACCCCCTCGGTACGAGAGAGTCTTGGCTTATGCCACTTGAATCGCGGCCTCTTTTATCAGGATCAGGATTCACAGGGGGTAACATGTAACCTTTGATCAGGATTCTCTTTTCCCTGACCGCTCGACCCTCTTGCAAGTCATGATGCAAAACCCCCTCTTGAAACCAAGACCATCTTTCCATTCCATCGATTCCGGCCTTAAGAGTGGTTTGGATAGTTAAAAAATTCCCTGTTTTCACCTAGATCCGATTTCAGCAAGGTCAGAAATGTAAACCCTCGACTTCTCGTCCCCATCAGCAGGCTATACGATCAAGAAAACGATACGACAGGTTAGGAATCGTTCTGTACAGTGAATCTCCCAGTTCCAATTAAGAAGGCATTGAAAATTCATGATCGATGTTCATACGTCCGCTGTTCTTGTCTTCGTTCGATTCTTGCTATATATCGGAAATGGACCCTCCGATGTCTCTCTACCAATGGAGACTCTCGCGAGGACCTTTCTTTCCACATAAAGGACGAGTGAATATTCCCCAAGATCCAACCAGCGTGTCGTGCACTTCGGAGCGAACTGAATTACGACTCGCGTTCGGATTGTCCAAAAACATCCAGTTGCCTGAAAATCACCTTCCGTTTTGAAAGTACCAGTTGTGGTTTGTTTTTTGCTGGCTAAGTAGCTTGGGATGAATGTGATTTTCTGAATTAAATGAACGATTACTCCCATTAAAAAATCACAAATTATTTCAAGCCCGAATTTTTTAAACTTACCCATTGTGACGCAAATACCTTTGAGTTTTTTTAGCATCATAAAAAAAAAAAAAAAAACGATGCAGTGTGACGGATATGCATTAGATAGAACTGAAATAGAGGGTATATATGATTTTTTTTGTGATATAAAAAAAATTATGAATATTTATATCACAATAGACAAGTTTAGAAATGACCGTCTTTTGGGCAAAAACAACAAGTGAGTGGTTGCCCAAGCCCAAGTAGCGTGTCATGCCCTTCGAAGTGGACCGGATTATGACTCGTGCTTGGATTATCAAAAAATATCTAGCTGCCTGAAAATCACTTGCTCTTTTTAAATTATTCTACTGATCGTTTGTTCTCTGCTGGCTACGTAATTTGGGGTGAATGCAATGTTTTGAATTAAACGAATGATTACTACAACAAAAAAAATCAAAATATGATCACTGTGACAAAAATACTCCAATTATTTTTCATCATAAAAAACCTCGAAGTGACAAATATACGTTGGATGGAATCAAAATAGAAGATATACGTAATTTTTCTCGTGATACAAAAAAAGTTTGGGGTATTTACATTACAATGAACAAGTTTAGAATTTTTGTGATGTCAAAAAAGTTTAGAGTATTTATGTTACAGTGACTATAGTTTAGGTTTCTTTGTTGTGTTTACCTTTAAATGAAAGAATATTGAAAATTGCGCAAAAAGAATATAGCAACAGAAGAATTCAAAAAACTTTTGTGTATATTCTTTTGGTTGTTTTTCTTCTTTTGGCTGCATGTTGATGGCATACGTGCTTGGTCCGATGTGAAAAGTCTCTGCCTCACTCCACAAAATTGATTAGTCCAAAATCTCAAATGAATGTCGATTAAAGCTCCGCGATTCATTCCCCAAATTCGCATTAGATATTAAAAACGGTGGAACCGTGTGCGTTTGACGATCTTGAGCCGTCCGCATCGACGAATTCGATCGGCTGAAGAGAGCCTAAGGTAATCTATCAACGCAGTTGCAACGGACAAGTTTCCATCCCCCTCATGTCATTCGGGTCATGCATTTGATCGGTGTGCTTAAGGGGTCGTTAGTCTTTCTGGCATGATTGATTTTTTTTTTCTTTTTAACGAGTGTCAAATTGAAATAAAATCTGCGATTTTTTGAGCATCGAATTAATCTAATCCAATCTCTCGATAGAGCATTTCTTGAAATTGACCCGCACGGGGAATATCGACCGTTGCGATTGGTATAAAGGATTGGGCGAGTCGAAACTCACAAGAGACCAAATTTTTTTTTCAATGGCCATGATTCTTTTCGTTGCCAACCAACGACAGAGAGTTCAACTCATTGACTCACAAAATCGAAGTGAGTTTGGACGTAAATCTGAACAAGTAAATGAACATATTTAGAATTTGAGTCTGAATGTACAAATAAATGAATATAGTTAGGAAGTGAGAATGAACGTGAATCCGAATAAATGATAGAAGTGGAACTATTATTGCATACCAAGACTACATAGATCAATCAACCAAGTTAAAAGTATTAAGTAGATTAAATTAACTTAATGCGTAAAATTTTCACTTACCTTGAAATTGACTTCAGACTCAGAGCTTTAAATCACCCCTAAGCAAAATAAACAAAACTAAAAGTCAACAATGCTTAATTTTAAAACGACAAAAGTTGGTAGGAAGCAATGAAAACTCAAAAGGTTGAAACAGAAACTTTAATTAATTCAAGTGTGGGATCTCTATTTTCATTTGTGGGTTTTTGAAAACAAAAGCTTGAAGAAGTGATTGGGTGATTGAACATTAATGAAATGAAACCTCTACTTTTAAAAATTGAAACCTTGCCATGGTTTTGTTGATACAACTAAGGCAAGAAAATTTTTAAAGAGTTCTCGATAGTGATCACAATGTGTAATGATTAATCAAGGTTAAAAGAAATTTTAAACTTTGGGTAAAAGGTGAGTGCTTCAATGAATGAGCTTCAAATGACTCCTATAAGGTTAGCTATGATACACTTGCCCAAAATAACTAACCAAAAACCGAAAATCACCAATGGTTAATTTTAAAAATTACAAAATCTATTGGTAAGAAGTAGTGAAATTAAAAGATTTACCTCGTTCATACTCAAAAGGTTGAGATAGAAACTTTGATTAATTTGAGTATGGGACATTTGTTTCTACTTGTGAGTTTTTGAAAACGAAAGCTTGAAGAAGTGAGTGGGTGGTTGAAAGTTAATGAAGTGGAACCTCTACATTTGCAAAACCAAAGCTTGCCATGGTTTTCCTCATAAGAACAAGGCAAGAAATTTTTTAAAGAGTTCCCAATAGTTATAGAGAAAGAGTAATGATTAATTAAGGTTAAAAGAAATTTTAAACTTTAGCTAAAAGGTAAGTGCTTTGATGAATGAGCTTCAAAGGACTCCTATGAGGCTACCTAGGATACACTTCGCCTGAAAGAATTAGTCACGAGAAGATATTTTAATGGAAATGAAGATGAGGTCCTCGGCCAAGTATGTGCAAGAATCACCAATGCATCAATGAACTAGATTTAAAATTAATGATATTATGGATGATGTCAAAGCTACCAAGTTCAATATCTCAAACCAAAGTACATCTATAAAATATTTTAAGTCCACTAAAATCATCAATGAAAGACATTAAAAATTAGGAAAAATCTCAATTCAATATATTTGAATCTTAAATATCATCAAATGTGAATTTCAAAACACATCGGCCCTATTCCATAAATAATACGGTGACGAGTTAAGTATCTCCATCTTACACCACTAACATACGTGGCGAAATCTATCAACTTAATGGAAATCTAGTTATGGAAATTAATCTTATATATTATAATCGAATCATGGGAATTTTCGGATGTCACAATTTGTGTCACAGTGTTCAAGTTTATGGTTTTTGGCAATACAAAAAAAGTTAAGGATATTTATGTCAAAGTGAGTATAATTTGAGTTTTTTTTTTTTGGCGGTCTTTTTCTGTAAATGAAAGAATTGTGAAATCTTTTGCAAAAAGAATATAACGTTAGGAGAATTGAAAAAACTTTGGTGTATCTTCTTTTCTTTCTTTCTTTCTTTTTTATTTTTTATTTTTATTTTTATTCTTTTGGCCGTAGGTTGATTGAGTCATCTTTGGCACGTTGTGACTTCGATGTAGCCTCCCTCTAGACAATTGATTATTGAGAAAATATTGGGTATGCTAAAGGACCACGTCATTTGTCTTTCCGATCCATTCAAGGGTCGACACTTGTCCAATGACAGTCCACGTCTACTCTCTCTTCTCGTCGCTTCTTTCTCTCTCCTCTCTCTTCTCACTCTCTCCCAAATAACTCTCGGCTCGGCTGGTGGCTCGGCTCGGCTGGCGGAAGAAAGGACGGATCGATAGGTAATAAATGCGCAACACTCCCGCTTAAAATTTCTCTCTCCTCACTTAAAATTTTCTGGGTTGTCTCTCTCTCTCTCTCTCCTCGTGGAAGAGCAGACAGTCTTCTCTCCCCTCTTTGCTCTCTCTTCCTCCTCCGACGCTCCTTCCGGTCTAGCGATTCCTCCGACGACCGTCGCTCCCTCCCGACGATGGCCTTTCTCTCTGCACTCGACGGCCTCATCTCAAGGCTCTATTCTCTCGGCGCACTTCTTCCTAAATTGCGCTCTCTCCGGATGGACAATTTCGCTCGCCTCTCCCACGACCTCCACGCTTTTGGCGGTTCTTCCCTCGCGGTTCGGTGAGGTCTCAGGTATGCCCTCGTGTTGCGTCTCTTCTTCCTTGCTCGGCAACACCGTCTTGCCCCCTCTCTCTCTCTCTCTCTCTCTCTGAGTGCGTCTCTCCGTGCATTCTTTCTTCCATGAGGCAAGCATTTCGATTTAGGGTTCAGGGGTTTCGCCACCCCTTCTTTGAGGTTCTTCCGGGTACCTCTCATTTTTGCGTGAACCCAGCATGAATTTTATAGTCTTTCTTTCCAGGTGACTACCCTTTTCATTTCGATCGGTCCTTCAAAGAAAAGCGCGCGCTAAGCGACAAGGTCTTGAGAATCTGCTTCGTTCGGGTCAAGATGGCGGGCTCCGCAACCGCACAAGTCCGCGGTCTCGCGCTGTATGGTCCAGCTTGTAGCTTCGTCGACGACAAAAGCAAGGTCTACAGAGAACTCGGTCCGTCTCCCTCGCCTAATTCCATTATGTTGGTCTTTCTCGAATGCTTTCATGTGGGTAGTTCTTTTGGTCAGATTTAGATGGAGTGCTCAGTTCATTTGCAAATGCACAAGATGAAGATGTCGTGTGCCCGACTTGTTTTTTTTTTTTTCCTAAGCAACAATGCGACGACAGTTTCGAATCCTGGGTTTCGCTCTGTGATGCTAAGCCTTGCTTTGGTTCCTTAAAAAGTTGCTGACTTTTCGCACGTTGTAGCTTCGCGGCTACTCCGAGATTCTGGGCTGGTTGTTCTATCATCTTGCTCAGAGCGAGTGAAATGGTGTCCAAAAGGGGCGTGTCGAATTCGTCGACACCTGAGTCGGCGGCTACTTCTGAGGACAAGAAAGGGAAGAAATCGAAAGGATTGGTGGCTTCAGTTCCTAGTTCTACCAAAATTCATGTCAAGGTATTGTCTTTTAATCGAACCTATCGTTCCACCCTTGTTTTGGGGACTTGACCATTTAGCATTCATTTTTTCTGCAGAAAAATTCTGGTGCAAGCATTGGTGAAGTCGTGTTGCCTAATAATGACCCACCAAAATTGAGGCAATGACATTTCATGAATTGAGAGCTACATTGAGGTGGGGATGAATTGTTTTAGTTGCAAGCGTGTGATAGTTGTTATAGTGTTTCTGCGTAACCTTTACGGTAAGCAAAAATCAAGTTTTTCTATTTGATGCTTGCAAGGGAGATTATTGAGCGCGGGGAAGTGAATATTACCGATGGAAAACCATGAGGTCTTGAGAATTTGCCTTCAACAAAGAGCAATTTGTTTATGAAAATGAAATTTTTTGCATCATGCTTTTTCTCAAAATGATAATGAAACCGTAAGTCTTTTTTGTCTTTCTATGGTTGTTTCGAGGCTTGTAAATTGTTATTGTAAAGCATGTGGGAAGAGTACATGGAACGACCGGGTTGAAGGACCGGCTCCCTACCTCTTGTTGCGGTTCGGAGGCATTCGATTTGTTACACGAGTGCATTTGACCCCAATGAATTGTCATATTTTGACCGAGAATGTCGGAGTCTCGTATAGACATTCGATGTTTTAATCTAGTTAATTGATATAATAATATGCTTGTAGTAGGGTTAGTCCATTTGCTTTGTGTCTATTCGAATGAAATGCTTCTCATCTTAAATAAAGATCACAACCAATGATCAGTTAAGTTGCTTATGAGATATAATTAGCATCTCAAGTGATGTTGGATGAATAATAAAATCGACATGAGTTGTACTTTGTATGCTTGTGAGTTCCACATGAATCTCTGCGAAGCATAGTCACAAAAAACAGGAGAGAATTAAGTCTTGATCTCTATTCGATAGATAAATAGCTGCTCCAAGCAAAGAGAGAAATTATGTTACTTAGTTGAATATATTTAAGATAGCATGGTCCATAGACTCGTGCTTTGAAATGACCTAGCTAAAATGTGACGAAAGATGATCAAATTGTGATATACTTTAAGCCCAAGTATAATAATTTATATTATTGGGCAATTAGAGTTTTCTTTCATTATTGCGAGTGCTTTTTCTCACATCTATCTTCCCGGTACTTAGGACCTTGCGGTGGAAGTCGCTCGAATCTGCACGAGTATTTTAGAGCCGTATACGAGGTTGATCATATTCTACCCGGAATGACATCTTTCGATGTGAATGACATTCTCTTGCATGAATATCTCTAGGTTTGAAGTTATCGACATGGCTTCATGCAGGTGGTTCTTGAAGCGAGACACCGAAGAGTTTGAGGCAAACTATAGAGGTTCGATTACGCAAAAAATGATCTTATTGATCTATACGAGAAATTCAAGGGTAACATGAACAGGTGGGGTTGATATGTCCTTTTTCCTCTCTTTTTCCTTTCTTATAGATGCCTATCGACATAAAAGTATTTGAAATCTTTTGTACCTTTTCCTTCACGAGCTTTTACGTTCGATGCTCGCTCGGATCCCAAGCTTGATTCCCACTTTGCTTTAAGGATATCATTGATGATGCAATAGCAGCAGGTTGGTTTTTTGACAATTTGATCTCTTCTTGACCGTTAGATTTACTCTTAAACGTCGGTTAGAATTTGAGACTTCAAGCGGAAATTTGGGCTTCATCGTGTTTTATAGAGTTTAATAACAGTGAGGTCAATATTTAAAAAATAATTTTCTTTCACAATGATAAAATTTAGCACAAAGTTGCTCATTTACTTTTATGGAGAGCATCCTTTTTTGTCTTTTTATGTTTCTAAATAATGCTGGCGAGGATACGGTGTTTAGTAGCCTAGATCTTATGCGTGCTTGATAATGTAGCGTACACTATCGTTATAGTGCTTAATGCATGCTCTGTTTTCTCGTGTCCTACGAGAACGTTGAAGACAACCAAGGCATATGAGAAGTGGGCAAAGCAAATTTCCAAAGCTGAACCACCTACGAGATCCTCTTAGAAAGAGGGGGAAGTGAGTGACACATTTGCACCTTTGGGCTTTCTATTCTACATAATTTTTGCTTCGATTTCTTGACTGTACTGTTAGTAGTATGTTCTTCTTTTGAATTGGAATGCTAACCTTTGTTTCCCATTTCTGATAGAGCGAAGAAGAAGTCAGAAGATCTTCTTGTAATTATATCTCAGCGCTGTAGCAAGCGAAAGGAGCATTTTGATTCCATGTTTTCATCTCTGGTGAATAAATATGGTGGTGGAATGCAGAGTTCGGAACCCAGTGAATAAGAGTTTGAGGCTGCAAGAAAGAAACTTGAGAGCCAAAAGTACGCCAAAAGTCAGGCGAAATAACGGGAACATGTGATGTAGCTTTTGATTGGATTAACGTGTATAGCTTTGGTTGCTTTGAGCACTCTCTTATGCTCCTAATTTCGTAGCCAAAATTGGTGTGTTTGATTTCCCCTTTGTTTGGATGATATTTTGGGATGACAGATGCTCAATGCACTCTTGGTTGTTTCCTTATCTTACGGCAGCGCAAGAACTACATTTGTTGTAATACTGGAAATTGCTGCCTATAGTTTTGTGCATGCTTAAGTAACAGGAACTTTACTTTCCCAAATGGGATTGGACTACTTTTCTACCAAATGGCTCCGGGGTTTATTTGAACATTAAAAAGACCGCGCAATGAATGTTCAGCAGCTTCTAGATGAAGAAAAACTAGAGAAGCTCAAGTTTTGGATTATGAATATGGTTTTATTCATTACGCTTTCTTGATTTCATCAACAACACCTGTTTAATTTCGGTCTATCGCATAAGGTGATGGCATGAACGAATTGTAGTAAATATTATTTTAACATGAACTCAAGACATCGTTTGATTATCCTTGAGAGATTAGTTTGAGTTGATTCCATTTTTATGCTATCCTTGAATAGAGGGGGGATCTACATATGATCTTTTGAGCAGAAGACTTGCTCAGTATACTTCATCTCAATTGTCATAAAACAGTGGAGCCAGATTTTAAGTATATAAGACTTGACTTGTTCTCAAATCTCTTTGTTAGCTCGGCAAAACAAAACTTGTTAATGCTTCCCGCAAAACAAGTAGGCATCAAGTAATTTTAGGTTGCACTAAACTCTCAATTCTAAGATGAATAAGGTGAAAGCTTATGCGATTCGATCAAAATTCTCGATTGCAACTTCAGAGCAATGTCTTTGTCTAATCAGATTAGAACCGATCAAGATTTTAGTATAATGCCATGGCCGCATCTTGGGGTTAGGAGCAATGTGTCCTACTTGACTTAGCTGGAAACAGTTAAAAGGAGAACTAAAATTTAATCTTGGGTGTCAGCGCAAGGACGATCGGCAAGTTGGGAATTGGATATCCATTTTGTGCAGATTTTGTTTGCGAGCCTAGGCCGAGTTCACATGCTAAAATGCACAAGAGACGTTCGCATGCTTACAATTTGCCAAATCTCAACTAGTAATACTTCAAATCACAAAGTTTTACAACCAGAATGACACCATCCATCCGAGATTCCGAGTGGCACGTCGTTAGAGACACAAATTCCGTACCCAACAACAAATAAATTGTGCTATCATGAGCGGTGTTGCAAATGCTGTTTACATGAAAAAAATGTCCTCAATGCTAAAGCTTCAAGACATGAGCTAGTTGGCATCTGCGCTCACGGGAAGTCAAACTAGCATCGACTAGAGTCCGAGACCCTTCAACGCATGACTCCCACATTCTAAGATATTATCAAATTCTTATTGCCTTGATGACGGATGGGGATTCCTTTAGCAATAGCATCCGAGCAGCGGTCCGGTGATCGAGGGGCAGCCATGCATATCGAATAGTGATGCGATGCACCATCTCGAAGAGCAACCGGAGGTCATCCGTCTAATCTCATCTATTTAGTGCAAAGCTTGCTTTGGATTAGGGCCACACTGCATAGGCCAAAGGTCTAGATTTTATCAGTTCATGAGATTTGTCTTTATTGCATGGTCTCTAGGTAGCTGGATCTTCTCACCCGTGCTGAATTATAGGAAGTTGCTGCACTTCCAGTTGAACCTGATCAAATCCACCTGCTTTCATCATGCAGTGCACCCAGTAGGCCCAAAACTTTTGAATAACATTATAGCTGAATTACCACTTGCATTGGATTTTGGTGAACTCCGATTGAGGAGACTTTGATATCCAGCACAGCCCTTGCACCAGCAACTGTGTGCTTCCCACTCTTGCCTCGGCAGCATGTCCATGTGGCACTTGGAAGTTGGGAAATATATTGGCTGTGGTGGCACTTCCAAAAAAGCCTCAGTTATTGATGGAAAGAATGGGACCTTTTGGAGTCGGCATCTTCACTTGCCATAAAGATTCCTATAGAGTGAGAGGAGAGATAGTAAACGGGGCTTCGCATTCTTAAACCTGGATAATTCACTCGAACACAAAAATCATTGATCACTCAATTCCCCTTGACTAGATTATATGAGTTTCGTTTATATGTACGATTTCGAGTGCTCCATCTCAAATCATAGTGAATTCTTTCATTGGTCTAATCATTAAAAAAGGCCCCACCCTTTCGCACGCAGATCATTGATTGGAAGAAGACAAGAAACAAAATGAGTTTTTAAGCGCTCCCAAGCACGAGAACACAACAGCTTTGAAATGACAACTAAAAATTCACAAGAAAGCATCAACACGGGTATTGCTAGTCCCTAACGAGAATATACCTAGAGCGTGCAAGCCGATAAACGAAAGACCTGTAGATCCAACATAATAAGTTGATAGCAAAGGCAAACAAATATTTCGCAATGCCTTTCTTCTTAATCATTCTTGCAAATATGATTTGTAACAGCACAGAAAATACTCTCCCAACACTTGTGTGAGACAGTTGCCTTCTCAGTTTGAATTTTATGAGCTCAGAAAAAAAAAAAAAAAACCCTTGCTTATTGTCATTCCGTAGACTTTCTTTCATTCTAAAAACATCAATATAATTCTTAGGAGTATCTTTTTGTTGTGGGTGCAACTTCTGACAGTCTCGAGAATATTTTTCCTAATAGTTTATTTAACCAGAAACAGCTTTTTTTTTTTTTTTCTCTTTTGATATTCCGTGATTGAAACTGTCATTTTTTTTAGTCCCAAATTTTAACTCTACCAGAAAAGGAACAACGAGATACGGCAACAACTCTTGTACATTATCGGCATGGCCTGCCCATGAATGGCCCTAAACTCTAGAAAGCACATCTATTGTTGAAAACACGAGGTAAGCAACTTCAATTCGTGTTTCCCCTAAACTTTATGTAGCAAGAGCCACTCCAGTCTCTTCCTCCCTACGGGCATCCTCAACACAATATCACACAATTTATTCCAAAGAGTCCAATGCCCTACATTTTGGGATGGCAATTGCAACCCGTTCACATGGCGTCACCTTTCCTCCCACTTGAAAGCGAGACGTTCTATTGCCAACACCCCAAAAAGCAATTAATCATGCTACTCATCATCAAACAAGTCGGGCACACGACATCTTCATCTTGTGCATTTGCAAATGAACCGAGCACTCCATCTAAATCGACCAAAAGAACTACCCACATGAAAGCATTCGAGAAAGACCAACATAATGGAATTAGGCGAGGAGACGGACCGGTTCTCGTAGACCTTGCTTCGCCGTCGACGGAGCTACAAGCCCGGACCATACGGCGTGAGACCGCGGACTTGTGCGGCTGCGAGAGCCCGCCATCTTGACTGAACGAAGCAGATTCTCAAGACCTTGTCGCTTAGCAATCGCTTTTGCTTTGAAGGACCGATCGAAGTGAAAAGGGTAGTCATCGGAAAGAAAGACTACAAAATTCATGCTTGGGTTCACGCAAAAATGAGAGGTACCGGACGAACCTCAAAGAAGGGGTGGCGAAACCCCGAACCCTAAATCGAAATGCTTGCCTCATGGAAGAAAGAATGCACGAGAGAGACACACTCGAGAGAGAGAGAGAGAGAGAGAGAGAGAGGCGTACGGTGTTCCGAGCAAGGAAGAAGAGACGCAACACGAGGGCATACGAGACCTCACCGAACCGCGAGGGAAGAACCGCCAAAAGCGTGGAGGTCGTGGGAGAGGCGAGCAAAATCGGCCGTTGGGAGAGAGCGCGATTTAGGAAGAAGTGCGCCGAGAGAATAGAGCCTTGAGATGAGGCCGTCGAGTGGAGAGAGAAAGGCCGTCGTCGGGAGGGAGCGATGGTCGTCGGAGGAATCGCTAGACCGGAAGGAGCGTCGGAGGAGGAAGAGAGAGCAAAGAGGAGAGAGAAGGCGTCTGCTCTTCCACGAGGAGAGAGAGAGAGACAACCCAGAAAATTTTAAGTGAGGAGAGAGAAATTTTAAGCGGGAGTGTTGCGCATTTATTACCTATCGATCCGTCCTTTCTTCCGCCGCCCGAGCCGAGCCATCGCCGAGCCGAGAGTTATTTGGGAGAGAGTGAGAAGAGAGGAGAGAGAAAGAAGCGACGAGAAGAGAGAGCAGACGTGGACTGTCATTTGGGCCAGTGTCGACCCTTGAATGGATCAGAGCACAAATGACGTGGTCCCTTTTTAGGTACCCAATATTTTCTCTTGATTATTCCAAACTCTCAAACGATTGTTTGATTAAAGCCCTGTGATTGCCCTACAAGTTAACATCAATCACAAAACGAACATAACGAAAGGCCAAAATGCAGATATTTTAACCCACCCGATTCATTCCCCAGATTCTCATTAGATTACTATAAACGCGGGAACTGTGTGGATTTGATGATCTTGAGCCGTCCAAATCGATGAATTCGATTGACCAAAAAGAGTATGCTCCCCATGTCGTACAGGTTGGGTGTCCGGTCACTGTGCTCAAAGGGATCGCCAGTCTTTACAGCGCAACCCTTTTTTTTTTTTTTTCTTTAACGAGCGTTGTATTGAAATATTCAGAATTTTTTTAGCATCAAACTAATCTAATCTAATCTAAACTCTCAATGGAGCGTTTCTAGATATTTTACCCGCGCAAGAGAAAGTGACCGTTGCGATTTGGCCTACAGGAGTGGGCGGGTCGAAACTCCCAAAGTTGTACTCATCATCCAGTTGCACCAGCAAGAAAGGCCGTCAAAATCCGTCCTTCTCAGGCCGTTCGTCATTTCCGTCGTCTCGGCCTCATTTGAGGTAAGCAGGGGACGACGAGGTGTCGCTGCGAGCTTTTAGCAAGTAGCAGGTCGAACAGCTCTTTAAATTCGCTGTGTTTGTTTCGCATTGATCCGACGCTCTGATCATCGTCGCAGAAGTCAGGCAGGGAACGGTCCTCGGCAAAGACGAATCGGAGATGGCAGAGAGAAGCGACCGCTCGTTGTCGGAGGATGAGAATCGGATGAATCCGGAATCCGAGGCGAAGGAGAAGAAGGGTGGGAGCCGGAGCCGGAGCCGGAGCTGGGAGGACGAGAGCGACGGTCTGTTGGTGGAGAGGATCTTCGAGGGCCAGGTGGTGCCGTCGTGGAGGAGGCAGCTGACGTTCAGGGCGTTCGTGGTGAGCTTCGCACTGAGCGTCATGTTCGCCTTCATCGTCATTAAGCTGAACCTCACGACAGGCATCACCCCGTCGCTGAACGTCTCGGCGGGGCTCCTCGGGTTCTTCTTCGTCAAGACGTGGACCAAGATCCTGGACAAGTCCGGGCTGCTCCGGGTCCCCTTCACGCGGCAGGAGAACACGGTGATCCAGACCTGCGTGGTGGCGTCCTCCGGCATCGCTTTCAGCGGTACGTTGGCTCGTCTTTCACTCCTGGCTGCAATTTGAGATAGCGCGAACTGTGAAGTGCTCTGCTTTAGCAGCTTTGTCTGCTGACTTGTTCTGTGTCATTTATAATTGAAACTAAGCGTACATGATTTCTCACCCTTACGTACTTTTGGCTTCTCCTTAGTTGTTCTATCCTCCGGTCTAGTGAATTGCCCAAAGTCATCACCGTAACCACAACCGGAACAAGCACTTGTAGAAAATTATTCACATAAATAATTAATTAATCAAGAATAATCGGATCCATATATGATTATAAAACACCAAAATTAATAAGTACAGTGAAATTAAAACATATATGTTTGAGCCGTTACTTCACTTGAAGAAATCTATTGGAACGCCAAAATCCTCCTCTCTATGATCTATTTCAGTATAGCAATTTTTTATAAGATTAAGAAACAAATAGGTATAACCTACCATTTTATAGGTTAGAGAAGGAATCTAGCAAACCATAATCAATAGTGTGTCAAATGGGCCTCTCCTATTACGAGTTAAACACTATCGCCTACACTTTGCTGCTCAACTAGGCCTATTATTAATAGATGTCAAAACCCAGTTTAATAAAATCACTTAAGGGTTTAACAAATATTATTTAAAATATAAAATTAATTAATTAATATAAGCCCATATTATAAGAAATTTCCAACAGCACCATCTTGCACTTGAGCCTCTGTTGAATTGAGGAAGGAATCCTGGGTTTCGATGGAATCAACACAACTAACAACGCGAATTTCTGGTGTCGTCTTTCATTTTTTTTTCCCTTCTTTTCTTGAGCTGGTCCTACTTCATCGACTGTTCAGTGGGGAATCAATTAAGATTCATATATGGGTATTTTGAGAGTTTTAGGATATGGGCATAGAATTTTCTAAGTTTTCCTCCTTGGTGTCTTCAGTAATGGAATAAAATTATAAAAGTCTACGAGTCAGCAGTCAAAATTTCCCTCAGGCTGTGGCTATCCTTTTATCTAGATCGGGGTCCACTGTGAATGATGCTCAAGCTGAACTGCTCCTTAGTCCACAATTTAGAGCCTTTGAAAGCGGCACGGCCCTTGCAGCTCAGCATGCATATCAAGTTCAGCTGTAGACGCTGATTTTTTGAGCCAGAAAAATTTGGAAGCATTCATAATTAGATGGCGAAAAGAGAATTTTAAATGCTAATCCACCAATTTTATCCTGTCATAATTCGGGTACTTCTGTCTATTGGGAGCGCTGTTATTTTACTCGGGAAATTTATGGAGGTGTAAGGGTTCCGGGAACGCCAAAATTCTTAAGTCCAAAGGAAGGATTGCCTCTTTTGCACAGAAACGCCGGTTACCCAGAAAAATGTTAATCTTATGGATTCTAAATGAACTGCTCTGCATATAAACAGATGGCATGTAGGATGGTTGTTTCTATGTAAACAACACAAAGTAGGGCATTTGACCATAACTATATTGAATAGTCAGTACACCAATTTCATGTGCATATTTGAGGTCATGTGTTTCTTGGAACATATTCTATGATAACCAATGCCAATGAGCTCAAGGGGTATGCAGAGATAATGTTCATGTATTCTTTTGAAGTTGATAATTCAGATATATGGATGCAACTATGCAAAAATGAAGGAACCTCTCCTAAGTTTGAGTGCAAGCTCATTCGCTAACCATCTCCAAATAAAATCAGTTGCACATAGCGAGTTTGCCTATTATCACCACTGCTTTTTTTTTGGGCCAGACCACTGCTTGTTCAATTCAATTCGTTTTCCCAGTTTATTGTCATGTGTTTACTGTCGTTTCAGTTGCTTGAAAAGTATTTCAGCTGGAAAAGAAAGAAAAATATTTTGACTGGAAAGTAGTAATTAAACATCTGCTTCTCTCAACAAAAAAGATAGAAAGGCTTTCTGCTTCTGTTTCATATCCTTTAGTCATTGACCTCCCTTTGTCGCGTGTTAGAAATAACAGTGACTTTCTATCCAATAATGATCTCTTTGAATTTGATTAAACTTTATTGGAAGAAAGGAATCGTAAGAGATGTAAACTTACGTATCATTTTTGGATGAATAGCTAGAGCTATTTACTGAAAAATGTGGTGCTCTGTGATTTTTTATGAGCAGGAGGTTTCGGGAGTTATCTCTTCGCAATGAGTGAGCGAGTTGCTGGTCAATCAACGGATCCGCAGAGCGCTCATGTTTACAAAAACCCATCACTGCTGTGGATGATTGGTTTTCTATTTGTTGTCAGTTTCCTTGGCCTCTTTGCTGTGGTGCCTCTCCGGAAGGTACTCTTTCCATGTTGCACCTTTTTTTCTGTAGCAATTATGGTAATTGCCAATTAATCTCCATAATACACTTAACTTGAAAAGATTCTCTTTCGCCATGAGAAGTCAAACGGTGGGGGCTTGCATTTACTGTTTAGAGT
The DNA here is from genome assembly GCA_017140595.1 of Eucalyptus curtisii. Taxonomy (NCBI): domain Eukaryota; kingdom Viridiplantae; phylum Streptophyta; class Magnoliopsida; order Myrtales; family Myrtaceae; genus Eucalyptus; species Eucalyptus curtisii. The sequence goes on along the minus strand of CM029504.1, from coordinate 30,450,708 downwards.
ACTTCGCTCATGCTTGCCCTTTTCTGGTTTCAGATTATGATTATTGACTTTAAATTAACGTATCCTAGCGGCACGGCAACTGCTCATCTTATAAATAGTTTCCACACGCCTGAAGGGGCCAAGCTAGCTAAGTAAGACACTATAAGCTGGAAACCCTTCTCATTTGTGTGTCAATATGTTGGTTCTCATCGGCTTTAATTTTTCTCCTGAAGGAAACAAGTGAAAGCATTGGGAAAGTTCTTCTCCTTAAGCTTCTTGTGGGGCTTTTTCCAATGGTTCTACAGAGCTAAAGATGATTGTGGTTTTGCACACTTCCCTACTTTGGGGCTTAAGGCTTTGCAATACAGGTGTTTAAGCTTAACAAACTTCCACTTTACAGTCTACAGCTACTTGTGTTGTAAGCTGGCCTTTACTTTGATCTCATGCACTCTAATATGCAAAACTATTAGCTGACTCTCTTACATGGATAACGTGAAGCTTTTTCTTTGATTTCTCCGCAACGTATGTTGGAGTCGGAATGATTTGCCCATACATCATAAATATCTCAGTGCTACTAGGAGGCATTCTATCCTGGGGTTTAATGTGGCCTCTAATAGAAACCAGAAAGGGACATTGGTATCCTGCAGAGGCAAGCCCAACCAGCATGCGCGGAATTCAAGGTTATAAGGCAAGTCAAGATATACATGCAAATGTGCAAGTTTGTTTGTCTTTTCTTTATCCTCTAAACTTACAACACCAATTTGTCAGGTTTTCATTGCCATTGCCACGATATTGGGTGATGGGCTCTACAACTTCTTCAAGGTGCTTGGCCGAACGCTCTTTGACTTGTACCATCAGCTCCGAGACAGAGAAATGACCCATGTCCTCCCCTCTCTTGATAACCCTCAAGTGTCTTATGATGACCAACGACGGACACAGCTTTTCCTAAAAGATCAAATCCCGACATGGATTGCAGTTGCAGGGTATGTCACAATAGCAGCCATATCCACAGCTACTCTTCCGCACATATTCCCCCAACTCAAATGGTATTACATTTTAGTCATCTATCTCTCCGCTCCAACCTTGGGTTTCTGCAATGCCTATGGCTGTGGGCTCACCGACTGGTCTCTTGCCTCGACCTATGGGAAGCTCACCATCTTCGTGATTGGGGCATGGGCCGGTGCCTCACATGGTGGAATTCTTGCTGGTTTAGCTGCCTGTGGAGTCATGATGAATATTGTGTCTACAGCCTCAGACCTGACTCAGGACTTCAAGACAGGCTATCTGACCCTGGCTTCACCGCGGTCCATGTTGGTGAGTCAGGTGATTGGTACTGCCATGGGCTGCGTTATCTCTCCCTGCGTCTTTTGGCTTTTCTACAAGGCCTTTAAGGATCTTGGACTCCCAGGAAGTGAATATCCTGTCCCCTTCGGAATTGTTTATCGCAGCATGGCCGAACTTGGAGTGGAAGGCTTCTCTTCCTTGCCCAAACACTGCCTCACGTTCTGCTATGGTTTTTTTGCGGCTGCCATGATCATAAATGGGTTCAGGGACTTACTTGGTAAGAAGTGGGCCCGTTTCATCCCGCTGCCCATGGCTATGGCAATACCCTTCTACATAGGGCCATACTTTGCCATCGATATGTGCGTCGGTAGCTTAATCCTGTTCATCTGGGAGAAAACCGACAAAGCCAAGGCCGACGCGTTTGGGCCAGCGGTAGCTTCAGGTCTGATATGTGGGGATGGCATATGGACATTGGCTAGCTCAATACTCGCTTTGGCAGGGGTTAATCCACCAATTTGCTTGAAGTTCCTATCGCGAGCCACAAACAAGAGAGTCGACGCCTTCCTGGGGTCTTAGTCCGGCAGTTTAGATGCACAAAGATGGCGTGAAATCTCGAGCACTTTGCAAGTCTCTAGATGTACGTCATGATCTGCTCTACCTTCCTGTTTTTCTTGCAATCTCACAAAGTCTCTATGAAGCGGTCATAGCAGCAGCTAGGAGCTGCGAAATTACTCTGTATGTAACCCAACTGGGTGGGGGAAAAAAGTGTCCTATGGAAATAGATGTATATGATATTGTCTTTGGTTGCTTCTCTTCATGCCTTACAGAATCCACATTTCTGGCATTAGCCAATTATAATTTACAAGCACTGCCCTTGACAAAACGAAACTCCAAGGAAGATTGAACAGCTAAGCCCTTACCCTCTTCTTTTCTTGGAATACTTTGAATGCTCACTGTCCCCAGACAGTCGGTAGGAAATATTAGAGGAGTTTGGGTCCGCCATTGGTCCAAATTCTAGCTTTTTAGTCTTCGAATATGAGAAATAAAACGACTGTGGGTGCTATCCTCGTAAACTAAATTAAACAATTTACTTAAGTGCAATTAAGAATGATGTAGTTCCAAACCGACATGATGATAAAACGGATGTACGCAAGAACAAAAGCACCTCTTATAGGGTCATGATTCTTAATTCACGATTCTCTTAATTGTGCTTAGAATGATGGCGACACAAAAGGTCAGAATTATAAAGTTATTCTGTACATCGACAAAACATGGATTTTATACGTTTTGTAATTTATCAGATTAGATATCAATTAAGTAAGCCAATCCTAACATATGGAGCATCACTCATACATGGCCCATTTGACTAAGGAAACAAACTCCATATTCCTACAATTTTTCTCTTTTCATTTTGATCATAACTCCACTTCCTCTAATTTATGCTCCATTTATATTGTAAGCTTCTATATTTTTCTATTTTATGGCAGGATTTGGACTGGTAGATAAAGGATGAAGGATAAACTCAAGAAGCACATAGAGAGAATAAATACTAGAACAAAAGAGTTGTTTTTTTTTTTTTTGGGTCGTAAAAAGCACTTTTATTTAATCAGAAGAGGTTCAAGAATACGCTCCATGGTTTCATTTTTTGAGTTTCTTCTAAGTTAAGCCTCCGCCTGTTTTTAGTCTTAGAAAACCCAACGAATTGAAAAACGAGTCATACAAGGTAATGAACATGACCAGTTTTATTGGGCCTTGGTTTTTCGGGAATTCAGTTTGCCTTACTTTGTCGTCAAACGAATTACCCATTCCGTACGGGATCCCTTAAACAAAAGAAGTTGCAATTGTGGTCCTGGCTCTACCTAAAATTGGACTTATGCAACTTGAATCATGACTTCTTTATTAGGATCAGGATTCACAGGGTAACACGTAACCTTTGATCAGGACTCTCTTTTCCTTGACCGCTCGATCCTCTTGCAAGTCACGATGCATAGCCCCCTCTTGAAACCAAGACCGTCTTTCCATTTCATTGATTCCGGCCTCAAGAATGGTTTCGATAATTTAAAATTCCCTTGCTTTCACTAAGATCCGGATTTCAGCGAGGTCAGAAATGTGAATCCCCGACCTGTCGTTCCCATCCACGTCGTCCCCATCAGCAGGCAAACACGATCAAGAAAGCGATACGACAGGACGCTCTCTGTTTGCATCGGGACGGAGACGTCCGCTGTTCTTGTCTTCGTTCGATTCTTGCTCCTCGGAAATGGACGCTTTGATGTCTCCCCCTGCTGGCTGGGTCCACCTTCATGGGGGCCCAGCTAAAACATGAACTAAAAGAAAACAAGAAGAAGCCGAAGTCAAAAAGTGAAAAGGACAAAGAAAGAAGTGCTTCGTGCGATTGGTGAACCCGAGGGGAGGGAGAAACGGAGAGTGCCCCCCAAATAGTGCTCACTGAAGAGAGCTCGGAGAGAGAAGGAAAGGCGGCTAAAATTTTGTGGCTCCGATTTGAAAGCCAAACCTTGACGGAATTGGCTCACATTTGAATATGCTATTTATGAGACCGAGGCCCTAACAATATCAACATCTAAAAATCCTTTTTTCATTCATTGAGAATCTCCTCTGAATTCTCTAATTACTGCTAGGATTTTCTTATCCCATTTATAAGACCTCATGACTCCGTTATCATTTCTAGAACAAAATATTATGGCTACATTATACCCCGAGTAAGAATATGTGTTTGTATAATGTTGATGTAACATCGTTAATGGCCTGACATAAGAAATATTGATGATCTTAAATGAAATAGCATAGAGCACCGAAGGGGGGGGGTTCCTTTGGAACCCTAACCGGTTATTTTGTATATCATACTATTCTTAGTGATTGAAAGTTTTTGGATGGTCAGTGTTTTTTTCCGCATTGGGTTTCTACGTTAAAACATTGATGGTGTTGTTGGCTTTATTTTCTTATCGATTTGGCGTTATATTTGCTTATTCCAAGGTTATATATGGCTCGTTATTGATGGAGCTAAGTTGATTTCATTTGATTTAGTTTCATGAGAGAAATGGTTTAGTTTCACGAGAGAAATTGATCCTAAATGGTTTTTGGTGATATAAAAAGTTCTTAATATTTATATTACAATTGGTATAATTTGAGGTTTTTTAACGGTATTTGTACTTAAATGAAAGAATCGTGAAAATTTTGCAAAAAGAATATAGCAATAGAAGAATTGAGTAGACTTTGGTGTATATTATTTTCTTCTTCTTCTTCTGGGTGCATGTTGATGGAATGCATCTTTGGTACGTTGTGACAACTCCTCGCCTCACTCCAGACAATTGATTAGTCCAAAATCTCAAGTGAATGTTGTCTAAAGCCGTACAATTATCCTGTAATTACCAAAGGCATAGACAGCACCATAAGTTACATCAATCACGAAGTGAACGCAAAATGACGGGCCAAAATACAAATTTTTTAAAGCACCCGATTCGTTCCCCAGATTGCCATTAGACACTAAAAACGGGGGAAGCATTTGGGTTTGACGATCTTGAGCCGTCCACACCAATGAATTCGATCAATCGAAGAGAGCCTAAAGCAATCTATCGGCACAGTCGTGACAACAAGTGTCGATGCCCCCATGTCGTTTGGGTCAAACATTTGATCGATGTGCTTAAAGGGATCATCAGTCTAAATTACAAATATAGCATGCCAAGTTTAGATTCATTAATTTTTTATACAACATGTGACCTCACGCTAGAAAACCGATCGAACACCTTTTGAGTATGTATGAAATTAATAAGATAAATCAAACAATCAAAACATGCCCACACTATTAGTCTACATAGATCAACCAAGTTAAAAGTGTTAAGTAGACAAAGCTAACTTAATGTATAGAGTTTTCACTTAACAAAATTAAAAATCCACAATGTTTAATTTTAAAAACGACGAAATCTATTAGATAGGAAGTAGTGAGATTAAATGATTTACTTCATTCAGACTCATAAGATTGAAACAGAATCTTTGATTAATTCGAGTGTGGGATCTCCGTTTTCATTTGTGGGTTTTTGAAAACAAAAGCTTAAAGAAGTGAGTGGATGGTTGAAAGTTAATGAAGCAGAACCTCTACTTTTGGAAATTGAAAACTTGCCACGGTTTTTCTCATACAACCAAGGCAAGAAAACATTTAAAAAGTTCTCAATAGTTATCAAGAAAGAGTAATGATTAATCAAGGTTAAAAAAATTTTGAACTTAGGATAAAAGGTGAGTGCTTCGATGGATGAGCTTCAAAAGATTCCTATCAAGCTAGCTAGGATACACTTGGCCCAAAATAACTAAACAAAATCGAAAATCAACAATGTTTACTTTTAAAAACAACAGAATCTATTGGTAGGAAGTAGTGAAATTAAATGATTTACCTCGTTAAGACTCAAAAGGTTGAGACAAAAACTTTGATTAATTTGAGTGTGGGACCTCTATTTTCGTTTGTGGGTTTTTGAAAACGAAAGCTTGAAGAAGTGAGTGGGTAGTTGAAAGTTGATGAAGTGGAACCTCTACTTTTGGAAATCGAAAGTTTGCCATGGTTTTTCTAATACAACCATAGCAAGAAAATATTTAAAGAGTTCTCAATAGTTATCAAGAAAGAGTAATGATTAATCAAGGTTAAATGAAATTTTAAACTTTGGCTAAAAGGTGAGTGCTTTGATGAATGAGCTTCAAAATGACTCCTATGAAGCTAGCTAGGATACACTTGGCCCAAAATAACTAAACAAAACTAAAAATCAGCAATGTTCAATTTTAAAAACGATAGAATTTGTTGATAGAAAGTAGTGAAATTAAATGATTTACCTCATTCACACTCAAAAGGTTTAGATGGAAACTTTAATTAATTCGAGTGTGAGACCTCCATTTCCATTTGTGGGTTCTTGAAAATGAAATCTTGAAGAAGTGAGTCGGTTATTGAAAATTAATGAAGTGGAACCTCTACTTTTGGAAAACTAAAGCTTGCCATGGTTTTCCTCACACGACCAAGACAAGAAAATATTTAAAGAGTTTTCAATAATTATCAAGAAAGAGTAATGATTAATCTAAGGTTAAAAGAAATTTTGAACTTTAGCTAAAAGGTATGTGCTTCCATAAATGAGCTTCAAAAGACTCCCATGAGGCTAGCTAGGATTCACTTAGCCCAAAAGAAATAGTTTCAAGAAAATATTTTAATAGAAATGAAGCTAAGGTCCTCTTCTTCGGCCAAGTATGTGCATGAATCACCAATGCATTAATGAACTAGAGTTAAAATTGGTGATATTATGCATAATGTCAAAGCTAGCGAGTTCAATGTCTCAAACCAAAGTATGGGTGTAAAATATTTTGAGTCCACTAAAATCATCAATGAAATACATTAAAAATTAGGAAAATCTCAATTCAATAGATTTGAATCTTGAATATAATTAAATATGGATTTGAGGACATACCCGTCCTACTCTATAAATAGTATGGCGACAAGTTACGTATTGGTGTCTTACACCACCAACGTACACGTTGGAATCAATGAACTTAACCTCAAGGCCTCAAAATCTTGGCGATTTGGTTGTGGAAATTAATTTAAAATATTTCATGGGAATTTCCGGATGTCACAATTTGTGTCACGGTATTCAAGTTTAGAGGTTTTGGTGGTATCAAAAAAGTTTAGCATATTTATATCACATTGAGTATAATTTAAGGAATTTTTTTCTTTGTAGTATTTGCCCCTAAATGAAAGAATCAGGAAATTTTTCGCAAAAAGAATATAACAATAGAAGAATTGAAAAAACTTCGGTGTATCTTCTTTTCTTTTTTTCCTTTTTTGTTTTTTTGTTTTTCTTATTTTGGTTGCAGGTTGATGAAATCATCTTTGGTACGTTGTGACAACGAACGATCTAGCCTCACACTAGACAATTGATTAGTCCAAAATCTAAAATGATTGTTTAATTACCCTCCAAGTTAACATCAATCACGAAACAAACGAAACGAGGGGCCAAAATGCAAAATTTTTAACCCACCCGATTCATTCCCTAGATTCACATTAGAGTACTATAAACGCGGGAACCATTTAGATTTGATGATCTTGAGCCGTCCAAATCGATGAATTCAATTGATCAAAGAGAGTACACTCCCCATGTCGTTCGAGTCAAGCATCTTATCAATGTGCTCAAAGGGATCGTCAGTCTTTGCAATGAGACCGAATTTTTCTCTTTTTTAATGAGTGTCGAATTGAAATAAAATCCGCCAATTTTTTAGCATCCTCTAATCTAATCTAGTCTAATCTCATCTCATAATGGAGCATTACTAGAGATTTTACCCACGTGCGGGAGAACTGCGGTCTGGTCTAAGGAATGGTGTTGGGTATTCGGCTCTTACTCTGATACCAATTATTGCAGAATATGAAAGGCCAAGCGAATCGGTAAATTAGTTGGAATGAAGGAAAGGAAATCAGACATCGAATTTACATGGTTCAATCTGAATATCATAACCTACATCCACTAGAAGAGTAGCATGGAATTCCACTACAGAAACAAGCGATAGAATAGAGATTACGATCACTCGAGTACTCAAACACTTTATTGGTATTTCTTGGCCTCTAATTATACCTAATAACTCACATAGTGTTTAATCCCTCATAACTTCTAGTGAAATCTCACTCAAGGAAATAAACAAATTCTACAAACAAGATTTTAATTCGGCTTCAACACTTAATGTCTTCTCCAATCTTACTCACAGAGGTGAGCCTATGGTTACTCAACCCTCGCGGCCACCAAAGAACTTGGCGCACTCTCTTCTTTATGGCCACCAAGGACTTGGCGCTCTCTCGGCCACCAAAGGAACTTAGCGTGCCCTTCTCCTTTGCTCCTTCTCTACTTTTTATGAAGAACAGAATTTATCAAAAGACAAATCAAGCCGCAACTTTAGCGCCTCTCACATTAGCTCTCCTGGACATGCACCAAGGGAAATGATTTCCTTTGACTTGTTCTTCTATCTTCATTTTCACGTGAATGTAGCCTTTGACTAAGACTAAGAAGGCAAGAAGGGAGCACATTTACTATAGAGTAGAAAGAGATAACAAAGCCCATAATCCTTTCTCTCAACTCTACAAACTTCACCACTAAGGTTTGCCCCAGTGATCACCCTTCCAACATGGAAGGGGGAGGTGAGGGTTCGAATCCCCACATTCTCAGGGGGGTTGGGGTGGGGATGATAAAGTTTTAGGAGTGGGTTTCGACTCTCACGCTTTGTAAGGAGGCAGGACAAAAGTCTGAGAGTTAAAGTAGGAATATAGTAGGACCGACAAAAAAAAAAAAAAAACTCCACAAACTTCAAACTTCAAAGGAGAATTGAAGACAAAATAGGTTCCATTTAATGCAACATACGGAGCCTGCCAATAATCCCAAAGAGGTCAAAGAAGTTGGCTTTCTTTGACGTTTGCTTTCATCAATGTCCCATGTGCCATCATTAGTGAACATTAAATATGGGTAGCAGTTTTCTTCTTCCTTCATGTTATATTGGGTCTTGTATCAAGCTAAAACTTGAGACATAATTTTCAATAATCTCCACATTGGCTCGACATTTGAGCCAAGTCACAATCACTTATGTGGAAATCTCACTACTACTCTTTCATAGCTCTAATGGGCTCAACCATCACAAAGTGCCTCCAAGTCCAAGTCATGCTTGAACTTTGCCATAACTGTAAACCTCATCAAGATACCAACTCCACCATAGTTAGCTATTCCACAAGGATTTTCAAACATAACTTCTTATATCACAAATTAAGTAAAACCACCATTGCTTTCATATCTGATAGAAGGTCGAACACGCACCTTGTCAAATTTAGCAACTACAGAAACAGTTGGCTCTACTGGCTCCACATCGCTACATGCATCACCTATGTCGATTATTCCACTAGTACCTACTATCTCAGGAGTTTCTGGTTGCAACTTCATCTTGACCTGAACACCATTCACATTCGTATTAACACTGCCATAAACGCTCTTTGCTAGAAGTATTAGAGACTTATCAAAGGTAACTTCTCTACTATCAACAGGTGAATTTACAATCGAGCACCACAATTGATCTCCCCACTCACCTAGTGCATAGCCATGGAATATGCACATTGCCCTCCCATCAAGCTTATCATCACTCGCTCAAAAATAACACGAACAACCAAACATTCTAAATATAAAATAACCAGCAACATTACCTATCGGGAGTTCGATATTTAATAACAGTCAACGGGGATCTATTTAACAAGTAGTTCGATGTACTAACACATCAACCAGGAACACTAGAGATCATTTTATGGGTCATTTCTAGTAATGTTCTGCTCATCAATTTTGCAAATTGTGAAGTTTAACTGGCACTAATGCGGTGTTTTACTATGCCTATGCAGAACTTTTTACAAACTCCAAGCAAAACTACATGCTACTATCGATCTGCACACACTTGATCGACTTACCAGTCTCCATCTCGATCAATGTTGTCGACCGTGCACAAATATTTAATTCTTCCTCAAGCAATCGATAGACTCTCAAACAGATTCATTCAACGTCTCTAGGGCAAAAAATGTTAGTGTCTTATCTTAAAGTTTATATAGGTCATGTACTTGATTCCTCTCATTATCATCAGGATACCTCGAACAACCTTCAAAACTTCACTTTCTAAAGAATACCTCTAGCTAAATTTAGGGCACCCAAGAAAATTAAGTTCATTTTCAATTATAGAGCATGTCTTATTATAGTCAATGTCCTCACAATACCATCATGTAACATCACCAACACTCATAATATCGTACTCAACGTTGTTTATTAATTAAACTTTACCACTACTCGTGCACTGATAAGTGATAAACCAGTTCTTATTTGGTGTAGAGTGAAATGAGCAACAAGAATCTATTATCCATTCATCAAATGACGAATTCTTAGTGACAAACAAGACAAAATCAACACCGTCAGAATTATTATTAGCTATAACTGCAACATCATCTGTAGACTTAACTCTAATTCTCTTACATTTTTTTCATTTTTCAACTTAAAAAAGTCTCTTCTACGATGCTCACTTTTACCACAATTTTAATAAAAAAAACTCCACTAGTCATAGACTGACCACGTCTAATCGTGTTTATACTACTTTTGCTAACACATGTACTAGTTCTTCCTCTACTTTTATCTACTAAAGTAGCAAACGCTAGTTCATCATATTCTTTCCTACGAATGTCTTCACTTGAAATCAGATCACCAATCTCATCAAATATCAAGCTTCTTGACCCAGAGGATAGTAGTATTCCAACTATCAAGCAATGAATATAATAGAATCAATGCACATACCTCATTTTCAAAGTTAATTTCAACTGAACTCAATTGGTCAACAACCACATTGAATTCGTTAATATTGTCAATAACCGATGTAGCTTCGCCCATCTTTAAATGAAACGGACATCACATAAAATGGACCTTATTAATTGCATACGGTTTCTCGTAAATATTCAATAGAGCATACGATTTCTCGTAAATATTCGATAGAGCTTTCATCAGTCTTGCAGTTAATTTCTCCTTTATGATGTTAAATGCGATGTTATGAGCCAACGTCAGCCAAATAGCACCCATCGTTTGTCTATCTAGAAATTCCCACTCGGTATCTTTCATCGAGTCTAGTTTCTCCCTAGAAAAATTGGTTGATTTTCACCTTTCCTTATTCCAATGTTGATTCACTTCAAGTTAGCCAACACTAGCTCAGATACCAATTGTTGGATATGTGGCCCTTGCTCTAATACCGATTGTTGCAAAATATGGAGGGCCACGCGAATCAGTAAAATTAGTCGGAAGAAAGGAAAGAAAATTAGACACCGGATTTACATGGTTCGATTTGGATATCAGAACCTACGTCCACGAGGAGAGCAACACAGAATTCCACTATAGAAACAAACGATAAAATAGAGATTACAATCACTTGGGTACTCAAATACTCTTTTAGTGTTTTTCTACCCCTAATTACACCTAATAACCCACACAATGTTTAGCCCCTCATAGTTCCTATAAAATCTCACTCAAGGAATTAAACAAATTCTACTACCAAGAATTTAACTCGGTTTCAACACTTGGCGTCTTCTCCAATCTCACTCACATAAAGGAGCTCAGGGTGTAATAGAACAATACTAACCCTCTCAGCCACCTAAAAACTTGGCGCACTCTCTTCTCTCTGACCATGAAGAATTTGGCTCTCTCTCAGCCACCGAAGGAACTTGGCGCACCCTTCTCCTTTGCTGCTTCTTTGCCTTTTAAGAAGAATAGAATTTGCCAGAAGACAAATCAAACTGCAACTTCAGTGCCCCTCATTTTAACTCTCCTGGACGTGCACCAAGGGAAATAATTTCCTTTGACTTCTTCTTCTACCTTCATTTTCACTTGAGCGTAGCGTTTGACTAAGAAGGCAAGAAAGGAGCACATTTATGCAAAGCAGAAAGAGAATAATAAAGCCTAGAATCCTTTCTCTTAATTTTGCAAACTTCAAAGAAGAACAAAAGATAAAATGGGCTCCTTTCAATGCCACCACCAATGATCACAAAGAGGTTAAAGAAGTTAAGTTTTAAAATGACAAAATTTAATAGGAAGCAGTGAAATTAAATGATTTAGCTCTTTCAAACTCATAAGGTTGAGACAAAAACTTTAATTAATTCAAGTGTGGGACCTCTATTTTTATTTGTTGGTTTTTGAAAACAAAAGCTCGAAGAAGTGAGTGGGTGGTTGCAAGTTAATGAAGTGGAACCTCTATTTTTGGAAAGTGAAAGCTTGTCATGGTTATCCTCATATGACCAAAGCAAGAAAATCTTTGAAGAGTTCTCAATAGTTATTAAGAAAATCTTTAAAGAGTAATGTTTAATTAAGGTTAAAAGAAATTTTAAACTTTTGCTAAAAGGCAAGTGCTCTATTGAATGAGCTTCAAATGACCCCTGTGACACTTGCTAGGATACATTTGGCCTAAAAGAATTAGTCACAACAAGATATTTTGATGGAAATGAAGATGAGCTAATTTTCTTCGGTCAGTCATGTGCATGAATCACCAATACATTACTGAACTAGATTTAAAATTGACGATATCATGTATGATGTAAAAGCTGCCGAGTTCAATGTCTCAAGCTAAAGCATGGCTTCAAAAATTTTGGTAGAGAAAAGAGAAAGGGTGTGCCAATTGAAGAGAAATGGAGATTGAGGAAACCGATATTCATTCTGAACGTTGGCGAGTCTAAAAAAATTTTGAGTCCACTAAAAATCATAAATGAAAGATATGAAAAATAAGGAAAATCTCAATTCAATAGATTTGAATCTTGAATACCATCAAATATGAATTCCAAAACATACGGGCCCTATTATATAAATAATATGGTGACCAATTAAGTATCACTATGTTATGCATCAGAATCTATCAACTTAATGGTGGTCCAGTTGTGGAAACTAATATTAAATATTATAATCAAATCATGGGAATTTTTGGATGTCACAATTTGTGTCATGGTATTCAAGTTTATGGTTTTTGGTGACACAAAAGAATTTTTGGGTATTTATGTCACAATGAGTAAAATTGAGATTTTTTTTTTTTTATAATATTTGCCCTAAATGAAAGAATCAAGAAATCTTTTGCAAAAATAATAGGATTAGTACCCTAAAAAATCTCAAACCGGTATACGTGTGATAAATTTATCCAAAATTAATTTTTTGATCATAAAAAACTTCAAACTGGTATACTGGTGATAAATTTACTCCAAATGACCATAAAAAATCCCAAATTAGTACACTTGTAACACATTTACCCCAAATTGATTTATTCGATCGCCAAAAATCCCAAACTTGTACATTTGTAGCAAATGTACCTTACATTAAATTGAATTAAATATCACAAAAGACCACAAAAATTATGCAACTAAGGCAAACGGAAAGTAAAATCCCAAACCGGTACACCAATCAACTGTCACATGTCATCCGATTTAATAATTTGACAGTAAAATTTAACGGAAACTAATAGAGAATAAACTTCTCACAAGTGTATCAATTTGGAGTAAATTTGTCAAAAGTGTACAAGTTTAGAGTTTTTGATTGTCAAAAAAAAATAGTTTAGGATAAAATTATCATAAGTGTACAAGTTTGGAGTTTTTTAGGATATTAGCCCAAAAGAATATAGCAATAGAATTATTGAAAAAGCTTTGGTGCATCTTCTTTTCTTTTTTTCTTTTTTTTTTCTTTTGGCCGTAGGTTGATGAAGTCATAAAGTTGTAACAACAACCTAGCCTCACTCTAGACAATCGATACGTCCAAAATCTAAAATGATTGTTGTCGCAACCAAATTTTTCGGGGGGTGAACCACCTAGGGTTTGGCTAATGGATTGTTAAGCCTAGACTTAACTCGGGCTCTCCTAAGCCCATACCAATTCGCGACTTAATCTTCAAGTTTTTAACATGCAAATGATTTTCAATAAGGAGTCGCCACTAATCTATTCTTGGTGGGTCGATTAGAAACCCAAGTAAAATAATGGGAGGATTATTTTACTTCTACGAACCAGAGACTTTGGGTACGGGGACTTGGTTACATTAGACTTTTCTAATGCCCTTTCGGTACCATTCTTTTTATTTTGAAAAATGTTTGGCAAGCAGTTTGGATTGATTTTAAATTTATTTCCCTAACATGTGAGGTGATCATGCGGGTGCGCAATCCACCAATTTAACACCCAGATAAACAATGAATAAAATGCAAAACTTACCTCGAAGCAACGAAAGCATCTGCAATGTTAAATTAGAATCCACATCAACAACCCTAGATATGATTTCTAATTAACACGCAATTTATTTTTTTTTGTTTTTGCTTGATTAATGAAAATCATGCAATATGCAATGCAAAATTAACTAAATGGCCTAATTCTAATGACATGCAATTTCTAATTAAATTGACCTAGCAAAAATACTAAATGGCATGCATTTCATGAATCTAATCCTAATGACATGCACATGACATTTTTTATTTTTTATTTTAAAAAGAATGCAATCTATCCTAGAGATTCAAACTAATTTATTCTAAGACATTTTTTATTTTTTATGAAATTCGAAATTAGAAAAATGTGAAAATTATCTAATTAGATTAAGATCCTATTCAATTTGTATTAGAAATTAGGTTGAGCTAAATCCTAATTTAAACTAAAATATTATCTTAACCCAAATAATCCTAAAATGCAATCTATTTAAGAAAATGCCTAAACTCATAATAAATTAAGAAAAATATTATATAGAATTAAACTAAGTGCAATTTAACCCTAATATGCCATGACGTGCAAAACATGCCCCCTAATTCTACATGACATATGCATGATGATTGTTTTGTGGCTTTTCTTTTTTTCCAAAATTAAAATTTAACATGCAATTCAAGTTAAAAAAAAAAAAAACTAGCAACCTAAATTAATTGATTTGATTTTTTTTATTTCGAAAATTCATGATAAATAGAATGTTTAGCCTAAATATGCAAATAACCCTAAAACATGCAATATTCTAACTTGGACATATCTCAAGATAAATAAAGCAATCAAGTCCATTCAAAATTACCCTAAAAAGATATCACATATCGTTAGATCAAGGGATGATATTTCGCTAGTAAAATCGATAAATTGATCTTAAGCCTTAAATATCAAAATATCAATTTTATTCCCACTTGATTAATTATTTCATCTAAAGCCTTATAGATGAAATAAAAAAAACCCCTGGCGCGGTTGCGAATCACGTAATATATTGGGATTTTCAATTATGCATAAATAGGTATTTCAACAAAAAAAACAACATATAAAGAGATAATAATAAAATAAAGAAAAAAAACCCTAAACTTGCCTAATAAAGTAAAGCAAAAATACCTAATAAAATTTTTCTTTTTTTAAAAAAAAAAAAAAGAAAAAAGGGAAATCTTGGCCGCTGGTTTTGGGGCTCCGGCGAGGGTGAAGACACGCCGGCTAGGGTTCCGACGAGGGCTCGGGCGAGCGGCGGCGCGACGGCGCGTGGTGGCGGAGCCGGGCGTGAGGTGTCTTTGCTCGGACTGCGCGGGCGACGGGCTGTGCGGACCGCCGGATCGATGGCGTCGACTTACTAGGTCGCGAGCGGCCCGCGCGTCGCGACGGTGGACCGAGCGGAGCTGCGGGAGCGGGTGAGTCGCGGCATCAGTCGTCGTCGGGCGAGGCCACCGGCGAGGGTTTCGGCAGCTGCGGGCGGCGAGCGACGACGGGGAGGGAAGCAACGGCGATTTCGAGCTCTAGTGGCGTCGGTCGCGGCCGGAGCGGGCGGCGCGTCGGATATGGGTCTTCAACGAGGCTCAAGACGGCGAAAGGGAAGCGTCGAGCGGGTCCGGCCTTCTGTCGTCGGGGACCTCGGATTTGCGGCGGAGGGACTCCGCGGCCGGATCTCGGCTCGGGCGCGGGATGGGGGCGGTCGGCGGGCGCAGCAGGGACCGGCGGAGCAGGGGCGTCGGACTTCTGGCGAAGGGTGGCAACGTAGAGGCGGTCGCGGTGGTGCTCGAAGTGGAGGTACCCACGGGATGCGGCAGATCGCAGCCTCGGCGGCGAGCCGCTGCGGGGGTCGTTCGGAGGTCTTGCGGGCGGCGGACGGAGACGCGGAGCGAGGCGACGGTGCGGCTCGGATCGCCGATGGTTTGGCCGCCGGCGCGGCACCGGCGGGGGCAGGGGCAGGGGCCCGTCGAGGAAGACGAACAGTCCCCCAATTAGGGTTTCGCCCCTTTTTTTTTTTTTTCGGTTTTTGTCTCTTTCACCTCACTCACTTTTCACTTTTTCTTTTTCATGTACTCTTTCATCCGAGACAAAAAGAACCCCCCCTATTATATTGTACGCGAGGTATTATATAGGTCTAAAAAATATATCTTTGCGGTATATATTTTTTTCCTTTTTTTTCGCGCATGATACCCCTAAATATATCGTTGAAATATACCCACCTCGCGCAATATTCCCTTTTTTTATTTTTCACATATTCTATCCAAAAAAATTCCCTTTTCGCACAAAATAGTATATGTGAAAAATCTTAATGGAATATGTGAAAAATCTTCCCTTCATCGACAGTCTAAAATAAAATAAAACAAAATGAAAATAAAATGTTTCTAAACTAAATGCCATGTGTGTTTTTTTATTTATTTTTTTATATATCAACCCAAAAGTTTAGGTGTCAACAGCTGCCCCTCTTTGAAGGTGAGCTCGCAGAGGTTGCCTTCAAAGATAAATTGAGACCTAAATTTTGATCATGCACATGCAATGAATGATTTTTTTCTTTTGGAAAATGAATTCCATTTTATGATGCATGGAAATACTAATGCAAATGATAGATGAACCTACCTGGAATAACTTACCTTCGAGGAGGATAGAGTAATTCGAGGTAGTGGGTGTTACCTGTCCAGGACCCGTACCATTCTATGATCGCCTAGAATAGTAACATGACTTTGTGAAAATGCTGCTTTCCTAGGACCCGTACCATTCTACGGCCGCCGATACGCGACGAAAGGTTTTGTCTAGGACCCGTACCATTCTACGTCGCCTAAACGGGGATTCATTTTCCACGACCCGTACCATTTTACGGTCGCCTGAATGAGGAAATATGTGTTGTCTAGGACTCGTACCATTCTACGGTCGCCTAAACAAGGATTCACTTTCCAAGACCCGTACCATTCTACGGTCGCCTGAATAAGGAATAGATGTTGTCGAGGACCCGTACCATTTTACGGTCGCCTTGACGGAAAATTGATTTTTCAGGACCCGTGCCATTCTACGGTCGCCTGAATGGGGAAATTGCTTTTCCAGGACCCGTACCATTCTACGGTTGCCTGTTAGAGCAATAAATGTTGTTTAGGACCCGTACCATTCTACGGTCGCCTAAACGGGGATTACGTTTGGCTAGGACCCGAACCATTCTTCGGTCGCCAGCGTTGCAATAACTGGAGAAAAATCTTTAGGGACAACTCAATCGAGTGTCGGTGTATTCAAAAGGGGAATACTTGTGCAACGACAAATATTTAAGGTATGAATAGAGATATACTTACCTGGTGACATCTCGATTCCTTGGGGATGTGTCTCCTACAAAACATAATCATAGGAGAGGCAACATGCATTTATAATCACAGACATGCATTAATTCAAGTAAGGTTCATGCGTAATGACTTCTATCAACCACGCATCATCTTAATTTCAATAGGAATGATCTCAAATGATGAGCGTCATGGATGTGTCAAGTGAGGGATCCTTCAGTCTGAAAGGACTTTTCACTCATCCTCTTTAAAAGGGGTTGTTTTATCCTGACCTTTGATGCGGGATCTTGACAATCACTCTATCTCACTTGTCATCATGCCAAACAAGGTTTTGTGCAATCTCGCAAGTGGTACGACCTCACCGGTCCGAGAGGTCTTTAACGGGGACCGCAATGTGGGCCTGGTCAACGGCTTAACAAAAGGGACTCTTTGAGTCGAGGCTTTTGAAAGAATAAGCGATCTGTAATCATCTCTGGGTTTACAAGTCAAGAACCCTACAAAATGAGAAAGGAATAATCTTGCTCGCACTTTTTCGAGTGATAAAACATGTGAACCCCTAGGTTATTTCAAGTGCCCTAATCAGAAGAGACTTTACAAGGGACGTAACATAGGCTTGGTTCATGGGCTGAGAAATAAAAGGATCATTTGGCTCAAAAAGTGTTTAGGAGGGTCAAAGTTGGTGATCATCTTGACATTTCCACCACTTTCCTTCTCCCTTTGTCGAAGATTTTTTATCACAACTCCATTGATTGCAACAGCATTTGAGAGTTTTTTTTTTTTTTGGGTACCACCTTGTTGGGGATACGATTCAAGTGTTTGATTTTTCTTTTTGGGCATTAGCCTTACTTTTACCAGGCACACTACTTTTTCATGCCCCTATTTTGCACTTTTGGACTTACACAGTCTTCTTTTATGAGCATTCTAAACCATGTTACTTGAATGGTTCTTTTTTGCCTTGCCTCAGTGTGGGAGATGATCACCAACCAGGTTTGACATGAAATGAATTTATAGGCTCAAGTGGGCTATGCAATAGTCAAAAGTGGGTAGGATAAAGAAAGAACTGCTCTTCGTCATCCTAAGGCACTTGAATTATCGCGTAAGTTGCACTGCAAGAGCGATGCTCAAAGATTGATGCAAGTGTGAGCAACAAGATTCCTTCCATTCATTTCAAATTTGTCCCAATGTGGGATGATTCTTGACAGGGGTAATTTTAAAAGAATCTCCATAAGTGTATGGGGCTCAAAGGGGTTGAGCAATGGATCACCTGTAGTGTTTGGGATAGAGAAAAGAATGCCTCTCATTACCTTGGTTGACGTACCCTTTGCGAGATAGCCCTCTTCCTTGCGGGCATGGAATTTTTCACACGACTCATTGGGGGTTAGTGTATGAAACAGTGTATGGAAGAAGGCTTGCCTTTCGTCATTCCAAAGTATCCCATTTGACACATTCATTCTCACACAATTCATTAGGAAAAAAATGCAAGATTTGCAATAAATTTGAACAATTCAACTTATTGAAGCAATTTATTCATCGTAGAAATGCTTTGCAGTTCAAAACATGACATGGCAAATTCTATCTTGGGTAATACTTCTTGACAAAGCATCTCGAATTAAGCTGGAGTGGAAAACTCACGACCATCCATTTCTGCCAAGATCAAGGCACCGCCAAAAAGTACCTTCTTTACCATATATGGGCATTTTGTAGTTTGGAGCAAACTTGCCTCCGGGATTTGGAAAGATTGGCAATAGCTTCCTTAGGACTAAGTCATTTACCTTGAAATGCCTCGGCCGCACCTTTTGGTTGAAAGATCGGCTACTCTCTCTTGTTGATATGTTTGGCCATGGCGAGAGCCTTGAGTCTTTTTCGTCAATCAAGTTCAAGCGCTCGAATCTTTGTTGTGACCATTCCACCTCAGACAACTCCATTTGGGACAAAACTCTTAGAGAGGGAATCTCCACTTCTACAGACAGAACTGCCTCCATGCCGTACACCAAAGCAAACGGGGTTGCCCCAGTGGAAGTGCGGATCGAGGTCCGATACGCCATCGGTACGAAGGGCAATCTATCATGCCAATCTCGATAATTCTCGGCTGTCTTAGCCAAGATCTTCTTGATGTTCTTATTGGCCGCTTCTTGGCCCCGTTCATTTGAGGGTGGTAAGGAGATGAATTCGGATGCTTGATCTTGAACTCATTTGAACAACCCATCAACAAGCTTATTGTTCAAATTTGTCCCGTTATTAGTGATGATTGCCTCAGGGATGCTATAGCGAGCAATTATGTCACATTTAATGAACTTCACAACATTGCGGGCAATGACATTTGCAAAGGATGTAGCTTCGATCCATTTAGAGAAATAGTCTATCACCACCAAGATGAATCGATGTCCATTTGAAGCCTTGGGATTGATTGGGCCAATCACATCAATACCCCACATCGAGAAAGGCCATGGCTCAGAAAACTGGTGCAACTCAGTCGGAGGAACATTTATCTTATTCCCATGAATCTGGCAGCGGTGACAACTCCGAACATGCTGCATGCAGTTACTTTCTAGTGTGAGCCAATAGTAGCCTACTCTCATAATCTTCTTAGCCATCATGTGCCCATTCATATGAAGGCCACATATTCCTTCGTGCACTTCTTGCATGATTTGAGTGGCGTTAGTTGCATCCACACACCGCAACAAGACTGAATCATAAGATCTCTTGTACAAATTCTCGCCACTGACGAAGAATTTTGAGGCCATCTTCGTGATGTACTTCCTATCAGCGGGAGTGCTTCCTTTGGGGAATTCCTGCCTTTTAATGTAGTTCATGATATCGTAAAACCATGGTTTTCCATCAAGTTCTTCAGTCACGATCATACAATAAGCCGGCTTTGGCAAAACCTCTATTTTCAAAGGCTCCACCTCTAACTCATCAGTGACTTGCAACATAGACGACAAGGTTGCGAGTGCATCCGCAAATTGATTATGAGACCTCGGCAAGTATTCGAATGAAATTTCCTCGAACTCCTTTACCGGATCTTTAAGTACTTGTGGTACGGGAGCAATTTGGCGTCTTTAGTCTTCCATTCACCTACGGTCGAAGTATGATTAGTGCCGAATCTCCAAATACCATTAACTTGGCCACACCCATCTCGATTGCGGCTTGAAGTCCGAGGATGCAAGCCTCATACTCGGCCACATTGTTAGTGCATGGGAATATCAATTTTGTAGCTACCGGATAGTCTTTGTCCATGCGGGGATATCGAAGCGCCGGTACGAGAACGGACAAGTTTACAGCTCCATCAAAGAACATCTTCCATGAGGCTTCATTTACACTCAAGACACGGTCATCAAGGAAACTGTCATCGTCATTAGAGACTCCTGAATTTTCGGCCAATAGATCAGCGACCGCTCGACCCTTAACCGACTTTTGTGGCATGAATTGCACATCAAATTCGGAGATCAAGATTGGCCATTTGGCCAACTTACCCACCAAAGCTGGCCAATCAAGTAAGTACTTGATAGGGTCGTTCTCAGTCACGAGGAATGTCTGATAATGTAGTGTGTATTGTCGTAACCTATGCAACACCCACACCAACGCCACACAAGTCTTTTCAACATCAGAATCTGATACAGTGAACTTCTTACTCAGATAATAAATGGCTCATTCTTTTTTATCGACAGGACTTTCTTGAGCCAACATCACACCCAACGATTCACTATGGATGGTGAGGTAGAGAATTAAGGGATGCCCGGTGATGGTGGGACAAGAACGGGTGGATTCATCGAGTCTTGCTTTAGCTTGTCGAATGCTTCTTGACACTCATCATCCCGGTTGACTCGTGCATTCTTCTTTAGGAGCTTGAAGAACGGCTTAGAAGTTTCAGAGAGTTGGGAAATGAATCGAGCTATGTAATTCGGTCTCCCAAGAGGCTTCGGACTTCTTTCACCGTTGATGGAGGTTGCAACTCACATATAGCCTTAGCCTTGGAAGGGTCGATCTCAATCCCCTATCGCTTACAATGAATCCGAGCAATTTACCGGATGTTGCTCCGAACACGCATTTAGCGGGATTTAAACGAAGCTTGAACTCACGAGTCGATCAAACAACTTCTTCAAGGTTTCGATGTGACTTTTTCCTGGTCGGGTTTTTGCAATCATATCATCAACGTAGACTTCAATCTCCTGGTGCATCATGTCATGAAATAATGCGACCATGGATCGCTGGTAGGTTGCCCCTGCATTTTTGAGTCCGAAGGGCATGACCTTGTAATGAAAGGTCCCCCACGGGGTGATAAATGCGGTTTTCTCCTTGTCTTTCTCCTTCATCTTTATCTGGTTGTACCGGGAAAACCATCCATAAATGAGAATAATTCAAATCCGGCAGTACTATCCACAAGGACATCTATGTGTGGTAATGGGAAATCATCCTTTGGACTAGCCTTGTTCAGATCCCGATAGTCAACACAAACTCGAACTCGACCGTCCTTCTTCATCACCGGCACGATATTAGCCACCCATTCGGGGTACTGTGAGACTTCAATAAATCCCACATTCAAAAGCTTCATCACCTCTTCCTCTATCTTCTTCGAGAGCTCGGGCTTAGTCCTCCGTAGCCTTTGCTTCTTAGGTGGCACGTCTGGATTAGTAGGTAGGCAATGCTCCACGATTGATGGGTCTAGCCCAGGCATGTCAGTGTAGGTTCATGCAAAAATGTCTTGATATTCCTTCAGTAACTAAATTAGGCGCTTAGCCTCGTCTTTGGGGAGATTCGCCTCAATTTTCACCTCCTTGGCTTCTTCAGTGTCACTTAAATTAATAGTGACGGTTTGCTCATATGTGAGAGCGTTGGCTTTTTCATATTGTTCCCAGCTTTGCTGCACCTTAATGGGATCTTCGATTAAATCCTCAAGATCATCATTATCAGCACTTGTTGCATTTGATTGGACCATTTCCACACCTTTGCATGACATAAGATTGTTCTGAAACATGAAGTAGATAAATTAGAAAGACAAACAAAATAATCTACATTTTTGTTTTTGCTTTTTTTTCTGTCTTTTTTTAATTTATTTTTAAAAGAATTTTGGCAGAAAGATTTATTTTGAAATATTTTGACATGAGAAAGCATGATGAAGTCCAAGCCTCGGAATTCTCCTTGGATTTTTTTCTTTTATCTATTTGGATATCATCACGGGGCTGGTTTGGTGTACCTCATCATGCCCTCAAAATAAAACTTGTAATTTTATTGATATTCATCAATCAATTACATTTATTGAATGGAAATGCAATTTTCAAACCCTAAAAAAAAAAGCGAAAAAGAAGAAATCGAAAACAAGCCCTAGAAAGCAATAAAGATTCCCACGCATGGGAATGTGAGAAAGCAATAAATGAGTTACTCTTGTAGGCCAGAGCCCATCTCCTCCGAAAGTCCTTCGTCAATGATTCCTATGAAGACGTCATTGAAAAGACTAGTGATTCCTTCCAATGCATCTTCGGGGTTTTCTGTCTCCGGGGCGTCGGATCATCCATGCCACCCCATCCATCCGGGACAATGTCGCAGGGGATCAATGTAGCCCGGGAGGAGCCGAATACTTCACCGGATAGTCGAATTTTCCGCTTGGCTGCCCGGGGGTGTCTATTATTTCCGCTTCATCCCGCATCATTATCGGAGGACCATGAAATGTCTCGTGAATGCTCGGGGGTAGTGGGTTTTGCCTTCCTCGCCCTTGGTTAGGTGGCGAGTTATGCATTTCTTGTCTTCTCCCACCTCTTCCATGGTACCGTAAACCTGCAGAACGGGACCTCTGAGGGGCTTCAATGGAACTTCGAATACCTGACCATTTCTTCCAAGACCATTGCCAGGAACAAAACCATTCCCAACCATCACCCTTCCCACCATAAGGGCAGCATTTGAAACTTCAGGAGCAAGTGACGGTGAGTCTCGAGATGTGTGTATGGTGGACACCAACTCAAATGAATGGTAACTCGACTCAAACTCGGAGTCTGGCTCTACATAGGGTATAGCTGTTTCATGATAAATTCGATGATCTTCTTCGCCATAGATAGTGACCAACTTCCCTTTAATCACGAACTTCACAGCTTGATGTAGACTTGAAGGCACTGCTCCAGCAGTATGTATCCAGGGACGACCTAGCAGGAAATTGAATGCAGTAGGGATGTCCATCACCTGGAAGGGAATATTAAAAACCACCGGCCCTATTTGCACATCGAGGTGAATCTCTCCGAGCACCTCTTTCTTCGTACCATCAAAAGCTCGGACAGAAGTCCTTGCAGCATGTATCTTGGACGGGTCCACCTTGAGGCGATGAAGAGTGGCCAGTGGACATATGTTTAGAGCAGACCCATTATCAATGAGTACTCGGGACACATGAGAAGCCTTATGCTTGACGGATATATAGAGTGCCTTGTTATGCCCTCTACCCTCAAGAGGGAATTCCTCATCAGAGAAGGTAATCATGTCTTTGAGAAGGATCGATCCCACAAAATCTTCTAGCTTGTCCGCCTCGACCGTCTCGGGTACACGAATTTCACTCGGCACCTTCATTAAGGACTTTTGATGCACAGGGGATGTAAGCAGGAGTTCGAGCAAAGAAATCTGGGCAGGCATCTTTCGTAGATGCTTGACCACATTATACTCACTTGCTTTGATTATGGCCAGAAACTCCTTAACCTCTTCATCGGTGATAGGTTTCGCGGGTTGAGCATTGGCTTGAGAATAAGTCCGACCAGATCTTGTAACGAGGTCAACATCTATATCATAGGACCAAGGGACCGCCTTATTGTTGACATATTCATACGGTTGAGGCATTTCAATCACTATCTCATCGTCAGATGCATCTTCAAGTGGGGGCATATCCACGAGGGATGGATCAACTTCTTCGTCACTAGTATCGAGCGCAGCCTGCTCCTCTTCCCAATCGATAACGATGTAGGAAATAGTGGAAACTATGCAATTATGGTCAGCATATACGATGATGCCGTCATCCACCATCCTGGTGACTCTTTCCTTCATCAGTGATAGAGGAACATCCTCCTGATCTGGATAATATCCGGCTCTTACTAGCCCGTTGTAAGCATACGCCACGTGTACCTTCGAGTTCTTGATTCGACCAACTTTAGGCTCCAAGATAGCATTGATCGTACCTTCATGCTCCGGTAGTGGATTCTTTTGGACGTTTGGCCGAGCGGCTTGAAATGAAAAGGCCTTCGTGTCCAAGAGGTTTTGGATCTTATGCTTGAGAGTGAAACATTCATCGGTTGAATGCCCCAGGTTCGCCGCTATGGTAATCACACTTCTTCATCGGGTCGTAGCCTCGGATGCTTTCACGGTTAGGACGCTTTGGTTCACTAGTAAGAAAACCTTTCTTTCTTAGGATTGCCAACACTTGGGATGGAGATCCGGGGAGAGGGTGAACTGTCTTCTTGCTTGGGCAAATGGTTGACGGCCGGCAGTTTGTTGTTGCCTTTAATTCGTCTGGATAGCCGGGGCACAATTGGTACTTTCTTGGCCATAAGCCACATTCACATCTATAAAGTAGCTTCTTTCTCCTTCTTGGCGAGAGAATTTTTTAGTCGATGGTTCGTAAACCATCCTTCCCTTATCCCCATCTCGATTTGTTCTCCTACGGGAATAAGGCGATTGAAGCTCTCGACATACGTCTTGGCCATTCGGTTACGGAACTCAGATGGAAGGGTCTTCACAAATAACTTCATCAACTCCTTGTTGGTAGGCTCAGGAGTAATTTGAGCTACCAGGTTTCTCCATCTCACAGCATACTCTTTAAATGACTCACTCATTTTCTTTTCCATCCGCTCCAGGTCTTCTCGGGAAAGCGCGATGTCCATGTTAAACTTGTACTGTTTGAGAAACGCGTCTGCCACTTCATTCCAGGTTCCGAGGAGGTTTACATTCTTCATGACATACCAATTCAGTGCAGGCCTAGTCAAACTCGCATGGAATGATTGGATCATGAGGGGCTCGTTCTTGACATATTGGGCCATATGCACGTGGTACATCTGCAAATGAGCTTTTGGGCAGGAAATACCATCGTATTTCTCAAAATCCAGCATTTTAAACTTCTTTGGCATCTTGACATTCTCATAGACGGACAGGTCGAACGGGAGTGAATTCTGCGACTCTTTGAGTTGTTTCAGCTTTTCTTCCAGTTTTGTAAAGCGTTCATCTTGCTCCGCTTTAGAGGCATTATCAAGCTTAGCCTTTCGCACATTGATCAGCGGTAGGTCATCTTCCAGGTCGGGGATGTCGTCATCATCCATTTGGGTCTCGTTTGCTGCCTCGGGACGATTATCTCGGAAGAGCAGGTGCGGGATTCGGATTCGCTCGGAGGGATTGGATCGAGTCGTCGGCAGCTGCATAAAGGCGGTTAAGCTGTTGAAGTTGTTCTTCCATAGTGGAGATGCGATCACGCATTTCAGTTTGATCAGCCATTCTAGCTCTTAATCGAGTGATGATGGGAGAGCGTGGAGGATCCGTTATCACCTAATTTGAAGAAATAAATACACATAAGCACTTCATATAAAACAATGCCGGTCCATGACGAAAGTCTAACAACTTTTATTCATTAATAAAATTGCTTGACATTAACAATGTAAAGAAACTTGCAAGGTCCTAGACAAATAAACTAATCAAGTAAATGACTCAACTTCCTAAACATTAAACTAAAGTAAAAAGACCAAATAGATTCAAGCCACTTTATTTGGCCCGATCTATAAACACATGGGAAGCCAACGCTCGACGTAGCTGCCTCTTCTCCTTAGCATCCTTCTTAGCTTGCTTCTCGAGTTCTTCAATCTTCCTCTTGTGACGATTAAGCTCCGCTTGCTGAGTGGGCTTCTCGGTCACATCTGGCACCTTTGGGAGATACTCGGTCGAAATCTTGTGCTGACGGATGTATCGAGACGTGGCATAGTAGGTCTTTTCCTTCCCCTCAAACTCATCTTCAGGTAAGCTCAACTTTTGTTCCCAACATGCGATCCAAGCTTGTTCGATACAGCGAAGTTCCTTCTTGTGATCACCATCCTTAGCGGTGAATTGGACTTGGAACAAACCCAGCTTGAGAGGGGGCGGTAGATCTTGCACAACACGATATTGACGAGCCACTCGGAGTGGGTAGTAAGAAGTAGCACCGGTGATCCCCAATAGTGGGATCGGCTCATCATCGCCATGAGAGAGACGTGCTTTGGAGACTTGGAACCATTTAGCATGCCATAGGAAAATCTTGGTATTCGGATTTTTCAATAATTTGACCCATTTTGAGTAAGAAAAATTTGGAGTTCGATCCTGATGATTTTTAAATACTTCGATGGGATGATGGAAATCAGTGACATTGATAATATTCATGCGAATATTGACCTTACTTATGTGAAAAAAGAACCAGATTTATAAAAGTTCAATTGGTGCACGAAAAGTTTTATCTTCATCTTCCTTAAATCGGGTGAGTGACAAAAATGTTTTAGCTAGAATAGTATTGACAAAACTAATCCTAGCACACACTTGTTTGACCACCCATGCGATAGAAGGATTAATGGCACCTTTACGAAGAGGGAAAATAACAAACCCGAAGAAAGCTAGGAGGAAGATCCTACTTTTTAAGAGAGTGTTAGCACTAGCAAAACTCTGATCTAGGAAGGAAAAAGGACATGCAAGACAATTATCTTTCAGCACTCTTTTTATCAAATTCTTATCCATCCTAAGAAAATCAGACAAAATCGATTCTGGTTCTAATCCAATGGGTGGATTTATTAATTCCAATTCCAAAGGTTTTCCTATGGCAATGTTGTATTCTTCCAGAGTCGGAGTCAGCTCATGCTTACCAAATATAAACGTTGATGTTCGGGGGCTCCATAAATGAGCAAGTGCTTGCATGACGCCACTCTGGACATCAACGTCAAGGAGGGGAACAAGGCGACCAAGTCTGCTCTCTACATAGCTTTGGCCCTCGTGGCCTAGACGATTCCACCATGATTTGAGTTCAACTTTTGGTGCAGGTACGAATCGAATGTTGGATCTTCCCATTGTTTATAAACTAGGACTCGACCAACCTAATGTCATGGACCGACCAAAGACATAAATAAGTAAATTGCAAGAGTAAAGGATAGAGAGCTTACTTTACCATACGATTAAAACAACCACATAGACAAGCGCATGAAGTGTGAGGCTCGATTTCTATCTAGACGGCTTAGTAAAATGGAGTTAAAAGGGTGGGATGACTTAGTTGCAGCCTCGCATGCCAAGTCAAGTCCTCCTAACCGGCTTGATCAAGAATGATACCCCTATGCGACGCAGCCTCGCGGGCGGAGGTAAACATTCTTGACACCAAAAAGAAACTTTCGGGATTGAGTTGGGCAACCTCTACTATGCGGCCTCGCGATCGAAGTCGTATCCAACTCAATACCATCCTAAATATCCTAGTGCGGCCCGGGGCCGCGGCGGGTTGTGTGTGCAATAGTGTAGTGCTAAATGCAAGGCATGCACACTGCTTGAGTTTAAATCAAACAACACTTCAATAACTTGAGTTTAAAATATTCATCCCCAACTCCAACACCTGTAAGACAAGGGTTAGCAAAGACTACTCCCTTATATCTCCCAACGCAAGAACATTTAACACCTTACATGTTAGGGACGTACACAGGATCCTTGCTGCCAAACAAAAGCATTTTTCAAAAGAAAAGAAAAATTGGCCTAAGTCCACTAAGAGTTTCAACTCAAGTCCTTAGTGGAGTCGCCAAGCTGTCGCGACCAAATTTTTCGGGGGGTGAACCACCTAGGGTTTGGCTAATGGATTGTTAAGCCTAGACTTAACTCGGACTCTCCCAAGGCCATACCAATTCGCGACTTAATGTTCAAGTTTTTAACATGCAAATGATTTTCAATTAGGAGTCGCCACTAATCTATTCTTGGTGGGTCGATTAGAAACCCAAGTAAAATAATGGGAGGATTATTTTACTTCTACGAACCAGAGACTTTGGGTACGGGGACTTGGTTACATTAGACTTTTCTAATGCCCTTTCGGTACCATTCTTTTTATTTTGAAAAATGTTTGGCAAGCGGTTTGGATTGATTTTAAATTTATTTCCCTAACATGTGAGGTGATCATGCGGGTGCGCAATCCACCAATTTCACACCCAGATAAACAATGAATAAAATGCAAAACTTACCTCAAAACAACGAAAGCATACGCAATGTTAAATTAGAATCCACATCAACAACCCTAGATATGATTTCTAATTAACACGCAATTTATTTTTTTGTTTTTGCTTGATTAATGAAAATCATGCAATATGCAATGCAAAATTAACTAAATGGCCTAATTCTAATAACATGCAATTTCTAATTAAATTGACCTAGCAAAAATACCAAATGGCATGCATTTCATGAATCTAATCCTAATGACATGCACATGACATTTTTTTTTTTTTTAAAAAAGAATGCAATCTATCCTAGAGATTCAAACTAATTTATTCTAAGACATTTTTTATTTTTTATGAAATTCGAAATTAGAAAAATGTGAAAATTATCTAATTAGATTAAGATCCTATTCAATTTGTATTAGGAATTAGGTTGAGCTAAATCCTAATTTAAACTAAAATATTATCTTAACCCAAATAATCCTAAAATGCAATCTATTTAAGAAAATGCCTAAACTTATAATAAATTAAGAAAAATATTATCTAGAATTAAACTAAGTGCAATTTAACCCTAATATGCCATGACGTGCAAAAGATGCCCCCTAATTCTACATGACATATGCATGATGATTTTTTTGTGGCTTTTCTTTTTTTTCCAAAATTAAAATTTAACATGCAATTCAAGTTAAAAAAAAAACACTAGAAACCTAAATTAATTGATTTGATTTTTTTATTTTTTTTATTTCGAAAATTCATGATAAATAGAATGTTTAGCCTAAATATGCAAATAACCCTAAAACGTGCAATATTCTAACTTGGACATATCTCAAGATAAATAAAGCAATCAAGTCCATTCAAAATTACCCTAAAAAGATATCACATATCGTTCAGATCAAGGGATGATATTTCGCTAGTAAAATCGATAAATTGATCTTAAGCCTTAAAGATCAAAATATCAATTTTATTCCCACTTGATTAATTATTTCATCTAAAGCCTTATAGATGAAATAAAAAACCATGGCATGGTTGCGAATCATGTAATATATTGGGATTTTCAATTATGCATAAATAGGTATTTCAACAAAAAAAAAACAACATATAAAGAGATAATAAAAAAAATAAAGAAAAAAAACCCTAAACTTGCCTAATAAAGTAAAGCAAAAATACCTAATAAAATTTTTCTTTAAAAAAAAAAAAAAGGAAATCTTGGCCGCTGGTTTTGGGGCTCGGCGAGGTGAAGACACGCCGGCTAGGGTTTCGGCGAGGCTCCGGTGAGGCGGCGCTCTGGCGCGGCGGTAGGAGCCGGGCGTGAGGTGTCTTGCTCGGGCTAGCGCGGGCGATGGGGCTGTGCGACCGCCGGATCCGATGGCGTCGACTTGCGGGTCGCGAGCGGCGGCGTCGCGACGGTCAAGCGGAGCTACGGGAGCGGGTGAGTCGCGGCGTCAGTCATCGCGGCAAAGGCCACCGGCGAGGGTTTCGGCCCGCTGGCGCGGGCGCGCGGCAGGAGGGAAGCAATGGCGATTTCGGGCTCTAGTGGCGTCGGTCGCGGCCGGAGCGAGGCGGCGTCGGATCCGGGTCTTCAATGAGGCTCGGCACCGGCGAAAGGGAAGCGTCGAGCGGGTCGGGCCTTTCGTCATCGGGGACCTCGGATTTGCGGGCGGAGGGACTCCGGCGGGCCGGATCTCGGCTCGGCCGGGGACGGGGGCGGCGGTCGAGCAGCGGGACCGGCGGAGCGAGGGCGTCGACACCGGCGAAGGGCGGCAACGGCGAGGCGGATCGCGGTGGTGCTCGGAGTGGAGGTACCCTCGGGATCTGCGGATCGCGGCCGAGGCGAGCGCTGCGGGTCTTCGGAGGTCTTGCGGGCAGCGGACGGAGACGCGGAGGCAAAGGCGACGGTGTGGCTCTGGATCGGTTTGGCCGCCAGCGCGGCACCGGCGTGGCGGGCGGGGGCCGTCGGGGAAGACGAACGGTCCCCGATTAGGGTTTCGCCCTTTTTTTTTTTTCGGTTTTTGTCTTTTTCACCTCACTCACTTTTCACTTTTTCTTTTTCATGTACTCTTTCACCCGAGACAAAAAGAACCCCCCTATTATATTGTACGCGAGGTATTATATAGGTCTAAAAAATATATTTTTGCGGTATATATTTTTCCTTTTTGTTCGCGCATGATACCCTAAATATATCGTTGAAATATACCCACCTCGCGCAATATTCCCTTTTTTATTTTTCACATATTCTATCCAAAAAAATTCCCTTTTCGCGCAAAATAGTATATGTGAAAAATCTTAATGGAATATGTTAAAAATCTTCCCTTCATCGACAGTCTAAAATAAAATAAAACAAAATGAAAATAATTTTTTTCTAAACTAAATGCCATGTGTGTTTTTTTATTTATTTTTTTATATATCAACCCAAAAATTTAGGTGTTAACAATTGTTTGACTTAAGCCATGTGATTACCCCACAAGTTACATCAATCTTAAACCAAACAAAACGACGGTCCAAAATGCAAATTTTTTAACCCGCATGATTCATTCTCCAGATTCACATTAGATTACTATAAACTCGGGAACCATGTGGATTTAATAATCTTGAGCTGTCCAGATCAACAAATTGGATTGACCAAAGCGAGTATGCCCCCCGTGTCGCTCAGGTCATGCATCTGATCAGTGCTCAAAGAGATCGTTGGCCCTTGCGACGTGACTAAATCTTTTTCTTTTTTAACGAGCATCGAATTAAAATAAAATGAGTTAATACTATGAAATATCCCAAATTGGTATATCTTTGGCAAATTTACTTTAAACTAATATATTTTTGATAAATTATTTTTTGTTAATTTTCATTAAATTTTATTGTCAAATTACTAAGTTAAATGATAGTAGTAGTTTGAGATTTTTTTTTCCGTTTATCACAATTGTATCAATTTTATAATTTTTTTATGGTATTAATTTCAATTTAATAGATGGTATATTTGTCATAAATATATCAATTTGAGATCTTTGTGATCAAAAAATTAGTTTTGGATAAAAATTTATTATAAGTTTATGAGGTTTTTTATGGTCACTTGGGATAAGTATACTAGTTTCAAGTTTTATCATGATAAAAAAAAATAGTTTTGGATATATTTATTATAAATATACTAGCTTGAGATTTTTTATAATATTAATCTTACCATCCAACTAATATGACGTAATATAATCTCTCGATGACGCGTTTCCAGTGACTTTACCCGCACGCGGGAGAAAACGTACTCATCATTGAACTAATATGATGTAATATAATCGCTCGTCGTTTCCGTCGTCTCGGTCTCAAGCACGCGACACCGAGGTGTTGCTGTCGCGGTGGGAACGCCGGAAGTAGAAATGATGAACTGACCGAAGTGAAGCCGATAGCCAGACGAGTGATCCGACGCTCTGATCATCGTCGTCGAAGTCGGGCGGAGAATGGGCCTCGGCAAGGACGAGTCGGAGATGGCGGAGAGAAGCGACCGCTCGTTGTCGGAGAACGAGAATCGGATGAATCCGGATGCGGAGGCGAAGGAGAAGAAGGGCGGGGGGAGCGGGAGCTCGGAGGACGAGAGCAACGGCCTGTCGGTGGAGAGGATCTTCGAGGGCCAGGAAGTGCCGTCGTGGAGGGCGCAGCTGACGTTCAGGGCGTTCGCGGTGAGCTTCGTGCTGAGCGTCATGTTCGCCTTCATCGTCATGAAGCTGAACCTCACGGCGGGCATCATCCCGTCGCTGAACGTCTCGGCGGGGCTCCTCGGGTTCTTCTTCGTCAAGACGTGGACCAAGGTACTGGACAAGTCCGGGCTGCTCCGGGTCCCCTTCACGCGGCAGGAGAACACGGTGATCCAGACCTGCGTGGTGGCGTCCTCCGGCATCGCTTTCAGCGGTAAGTTGGCTCGTCTTTCACTCTTGGCTGCAATTTGAGAGAGTGCGAACTGGAAGTGCTCGGTTTTAGCAGCTTTGTCCGCTGACATGCTCTCTGTCACTTTTGTCTTGGCTGTTGATTCGCGGAGATTTCAATTGCTACAATGATGATGCGCGTTTCTTTCTAACGGTTACGTTATATGGGTTACACTGATGCACTCACTTGTAATTAAAATTAAGCGTACATGATATTCGCCCTGCATACTTTTTTGCTTCTTCTAAGCTGAATTGAGGAAGGAATCCTGGGTTTCTGATGGAATCGACCCAACATAACAACGTGAATTTCTGATATTTCTTCTTTTCTTGAGCTGGTCGTACTTCATTGACTGTTGCTGGAGTGGACAATCAATTAGGATTCATATAAGGGTATAGAATTTTTCAGAAGTTTGATCTACGAGTCAGCAGTCAAGATTCTCTCCAGCCATGGCTGTCGTTTTATCTAGGTTAGGGTCCATCGCGAATGGTGCTCAAGCTGAACTGCTTCTTACTTGCAGCTCAGCGTGCATATCAAGTTCAACTATAGACTCTGATTTTTTTAGCCAGAAAATTTGGAAGAACTCATAATAAGACCGCGAAACGAGAATTTCAAATGCTCATCCACCAATTTTTTTTCTTTGTCATAATGCGGGAACTTCCATCTATCGGGCGCGCCATTATTTCATTGAGGGGAAATTTGAGGAGGTGTAACTGCTCTGGGAACGCCAATGTTTCTGGTCAAAGGAAGGATCAGCTCTCTCTTGACCATGCCAAATCAATCTCTATCCACATCGGGTTTTATCTTTGTCCATCTCTTTCCTTGGATGATATAGACGCATTAACTGATTTCAACATGAAGAGGCTGGATTTTTTGTTTGATTTCCTTTTTATCTCTTCTCTAGCTAGAGAAAGAAAAGGAAACTGATTGATAAAATGACAACAGAACCAGCAGAACATTAATATGAGTTTTCGTCTGATGATGCTTATATTTTTTTATTTGCTGTTTTCTGTGATCTCTCTATTTCAAAGTAAATTGCATAAAACAAACTCTTATTGAGAGAAAGTAATGTTAAGAGATGTGAACTTGCGTATTCTTTTTGGATGAATAGCTAGGGCTATTTACTGGAAAATCGTGGTGCTCTGTTATTTTGTATGAGTAGGAGGTTTCGGGAGTTATCTCTTTGCAATGAGTAAGCGAGTTGCTGATCAATCAAAGGATCCCCAAAGGGCTCAAGTTTTCAAAGACCCATCGCTGCCGTGGATGATTGGTTTTCTATTTGTCGTCAGTTTCCTCGGCCTCTTTGCTGTGGTGCCGCTCCGAAAGGTACTCTTTGCATGTTGCATGTTTTTATTTGTAGCACTTGCCCTTGAAAATGTCATTAAAATTATAGCAATTGCCAATTAATCTCCATTATACACTTCACTCTTGCTTGCGCTTCTCTGGTTTCAGATTATGA
This sequence comes from Eucalyptus curtisii, assembly GCA_017140595.1. Classification (NCBI taxonomy): domain Eukaryota; kingdom Viridiplantae; phylum Streptophyta; class Magnoliopsida; order Myrtales; family Myrtaceae; genus Eucalyptus; species Eucalyptus curtisii. Next base: position 30,416,871 of record CM029504.1, on the reverse strand, counting down.
TCATTGACTTCAAATTAACGTATCCTAGTGGCACGGCAACTGCTCATCTGATAAATAGTTTCCACACACCTGAAGGGGCCAAGCTAGCTAAGTAAGACAAGCCAGAAAGCCTTCTCATTAGTGTGTCGATATGTCAGCTCTCATCGGCTTTAATTTTTCTCCTGAAGGAAACAAGTGAAAGCATTGGGAAAGTTCTTCTCCTTCAGCTTCTTGTGGGGCTTTTTCCAATGGTTCTACACAGCTGGAGATGGTTGTGGTTTTACAGAGTTCCCCACTTTGGGGCTTAAGGCTTTGCAATACAGGTGTATAAGCTTAACAAACTTCCACTTTACAGTCTACGGCTACTTTGTGCTGTAAGCTGGCCTTTACTTCGATGTCATGCACTCTAATATGCAAAACTATTAGCTGACTCTCATACATGGATGACGTGAAGGTTTTACTTTGATTTCTCCGCAACATATGTTGGAGTTGGGATGATTTGCCCATACATCATAAATATCTCAGTGCTACTAGGAGGAATTCTATCCTGGGGTTTAATGTGGCCTCTAATAGAAACCAGAGAGGGACATTGGTATCCTGCAGATGAAGGCCCAACCAGCATGCGTGGAATTCAAGGTTATAAGGCAAGTCAAGATATACATGCAAACGTGAAGTTTGTTTGTCTTTTGTTTATGCGTTAATCTTACAATACCAATTTGTCAGGTTTTCATTTCCACTGCCATTATATTGGGTGATGGGCTCTACAACTTCTTCAAGGTGCTTGGCCGAACGCTCTCTGGCTTGTACCGTCAGCTCCAAGACAGAGAAATGAGCCCTGTCCTCCCCATTGCGAATGGTTCCTCTCCTAAGAACCCTCAAGTGTCTTATGATGACCGACGACGGACACAGCTTTTCCTAAAGGATCAAATCCCGACATGGTTTGCAGTTGCAGGGTATGTCACAATAGCAGCCATATCCACAGCTTCTCTTCCGCACATGTTCCCCCAACTCAAATGGTTTTACATTTTAGTCATTTATCTCTTTGCTCCAACCTTGGGCTTCTGCAATGCCTATGGTTGTGGGCTCACCGACTGGTCTCTTGCCTCTACCTATGGGACACTCGCCATCTTCGTGATTGGGGCATGGGCCGGTGCCTCACATGGTGGAATTCTTGCTGGTTTAGCTGCCTGTGGAGTCATGATGAATATTGTGTCTACAGCCTCAGACCTGACTCAGGACTTCAAGACAGGCTATCTGACCCTGGCTTCACCACGGTCCATGTTTGTGAGTCAGGTGATTGGTACTGCCATGGGCTGCGTTATCTCTCCGTGCGTCTTTTGGCTTTTCTACAAGGCATTTAAGGATCTTGGACTCCCAGGAAGTGCATATCCTGTCCCCTATGGAATTGTTTTTCGGAGCATGGCCGAACTTGGCGTGGAAGGCGTCTCTTCCTTGCCCAAACACTGCCTCACACTCTGCTACAGTTTTTTCACGGCTGCCATCATCATAAATGGGTTCAGGGACTTAGTCGGTAAGAAGTGGGTCCGCTTCATCCCTCTGCCGATGGCTATGGCAATACCCTTCTACATAGGGCCATACTTTGCCATCGATATGTGCGTCGGTAGCTTAATTCTGTTCATCTGGGAGAAAATCAACAAAGCTAAGGCCAACGCATTTGGGCCAGCAGTAGCTTCAGGTCTGATTTGTGGGGATGGCATATGGACATTGCCTAGCTCAATACTCGCTTTGGCAGGGGTTAATCCACCAATTTGCATGAAGTTCCTATCAAGAGCCACGAACAAGAGAGTCGACGGCTTCCTGGGATCTTAGTCCTGCAGTTCAGACTCCCGAAGATGGTGTGAAATTTCAAGAACGTCGCAAGTCTCTAGATGGACGTTATGATCTGCTCCATCTTCCTGTTTTTCTTGCAATCTCCCATAATCCCAGTGAAACAGTCGTACCAGCTAGGTGCTGCCAAATTACTCTGTATGTAACCCGATCGGGTGGGGGAAAAAAGTGTCCTTTGGTAATGATTGTATATGGAATTGTCTTTGGTGCTTCTCTTCATGCCTTATAGAATTCACATATTTCTGGCAGTAGCCAATTATAATTTACACGCATTACCATTGACGATATGAAACCCTAGGGAAGATTGAACAGCTAGCCCCATTTCCCTCTTCTTTTCTTGGAATGGATGATTACACAGTGTCCCCAGACAGTCGGTAGGAAATATAAGGGGAGTTTGTGTCTGCCAATGGTCCAAATTCTAGTTTTTAGCCTTCGAATATGAGAAACAAAATAACCGCGGGTGCTATAAGCTAAATTAAACAAATTATTTAGGTGCAATTAAGGATGATGTTCCAAACCGGCATGATGATGAAACGGATGTGCGCAAGAACAAAAGCACCTCTTCTAGGGTCACAATTCTTAATTCACGATTCTCTTAATTGTGCTTGGAATGACATTGACACAAAAGGACAAAGTTATAATGTTATTTTATACATCCATGAAACATGGACACTGTACAATTTATAATTGTTTATAAAACTCTAAACGAACGTGCTGTGCAAGAAATATAATAATGAAAAAGAATATCATCAAACAGAGATTGATAATTAATAAGTTAATTAAATACTAAAAATGGATTAATTCTAAAATTTATCTAACATATCAAAATAGAATTGAGAATAACTTAAGACTAAAAATCTTAAAAGGCAAAATTCGGAAACTAAATGCAGTAATTCAATTAGATAAATATATTCGAGCATCCGATTTCATCATAACTACTACATATTAATTTCATATCGTTACATGTACAAGAACAATATCGAACATATGATAGCGGAATTTCCCAATCTATGTACTATCCTATCTCTAGGTATAACAAACCTATTTAGTTTATTAATCTACTATATATCTATGTGAATTTAAATAAACATAAGTTATGAAGAATCTATCAATATTCTCCTATTTATAGGATACATCCAAGACCTATATCCTCAAACAATTGCTTATTTTTTGCATAACATTGAAAACTAAATCAGAGAATTTTTTCTATTCGATATCCATCTTCCAATGCTTGCAGATAAAATTAGGAAATAAAATCAAGTAATTCCTAATTTGATATCCACCTTCCAATGCTTTTTGATTTGAATTCATGATTTTTGCTATTCTTTTCCTTATCTTTTTCATATCTCAATATGCTACATAAATAAGAAAAATTCAAACAATTAAAAAGACATCTAAATATTTTCTCATAGATATTACATTATTTGTTGTCTAAAATAGGTAAATAATTTATTAGATTACATATCAATTAAGTAGACCGATCCAAACATACGTAGCATCAGTCATACATGGTCCATTTGACTAAAGAAAAAAACTCCATATCCCTACAATGAAGTCTACTATTTTTCTCCTTTCATTTTGATCATAACTCCACTCCCTCAATTCATGCTCCATTTACATCGTAAGCCTCCATTTTTTGTTCTTTTTCCTATCTTATGGCAGATAAAGGATAAACTCAAGAAGTACAGGGAGAGAATAAACACTAGAACAAAAGAATAGTTTCCATTGGCCGTGGGATAATATAAACTAAAGAACAGGTTATCTCGAAGTGGACGAGGAAAAACAACGAGTGACGTCGGATCATCCGAGTATCGACACACTCTCGTTCGCATCCCCACGTTTCACTTCACTTTTGGATCTCCTCGCAAACGGAGACCTGCCCCCCTCCTCGCAGTTGACTCCGCTTCCAAGCAGTAGGGTTCTCTCCCTGGCCCTCCCATAAACCTCCCCAGCTTTCTTGAATTTCGCCGCAGAAAAATCCGATCTTGATCTCGATCTTGATGAAGAATTAATCCCATCTCCGCTCCCCGTTTCTCCCTCCCGTCTCTCACCATGGTCGGCAAATCCGAACCCATCAACGGCACTGCGAAATCGCAGCCGCCACCATCCCCACTGAGCCCCAAATCCCCAGATCTGCTGTCGGGCTACTTCTCCTTCAAGTCCCTCAAGCTCAAGACCAAGCAGCAGGAGCTCTTGATCCGGGTCTCCATCCTATGCCTCGTCTACGTCCTCGCCTTCGTCACCCGCCTCTTCAGCGTCCTCCGCTACGAGTCCATGATCCACGAGTTCGACCCTTACTTCAACTACCGGACCACCCTGTTCTTGACCGAGAAGGGCTTCTACGAGTTCTGGAACTGGTTCGACAGCGAGAGCTGGTACCCGCTCGGCCGCATTATCGGCGGCACGCTCTACCCGGGCCTCATGGTCACCGCCGCCTTGCTGTATTGGGGCCTGAGGTTCCTCAGCTTCGCGGTCCACATTCGCGAGGTCTGCGTCCTGACCGCGCCCTTCTTCGCGTCGAACACGACCATCCTTGCTTACTTCTTCGGGAAGGAGATTTGGGACACGGGTGCGGGGCTCGTCGCCGCCGCGCTGATCGCGATTTGCCCCGGTTACATATCGAGGTCCGTCGCCGGGTCGTACGATAACGAGGGCGTGGCGATCTTCGCGCTGCTCTTGACGTTTTACCTGTTCGTGAAGGCCGTGAACACGGGTTCGCTGTCGTGGGGTTTGGCCTCCGCTTTCGGCTACTTCTATATGGTTTCGGCGTGGGGTGGTTATGTGTTTATCATCAATCTGATCCCTCTTTATGTGTTGGTTTTGTTGATAACTGGCCGGTACTCGATGAGACTTTATGTGGCGTATAACTCTATGTATATTCTTGGGATGCTGCTCGCTATGCAAATTCGTTTTGTCGGGTTTCAGCATGTGCAGTCGGGGGAGCATATGGCGGCCATGGGCGTGTTCTTCTTGATGCAGGTTCCTTCTTCTGTCAAATGTTCCCTTTGGTTTGTTGTTTAGCTTGTACTTGTATTTCGCAGTTCGTTTGAGATCCCAATATTGAAGTAGCAATCAATGTACTTGATTTTATTAATGTCGATTACCAAAAAATATCACTAGTGTCTTCATTTTAGTTGGGAATAAAGTCCTAGAGTTATTGTTTTGCATATTTAAAAATTAAAATGACCGTCTTTAGAAGGACGATGTATCGAATCGTAGCGCAAGAAACAAGCGTGTGTTTTATGGCTTTAACTCTACATAGAGCTGCAATTGTGCGTTTTTCTTTCTACTTCCCCCTTTCCCCTGCTTCTCGTCATCTAAAAAGTGAAAGTTTTCACTATCCTTTGCATTTTAGTCAGCAGGTCTCCCATATAATATTGCGAGTGAATGCATGATGAACAACATCAATCTAGAGTCATCGTAGAAGAAAGTCTGTTTTTCATTCATATGAGTTGGGTCTTAGTTTAGTCGAAGTCTTTTATTGAACTGAATTATCTGCGCAGGTGTTCTACCTCTTGGATTGGTTGAAGCACCTTCTAAGTGACACCAAGTTGTTTCAAGCCTTTCTGAGGATGACTGTGACCTCTGCTGTTGGTGTGGGTGCCGTGGCTCTGGGAGTCGGCACAGCATCTGGATATATCTCTCCGTGGACTGGCCGTTTTTACTCTCTGCTTGATCCAACGTACGCGAAGGACCACATACCTATTATAGCCTCTGTCTCCGAGCACCAGCCTACAGCGTGGTCTTCTTTCATGTTTGACTTTCAGATTCTTCTCTTCCTCTTCCCGGCAGGTCTCTATTTCTGTTTCAAGAGGTTGTCGGATGCCACCATATTCATAGTTATGTATGGCCTTACGAGCATGTATTTTGCTGGTGTCATGGTTCGTTTGATTCTCGTCGCTACACCTGCTGTGTGCCTCATAAGTGCAATTGCGGTGTCGGCCACCATAAAGAATTTGACATTGCTGTTAAGAGCAAAGACAAAGGCTCCCCAAAGTGCTTCCGGCAAAGGTGGAAGTAGCGGCAAGGCTGCTTCTAAGGTGAAAAATCCTTTAGGTTATTCTTTCGCCTTTTTTAATTGGTCAAATGCCTAACTATTTCTTCAGGAACTCCTGACTAATTGGCAGCAGGGAATTTTCTTTGATCTAGTAACTAATTTGTGAGCAGTTCATTTCAAATGCACGTGTAGGTGAACAACAGAAGTCATGATGAAAGTTGCTTAGTTCTCTGAATGGGCTAGCAACTGAAATGGAGAATCACGCTAGCTTCGTTTTATTAGATTTTGCTGTTTTAGGCATTGGGGAGAGGTAGTTAGGGGCATTGGGCGAATGAGAGCCGAAATTTTCTTTTTCTTCTTTTTGGGTTTGCAGTGCTGGGTTTCTTGGTGATTTCTTCCGATGACCTTTGTGATTTATTTTTCCTTTTCCAAAGCAGGGCTCACTTGATCAATCCCAGCCTATCGAGAAAAATGGTGCTATTGCGCTGCTTTTTGGCGCTTTCTATTTGCTGAGCAAGTACGTTACCCACTGCACTTGGGTTACATCTGAGGCATACTCATCCCCTTCAATCGTGTTGGCCGCAAGGGGTGCACATGGCAACCGCGTCATCTTTGATGACTATCGTGAGGCATACTTTTGGCTTCGTCAGAATACACCTCCCGAGGCTAAGGTGATGTCATGGTGGGATTATGGATATCAGATCACTGCAATGGGAAATAGAACAGTTATTGTCGACAATAACACCTGGAACAATACACATATTGCTACCGTTGGACGTGCAATGTCATCTTATGAGGATGAGGCATATGAGATAATGAGGTCACTCGATGTGGACTATGTTCTAGTCGTGTTTGGTGGTGTTACTGGTTATTCTTCAGATGATATAAACAAGTAAGCCTTGACATCATGTCATCTTATTCGAACTATTGATGTAACTAATTGTGGAAATTGTCCATAAACCTGAAAATTTCTGTCTGATCCAAATTTTCATATTTAAGATCGCTTGTAAATAAATGTTTACACTGAACAACCTGACTCTTAGTATATTTTGCTACAAAATGTTTCTGCTGTTAAAACGGTAGCATACCATTGAACTCTATGAGACTTGGGTCTGTGGCTGCAAAAAATGGAATCCCTGATGTGAATACTTATGCTGTAAAATGCAATTGATTGAGTTTGGTTACTTTGGTTTGCTTCAAGTCTAAGTGATTGCTAGTGATTAAATAGGTTGTTTTTCTGAGAATTGATTGGATTTAGGCAATCATTTACTAGCACTTTTTTTTTTGTTCGAGATTTCACATTCGCACTTGAATTGAGTAATCTTCTAATCTTCTCTTCTGTTTGTTTGTTTTCTTCTTTTATTGGCTAGATTTCTCTGGATGGTTAGAATTGGTGGTGGAGTTTTTCCTGTAATCAAGGAGCCTGATTACCTTGTTAATGGAGAATATCGTGTTGATAAAGGTGCAGCTCCCAAGATGTTGAATTGTCTCATGTAAGTTTCCTGGAATCTCTACCCTGTGTTCATACCTGTCTCATGTAACGGCTTTTCAGAACTCTGTCAAAGAAAAAGAGGAATTGGCTTGAAATAGCCTAATTAAATTCTTTTTTCACTATTTTAAGTGATCAAGTGCGCCTCAAATGTTTCCACTATGATGGTACTGGATGATTCTTGTTATTGGTTGTATGAAAAGAAGACAGTTGAGTTTTTTATTCTGTTAGTGATGAGATAGATGAGAACTCAAGAGTGATCTAATGAGATCACTTGTTAGATTAGTTTCTTTATGGACTGATGTTTAATTTGGTTGAGTTGTAATTCCATCACTAATGAGATGTGAAAGTGACATGGATGCTTAACCTGTCTTATAGTCGAGTTCTCTTGGTAATTGTTCATCATGATCCACTACCTTTTGTTAATATCATAATCCCCTTTCTTTGCTTTAGGTACAAATTGTCCTACTACCGATTTGGAGAGCTGACAACAGAATATGGCAGACCTCCTGGGTAAGTTGAAGATCATCCTTTTCTTCTCATAAGCTGCCGTAGTTTTTTCCCCCTCTACAAGCACATGAAATGTTAACGTTGAAAGCATATATGCTGCGAACATGGTTAATAATCATAGGCGGAACATCAAGCATAGTTTTTTTGTTAGAATTAGGTGTTGAGGCACATTTCAAAAATAGAAAAGATGAGAAAAATGGCAGAGACGGATGTATATGTAACCTTTTTGTGTTTTTGATTGGTCTTTGAATTCACCACCCCCTTGAGGGGGTGGTGAATTCATGGTTAATAATCATAGGCGGAACATCAAGCATAGTTTTTTTGTTAGAATTAGGTGTTGAGGCACATTTCAAAAATAGAAAAGATGAGAAAAATGGCAGAGACGGATGTATATGTAACCTTTTTGTGTTTTTGATTGGTCTTTGAATTCACCACCCCCTTGAGGGGGTGGTGAATTCATGGTTAATAATCATAGGCGGAACATCAAGCATAGTTTTTTTGTTAGAATTAGGTGTTGAGGCACATTTCAAAAATAGAAAAGATGAGAAAAATGGCAGAGACGGATGTATATGTAACCTTTTTGTGTTTTTGATTGGTCTTTGAATTCACTACCCCCTTGAGGGGCCTTTGTTGCTCTTTTATATGGTTGGGCATAAGCTTTGTTATGCTTCATCTCTTGCCTATGAGACTAACCATTATTTTCTCTTTGTAATGTCAGGTATGATCGTGCAAGGGGGGTTGAAATTGGGAATAAGGATATAAAACTTGAATACCTGGAAGAGGCATTTACAACATCTAACTGGATAGTTAGAATTTACAAGGTCAAACCACCAAATAACAGGTGGTGAGATCCATACTCCCTCTAGTCTTACCTTCTGCTCCAGACTCTCGACTTCTTTTCTTTAGAGGACAGATAAGCAATGGTAGGACTAGACTCTGAGATTTGAATCTTGGAATATAGTGACAGAAATGGAGGTGAAGCATATGAGAGAATGTAGCGTTGGTACTATTTAATCCTCTTTCTCCCCCTTGGTAACTGCTCTTGCTTCTGAAAATGCCTTCATGAAGATTTTGTAATGCAGCGGATATCATTTTCTGAGGCTGTGTTGAGTGTGGTGCATAAGATTTTGAGATTTGGCAGTGCAATTCTACTGACTTGCCGCATCGCATGGTCGTACTATATTCCTAATGATTCTCTGCTATTATATTGGATCATTTGGTGCAGCTGGTCGTCATGAAATATCAAGTGTCCTTGTCAAGCGCAGGCTTCATTTGTAGAGTAACATCTTGTTCACATGTTCCGTTTAGATTATCGACTCCTTGTATGTTTAATTGCTGTGATTGCCTTATGGAAAAGTTGTGCTTCCAAGTAATAATCTTAGCTGACTAATCTGTGTAAGAAAATGCGGAGATAGCTGCAGGGTGAGCAAAAGTTTGTCACTCGATTTCTCTAGGCGGCAGAATTTTTCCTGGTTGTGGGTTTATTGGTTCTCCAATGATTGGCATGCTCAAGCAATTGCGATTTGGAAATCCTATGAAATCAGTAATAATCTTGGATCATTTCAATGTAGTCTTTTAAAGTCTTCTATGGGATATATAGGCAGATCTCTGCCCAGGCATTTCCTCTACTCGACTATTTTGTTGGACATGATATGACCAAAAAGTCACCTGAAACGTTAATTTATTATTCAGTCTATGGACATGTTAATTGAATGTTTGTACAGAGATCTGTCCTTTGAAGTTGAAGTGGGCAATAGGAGTGTGCAACTGGATTGGTTATACTCAGAAATCGGACTGGCCCACCCCGAATACAGGGTTAGGAACTGGTTCCGGTTTCAACCGGTCCGGGAAACGGTTCCCAAAATTTTGAAACCGGTTTCAACCGGTCCAAGAACCGATTCTGAGTGAATACCTATCCATGAACCGAATCGATCAAATTGATTTGGAAACCGGTTTTGCAAGCCCAACTCCAAATTTCCAAAATTTCCAAAACCCAAAATGAACGCAGTTACTAAAGGTACGAGGCGTGCATTTTCTTAAGTACCTAGATTATAATAGTCCAACTCTGTGGAGTATAAAGATCTCAAAATCAAATCAATTGAGTTTGCACTTTTTAGTATGTTTTAGTTTTTTCTTTGTTTATTACCTTTTTCTAAGGTTACTTGCTTATGTGTATTGCCAAAACGAGGAAGTTGCGGACATCATTAAAAGCCATCATTTGGAGATTATAACTCTTGCTACTTTATCATTGTAGCCTTGTGGATTTCTAGTTTTTTATTTAGTCAAAAGTTCACGTACTCATTGATTACACATGCAAATTAGGAGGATTATATGGTTTTCTCGTATATTGATGTAAAATTTGAAACCGTATAGGATATCGAACGGTTGCAAAATAGATTCCAGTGAAAACAAGGTTAACCCTGGAACCAAATTAAAAAAAAAAAAAAAAAAGAGCTGGTTTGGGTACAAGGTCCAATGCAAATAGAGTGGAGTATAGGCTCCAAAAATTGGAGAACCGGTTATAACATGATCAGGTACAGGGTTTAGGCCTGGAACCTACCACCCGATCACCCCTAGTGGGCAATCATACAACTTTGAGAAAGCTTAAATCAATGATGCTAGACTAGACCGATTGCCTTATATTTATATATTCATGACTCAAATATAACTACAGAATTTGGGCTAGCGCCTCAGAGAAGCCAACAATTTTAGGAAGGAAGAAACATGTATCAATTGTATAAATTCTTCATGTCTTTTTTCTTAATGAGCATTTTTGCTCATTTTAATTTGCCAAAATTGGAGCTTTTCTTTCTCTAATCCTCTTTTTAGCGTCTTTAGCTAGGACATAACGATATATTAAACAGGTCAAGAACTGGTCGATGGTGTACTTTTATGCGCCTTAATCAAGGGCAGCTTTACTCCTCCATCCTGAAAATGATATCGGCAATGCTAAGCCATCGAGAATTGGCCCAGTGAGCGATGCTGCTGAAAACAGTGGTAGGTCTGGTTTCAAGCTCCACTTTGATGTTTGCCAAATTGATGAGGAATTGGTTGCGTCTTGAACTTGTAAGCTCGACACACTCGAAGCTTTTTGTAGTCCAGGATGTTCAGTAGTGATTATGTCGTCTCCTGCTCCCGCTCGAACTGAGCTTGTCCAGTTTGACTCTGCATCGATGGCCAGTGATGTTCGGCTGGCAGACTTGGCTCTCAAAGCCAAAGCCTTCCCTCCAGTTGCTAAGAAGCTACTGTTTCCGCCAACGTTTTCCTCTTTCAACAGCTTCTGTGGCGTGGCATTTGGCGAACCAGCCTTAGTTTCTTGATAATTCCTAGTAGATTTCGTATTAGATCCCTCGCCTTCAGTATCTATGACATCGAAGATAGATGTGTAATCAACAATTGAACCGTTCTCTGCCAAGAAACCGGAGCCCATCTTTTGATGCTTTGAAGTTGAATCAGAAGTCGGCAACTCATGACCCTTCAGTCGGTTGTTGTGGATGCAGCTAGTCCCTATACCATAAATAGTCATTCCCGCGCCTTCAGCTAATCCCTTGGGATTTGAGAGTTTAACCCCGTAGTATCTTGAAGAGCTGATAAATGGGGAAGCTTTCTGTTGGGATGACTTACATTTAAATAGCTCAGAGGACTTAGACAAATTGTAGTGCCCTGCACTTGATGATGCTTTTTCAGCACTTATGTCCCTACAAGAAAGCAGAAACTTGAGATCATACCCACCAAGGCATCAATACGGTCGCTTTGCTTTGCTGTTAGAAGGAACGTGCACATACAATTCATGTCCAGCCAAGTGCGCGATAAAGAGGATGCTTCTTCATCAATTCATTTTGCTTTTTTATGTTTAGAAAAATGAGAGGATTAAAAAAGTTGGATCAAAATTATGGCACTGTAATTGAAGATTGATTCTAAGGGTGCTGGGCATATAAAAATGATCTCCAGCAGACACACCTGCTCAACAAACATGCCGAACTAAACTTTTCCAGAGTCAAGAAATTAAGGATAACAGGTATGTAATTTACCCTGAAGAAGCAGCAGTATTAGGCAAAGAGGCTGAAGGAGGGTGCCTTCCAGGTAAAGGTATCCGTAAGGTCTTCAAGGCGAAGATTTGGAAATCCGTGCCCAACCCATTTATTCTCTTAATGTCAGCCACCTAAAAGGTACAAATATCGGCATCAGGAGAAAGCGAAAAGTGACAGATTTTAGATATTCATTAACAGCCATGCCCTGCTTCTGGCATGAAAAACTTGGGGGAAACTAAAAACCCTGTTGATCTCATCTCTTACCAAACATTGGTTGAAGATGGATAGTGCTCATGTCTCTTCCAGACCATGAGTAAGAAGGAAGATACAAAACTATTTGGGTTAAGACCTTTTCGCATACTCTGCATGATTTTCAGGACCAACAACACTAGATGGGCAATTCAAATGACTCTGGAAATCTTGACAAAGAAGCCTGAATCAACTGGCCAAGTTTTTCACTTTCTTTTTGCATCTGATATGCGAATTCCGTACAATCCAGGGATAGTTGGTCATGTTTGATCCGTGTGCTTATATGAAACCAAGCCACTATAAGCAATTACTCATCATATGTTCCCATGGATCATATTGCAGCCATCTAGACAGCAGTTTCTACATACCGACAGTCCTTGTGAATTCTTCTTGAATCGGTGATGTTATCTTTACGTCCACAAGCGAATAAACAGTTTGAGGGGAACAGATCAACCACTTGGAGGAAGAGAGACTATACCTCGACCCCGTACTTGATGGCAATTCCAGCGAGTGTATCCATCTTGGACACTTCGTGCTCAAGGTAACCACGGCCATCCACAGCTCCTGAAATATTCCCACAACTTCTGCTTGCAGGAGACATCTCCAGATACGAGATTTCACAGGAAAGATTGTCAACAATTGTCAGAGAGAGAGAGAGAGAGAGAGAGAGAGAGAGAGAGGAGGAGGAGGATGAAGAACAGCTAGAAAATCAATTGATCAGAGGATAATATTCATGTCATTCCTAGGTGGTAACTGTACTCGAATCTCAAAGTAGGAGTCTATATTAATTCAATGGAGCACAACATGAAGATAGCTTATGGACCAAATGTTCGGTTTTCAAGTCATACTTATATGTATCACGAGAAAAGTAAGGTTGTATTCAATGAAAATTATTCTTTTTTTTATTTGTTACTTAACATATTTCGTAAAAACACCCTTTAACAAGGTTCCAAATAAATTATTAGGATCTCTTTCTAATAAAAAAAGAAAAAGGATCGAAAAACAAGGAAACGCAGTTGAACAAATATGGGTTGCTTCACGTTGAGTTCGAGTCTTCTTATGTAAGATCTCGAGGAGTAACATGATTAGCTGGTACGCGTACATTGTTTCTTATTTTTCTCAGAATTTTGACCACCATCTTTCTGATCTTAAAATATCAAATCACATGGCATGCCTTATGGACGTTTGCTGGTCACATATTTTTTCCCAATTTTTTTTTTAAATATTGATTTTTTGAAATTCCACATGCTTGAAATGCGGACTTCCGCTCTAAAAGATGAAGTATAGGTCAATTCGGGACCACAAATCATTGAATTTAGTTTGGCGATTTTCTTTTTTAATTTATTGCAACTTATTTGATCTAAATATCTTCTCATGTAATCTAGGACAAGCCAGATTATTGTTGAGTGAACCATAAACTCTGGAAAGTATTCACATCCTAAGCATCGTCAGCCCTATATGAATTCAAGACTTCATACGCACTAAATCCAAAAAATAGTAGAACATCAGGTATCTTGAAAAAGGGTAATGTTTGTTGGATTGCATCACGCCCTAAAACATTAGCTCGCGTCTTTCCACCTCTATGAGATTGGTGAGTAGTTTCATAAGTCAAGATTTTCCTACCTTAAGCGCAATCACTAATTGATTTTCACAACATGGTCAATGCGAATTCGCTTACTTACTCAATTTAGGTCCTGAGACTTGTGCAAGAAGCACTTTGTAAATAAGAAAAGAGGGTATCGGAGTGATTTGACTTGTGCACACACTGACTTGTGCAATCAGCAGCCTCTCTGGAACGCGCTTGGCACCCACCGACACATAAAGCCGACAACAACGGAATACCAAAGCGTCCATTGCTATTTACTGCAGAAACTGAAGGGCGGTTTGTGCTTTTAGCTTTAAAAAGACTGGTTTTCTTCTATTTTGTGATGCTGTAATTTGGTAGAACTGTGGTCATTCTGAGAAAATCCAATACATCTGACCTTATGAGTGAAACGAAGTCCTGTTCTTCTCAAAAAAAGGGTTGTGGATCATGAAGTATTTGTCAAGCGAAAACGAGCAGCTATAGAGTTGTCAAATGTGGACATTAATGTAAGCGGAGTAGTTCCAGTTAAGCCAGAAGAACCAGGAAACATACGATAATGTGATCACCATTCCACTCAAGATGAATATAATGAAAACCCGAGCAACGATATATGCATATTAGTATGGCTAAGAATGATTAATGACTACTGAATAAAGCCTTGGTTAGAGCTGCTCTTACGAATTTCATTTGACATCCTAGACCCGTGATCTAAAGTTCTTGCACACACGTGCGTGAGGGAGAGTCACATTCCATCGGATGATCTGGGCTGCCTCCTATGTCAAGTTCAGCCAACTCGTGCCCATTTCACTCAGTAAATGTTTCTCCTAAGTGCACCCAATTGCTCATATCAGCGTCTTTCAGCAAATGAATCAAGTAAACTTCAATCCAGTGAAATAATGCCGGCAAACTGCTCGTCTTCGCAAAAGCACTAGCATCATCCTAGTAAGCTTCTCCTTCAAACACCTGCTGGTGATTCTTTCCATTTCTTTCTGGCACTATTCTGGTATCTTCTGAGAGGCAGCTTGTAGATGATATTGAAGAAATCCGATGCCATCTGCAGATATACAAACCAGATTTCGCACAGTGAAACATACTTGCAGAGAGATGCTTGTCATGGAGTATATTTCTCTAATTCCCAAACATGGTGCCAAGCAAATGATCATGACGTTGAAGACCCGTGTGCTTATAATGACCACAAAGATCAGACCAATCAACATGGTGGAAGTAAGACAGTGAAAAATCAACCATCTAGGACCTGGAGCAACAGGCATACTATGACTAGTATATTTAACTAGCGCACTAAGTGATGTGCCAGACTAAAAATGGGACTTTAAACAAGTCATATTTAACATCTAGTAACAGTTTATGTCACTTAGTATAGTGATCTATAGATTGGTCTTAGTATAATTAGAATTTCTCCTTGGAGTAATCCTTGCTTAATTAATTTTAATTACCATTCCTTCTCAATGCCCTCTTCACGTTGCTTCCCTGCTAAAGACTGCAATGCTCCATGAATGTTGTTTACATAAATGGGGCTTTAAGCCCGGTCAAATACCAAGTCGGAGTTACCACCATCGGCCTCATCATTATCATCATCTAGCCATCAGCTAAAGCTAGTGGCCCACTTTTCTCCTGACCGATCCAACTGGACCCAGACAATTTCCTTACATCAGAAGTCCCCATTAGCTCTCTCATCATCCCAACCCCATCCCAGTTCCTCAAACCAGCGAACATATTTGATAGTAGCACATAAGTTGAAGGGTCTTTTCGGTCCAATTTCAATGCATGATCAGAAGCGCACTTTGCAGTTTCCATATCCCCATGAATGAGGGCAGCTCCAAGCAGCGTCTGCCAGATAAGCACCCCTGGTTGAAATGGCATGCTCAAAATCAATCCCTCAGCTTGTTTAATTTGTCCATTACGTCCAAGTAGATTAACCATACATGCATAGTGATCTTCTCCGGGGGAAATGCCATGATGCTGACTCATAGAGGAAAAATATTTCCACCCTTCATCAACAAACCCTCCCTGGGAGCAAGCATAGAGCACACAAACAAAGGTGATTTGATTTGGCTGCGCTCCTTCTTCAATCATCTCATCAAAGAACTTGAGAGCCTCTCTAGCTTGACCATTTTGTGCGCATCCAATGATCATTGTTGTCCATGACACAACTGAATGCTCCTTCATGGATTGGAAAACACCTCGTGCAGCATCCACACATCCACATTTCATGTACATATCGATCAGTGCATTTAATGCACAGATGTCATCATTGCTCCCCAGTTTAATCCTTAAACCATGAATTTTCACCCCTTCTTCCAAAGAAGCAATGTTGGCACAGGCATTTAGTGCGGTTGAAAGAGTAAATTCATTTGCCATAATCCCCGCTTTTCGCATTTCTGCGAAGACCTCAAGCGCTTTGCCCGGCTCACCACACAATAGACAACCAGCAGCCATCTGGGTCCACGACAAAACATCCTTTGAGCACATTTCTTCAAAAGCTTTAAATCCTTCATCTAATCTAAGATTTTTCAAGTACATACCTACCAAAGAATTGCCCACACAAATTTCACTTCCATGACCACACTTAACAAGCTGCGCGTGAACCTGCAATCCCATATCAATATCTGAAAGAGCAGCCAATGCTGTGAGAACACTCGAAAAGGTATAGTGATCAGGCTTCACCTCTCCTTCACGGATCATACGACCCCAAAACCAAGGAACTTCAGCATAAGATAACTCCAAGTATCCTGCCATGATAGCATTCCAAGACACAATATCCCTAATCGGGCACTTCTCGAAAACTTCCATGGCCTCCGACAACCGACCGTTCCTTATCAAGGCCGTCGAAAACGCATTGATCAAATACACATTGCCCTCGAATCCCAACTTCACAACATGCGCATAAACTTGGCAAGCCAAACCCGATTCCCCGAGCAAAGAACAAGCATGGAGCGCGCTCACGAGCGTGAACTCGTTGGGCCTCGCGGTCCCCTCACGGTTCATGCCGCGGAACAAGGCGACGGCGCCCTCGGGGCGGCCCCGCTGCACGAAGCCCGCGATGAGGGCCGACCAGGACACCACGTTCCGCTCGGGCATTTCGTCGAACAGCTGGAGGCCGCTCTCGAGGCTGCCGCACTTGAGGTACGCGTTGAGCACGTGATTCCTGAGGAAGAGGGAAAAGGGTGCCGACCCTTTGAGGAGGCGCGCGTGAATTGCTCTCCCATTGCGCAGATCGGAGGCTCGAGCGCACTTTCGGAGCTCGCAAGAGAGAAGCTGTGCTTCTTCTTCCTCCTCCGCCGCCGCTGATCTTTGAAAATCGGTGGGTGGGAAAACCGCAGCAACGGTTGGACGGTCCGAAAGGAATGTCCGAGCGCGACGGAAGGATGGGCCGAGCATGAGTGCGGGATCGTTTCACGTCGGCAAGAATTTTAGGCTTTAACGGCGGCTCGTCCGAACGACGACGACAGACTTAGTGGTATTAAGTTTCAATCACTAAGCACGAAAGCGGGGATAGCTCAGTTGGGAGAGCGTCAGACTGAAGATCTGAAGGTCGCGTGTTCGATCCACGCTCACCGCATTTTTGTACTTCTTTTCTTGACCGATTCAATTTTTCCTCTTTTTTACCCCTTTTTTTTTCTTGATCGATTCATCACCATGCAAACCTAAATTCAATCGTCGACTCAAAGATCTTTGCTTCTTCTTCTTCGTTCCCCGTTCGATCACGTTCGCGCGCGGTGTTGGCTCCGCTTTCGGGTTCGCATGGCATCCAGAGCATCGGGCGCGGTGCTGTCGAGGGCCGGCAGGATCCGGTCCAAGCTCCAATCCTCGCTCGAGGCGAGCGCCTTGGAGATCGAGGACGTCTCGCACCAGCACGCCGGGCACGCCGCCGTCCGTGACAGCGGCGCCGCGGAGACCCATTTCAACGTCAAGATCGTGTCCCCCAAGTTCGAGGGGAAGAGCCTCGTGAGCCGCCACCGCTTGGTCTACGACGCCCTCGCCGACGAGCTCCGGTCCGGGCTCCACGCGCTCTCCATCGTGGCCAAGACCCCACAGGAAGTTGCCCCCAAGTAAAATTATTAGGTACCGATCTCATTGTCTGTGATGGGGTGCTGGGCTTGGACTCTTGAATCGTTGGAGGCTGGGAGCACGTTACCTGTTTGACGAATTGCCTGAACGGGATGTAACTTGCAAACCCTCTTTGAATGGTATGGCACTGTGATTTATAGGTTGAACTATATGTTCTTGGCTGCCGGGACTAGTCTTTCAAGTCAAATTCATAGGTAAGCACTGTACTTCTTTAATGTGTAGTCCATGTACGCATGCTAGGTTGAGTTCGTAATGGTCCGAATTCTCACGTGGGGGAATACAGTTGATACAACAGTTAATTACGACTGGTTACTAAAAGATTCTGTGAGAGTGTAGCTGAGCCAAGTTCTCCCTCTAACTAATTCACCATCAATTGTCCGTCAAAGACTGGCTTGCAAATCTAAATATTATAACCTTGCGACTCGGACATTCCAGTTGTACCTGACTGAAAGGTTTTGTTAGTTTCATCTCGCTGATGGACATTTGTCTTTGGCCCTAGCTTTCTGCTTAGATAATTATCATTTAACTGGTGAATATAATATAGGCAATGGGACATTAAGGACCGTATGAAATCTTAATTTCCACTTCTTCGGATATAGATTGACTTCATTTCTGACTATCTTTGGTCTATGACACATTGTTGAACTTGCCGGACCTTTAAACCTTATGTTGAAGATTGTTCGAAGTTCTCAAGAATTCTCTACTGTACTAGCTAGTACTAGCAAGGGCATCAAATTCTATTCTTGCTATATGCTCAAGTAAAGGATCATTGTTTAAATATAAAATAGATCGATTCACTTATTAAACCTCTATCGAGGCATTTTGGCAAGTAGTTGACGTGAATAATGTGGTGTCTGCACAAGCAGAATACTATTGCACCCGTGAGAATTTTTCTGCTGCGTGTTGTAGGGTGACCTTCATTGCCAAAAATTTTAGCTGTTGGGAAATGGATTAATTATGTTATATAGTATATTTCTTAACAGTCTCTGTAATGTTTAAACCTGACCTTACGCATGGAATGACACAGAATATGGATTAAACCTCACCACCAAAACCAAAAAAATGCAATTACAAGAAATTAGATAATATGACAATTGAAGGGTGTTGTAGAATTCCAACTCTTGACCCGGGCTCTTATATCAAATTAGACAACAATTTTGGGGAAGTCGTAAGTTATAAGGATATGAGTCCATATATACATTAAAAACAACTCTTAACTCATGCTCTGTTTATCAGCTGGGAACAATTTGATGTGGGCTTTAATCAGTAATGTATTCCCTTGAGTCTTTTCTGGAGGTGCTCTGGTCTCAGTGAGTGCTCTCAAGCTCAACCGTGGGCTGCCTTCATGCCTTTATGTGACGAGTCATATCTGGCATTGGTTGTAATGTATATGCTATCCTTGCATGCAGAATATCCAAAAGGAGATTTTGAACTTTGAACATGGACCTGGCCTCAATAGTAGCCCTTTAGTTATCTGTTGGTCTCAGAGCTTACTGGGCTACGAGACAGCATAAGACTGAGCCCTTAGATTATTATGGTGTGCAGTGTATGTGTCACACCTAAGTAATATTGGGTGTGTGCTTCCATCTTAAAGCACCTTATTTCGGTCCACAATGGTTATTATGCTGCTTGTTTTACTGTGGGCTGTTGATATGGAATATCCATCATGGAACCTTTTGTCCTTCATTTAGAGGATGTCTGTTGCACTTAAGTCCTCCTCCCACTAATTTACCTGGTCAGAGTGTGGCATTCTGGTCTGAAGATTGACAATTAAGCCTTTATGCATGCATACCATAACATTTGCTTTAGCTTTTGTGGATCTTCTAAGATCAATCTGGCTAAAATGGCCCAAAAAATTACAGAAAGAAAAGAAAGACATTCGCATGTTAATTTGTTCCTTATTAACTAGATGCCATTTCTTGAGGATTTGGAGAGTTCACCAATATGTATAGGCAGTATATGTAATTTGTGAGATTGATGTTCCAATTGTAGAAGTGGCTAGCTAAACTGCCAATATTGCCCCTTGTACGATTTTTGGGGTAATTCAATGCTTCTTGATAGCTTTTACCTACACAAGGCTTATTTATAGTTGGTTCTTAAACGATCTTTGGTGCACCTGTGGTGGTCAAAGTGGTCAGGTTTTCATGGTGGTTCTCACTTCACTGTCGATAGATGTGGGATGTAGCAGAGTGAAATGCAATCAAATCTAGAGGACATGAGACATTGTTGGAGCTTTCTGCAATGATTGTAGATCATGATTGCTTGGTTGCTATAGGTGCAGTCTCTGAGGGTGCTGGTTATGATCTGCATGGCATTGTGTTGGTAGCAGTGGCAATGTGTTGTTCCTCTGTTTATCTAGTCTCTAACTTCTCCATCATAGACCAATTGGAACTATGGCAATTGTCTGATGACCTTTTCCGATTGAAATCAGGTTTTTTGAAACTGATTATTTAGGCCACCATTGACTTTCTATAGGAACTAGGAAGTACTCGAGGAAATCATTTATCTTATGGCCATATAACTTTTCCTAGCCATCTATTTCAAATGCTTAGGAGGTGGGGTGTCACACCTTTGTTCCTCAGAGCATACATCTAAAGTTTTATCCTTTCCTCTCCATTCACCACCATCCAGAGTTGATTATAAGAGATGTGGAGATGATCGGATCAATTTATGTATTGCATTCTATTCTGGGACCTTCTGATTACAGATGTGCCATTGCCATGGAAGCTTAAAACTAAAGTAGCTTCCTTGGACCTTGGCAAAAGAACTAAGGTAACAGATTACGTCATGTACCTTGTTGTCTTCCCTTTGAAATGTAAGTAGTCCTTTCATTTTGTGAAAAGCTTATGGAAATGGAGGAATTATGGATATAGAGAGATGGGGGGGGGGGGGGAGAGAGATGTATCGTCTTCCAATTTTGATTCGTCTCCCGTCTTGTCTTTTATCTGCATATTCAATTCTGAACCACGAGGAAACAGAGTATAATATTTGTTGGGTTTGGACTATTTGGCAACCTTGCCTTTAGATACGGAGACAGCTTTATCATTGCATCAATATTTTCTCCTTTATTCTTGGGATATTACATCGCCCAATTATTTCAAGATTCATGACATGACATCTCAACTTCTCAACTGTTCAGTGTGTTCTGCCTTCAATCCGTAACACTGTACGTGGCATTTAGAACAAAGTATAATTCTGCCATGGTTGTTGAGAAGAAGAGAAATAGAAATGTTCCTTGGTCTCAGTCCCAGACAATTGAGCTGTCAGTTAACTGATAACGTTTGTCATCTCTTTTATTTGTGAATCCATATGGCGTAATTCTCACAAAAAGAAAATGTCTTAATTCAAGAAAAACATGAAAACATTATTGTTTCAATTATTTCAGTTGCGATGGCCAAAATAAGTATCTAGTTGCTTTTTCTCTTTAATAGTTGACAAAAACATCGAAAAAGTATGATTGCCAACATAATAATGACACTAAATTCATAAAAATGGGAAGTTTATTCAAGTTAATTTATCTTTGGAGAACTTTTCTAATATTTAGCTAGGCCTGATGCATAATTTAGCAATGATACAAGTGAAACTTGACCTCGGGTTTTTGAAAACATTTCTTTAGAGGCACTTTGGCACTTATAACAGACCCAGGAGAGTTCAGTGAACTAACAGTCGTCTCAAAGATGGAATGGGACAAGTGCTCGCAGTTGCTACTCAATTGTTACACAAGTGAAACTTGAGTTGCGTGTTTTCTTTCTAATACCATCTACATGAAATACCTTTTAATAGTTAGATTAGAGCTACTGTTACAACATCATCTTCCTTGTTTGGACTCCTCTGGAGCATAGCTGAATACCAGTCCTTGTCAACAGCCCAGCCGTGCCCATGTGACTGTGGGTTGGTGTTTGAATGAAAGTAGGGTTCTTTTACTCTAATAATGTTGATTTTCTTATTGAGATGGAGACGGATGAACCTGAGCCCCATTTGATTTAAAAATAAAGCGCCAACCTTGATATTTCAATTCTCATCTGTTCTTTATTAATTCACCCTTTTATTAGTTGATCTTTTGGCGCCGCCTGTCACCACTTCAAGCTTCGCCTCGTAAACCTAAGAAGAGCACAAACAAATGATTGTGAATCAACTTAATAGAAATTATATCGACAGAGAATTAAATATTGTGGGACCCCATTTGTTCTTTTATTGTTCTTTTTCCATTTTCCTCCCGCAAAAAAGCTCTGTTTTGTGGTAAGCAGATGCTCTTTAATACAAGTGCAATAACTAATAGCTGCCTTTTGCTTTCTTTTCTTGTTCTTTTGTTTTTCCCGCTCTCCACTCTTTCTTCCACCAATTTCGTTTACTCTTCTTGGATGCCTCTTCCTTTTGGTACGGTCTTAATGATAGAGCATTAGATTCTATTGCACTGTATGAGAAGATTTTGCAGTACTAGGAATACATTATAACAAAAACAAATCCTCTTGATCATTGTTTTGGGGATTACCTAGTAAAGCTAGTCAAAGACTATTACTTTGGCGGTCAAGATGAAGATAAAGAAGACAGAAGATGGAAGAACATAAAGTGGGATATTTCCTCTTGAGGACCTTAGAAGCTCCTTGAACCGGCACTAGGAAAAAAGGAGAGCATGACAAGTAATCAACATCTTCACGTCAATGAAAATTTTTAAACAATGATCATTTGGTGAATCGTACTTCGAAAACTCCAATGATCAGTATAACAGCTGAAGATACTTTTTTTTTTTTTTATGACTGAGGAATCGCCGGAGATTACCTCAACTGAAGATACTTTATGTTCCGGAAAACTAAAATTATCGGTTGGTGTCCTCACATGCATCAACCAATTCCAAAAGGAATAAAACCATTGTTATCAGTGCCTACGATTTTTCTCTTTTGTTTCGGATGGCTTGCTATGACCAAGAATTTATCAGTATGAGTGGTCAATTATGCGTATTGTCATGAATATACACAAAATACCTAATAAAACATTCGAGTGGTGTCAAGAATTAACGATGAGATATATTGAAAGAGACGGATGCTTATGTTGAATGACAACGACGAGATATATTGAAAGAGACGGACGCCTATGCTGAATGACAAATTCTTCTATAACATTATCGAACTTTGGAGGGTCCCTTGTCGACTAATCTATTTTTTCTGCACATGGATTCACGTATCTACTGCTTCTACAGAACTCTTTTTAGTTCGTCATCTTCTTTCATTGTTTTATCTGAGTTCATGGGAGATGCTTCTTTAGCTCATCCACCCACAATTTATTAACTACATGGTGCACCTAAACCTTTTTCCATCTTATATTTTCCTAGATCTTCTCTGTATTCCTTGTCTCTTTAGTAACTCTTCAGAGCCGATGAATCCTGGCTCTTTCTTTCGCCTCTTCCCATAAAGATTTCGAAGCTGCTCAAGATTCTCCACCTAGCCATTTTTCCCACTTGTTAACAGCACACTCAACAACATCAATATTAAAATTTCAGAAGAGGGAATGAAAGTTCAACAGTATGAAGCTTCGGTTCTGCATTGTTTATGCGGATGGTCATTGTTTAATTCCACGGAATCGTGAATAGAGACATTCCAGAAACCAAGGCCATAGGCAAGCCCTGCCTGATTCTTCTCCTAGCAACAAGCAAAGACCTGGAGGTGTCAGAAACTGTCCAGTTTAAAGTAGACCAAGCTAGTTCATGATGATGGATAAAAAATCTGATTGTTAATGTATAGAACACAGTCACAGCTAGCGGTCGATTATATTAGAATGGGGTTGAAGCAATCACCACCCTTTGGGATTGTTCTATTTTTGGGTATCTAGCTACAAAAATAATGATCAACTTATCACCACATGCCTCTTAATGCGTATACACTTTTTATAACCAGAGTTTTGATAAAAGCCCTCAGCTTTCAATTTCCCTTACCTTCCAAACCTCATCCCTCAACAATTCTTAGCTCAACCTGCCTATTGTATCTCATCCTAGAAGCTATCAATTTTTTTGATTCATTCTTTCTAGTTGTGCTATGCGTATGGCATTTGGTGTCTTCGATGTGCAAATTACTCTATTCACGTATCTGTTAGATTGAGCATCTATTCTTTCACATTTAGCCTAAGTTGGTGCTGCCATTGAATCTTACATGGTGATTAGCATGCTAGTTGGACGCATCTTCACTCAAGGTAACTTGATATTGAGAGATGAAAGAGCCACATGTCCGTTGTTTTAAGTTTATGATGTATTTCTTCCTTATCCTGTGTCACTGCAATGGCACACTAATCCGTTGATCACTACTTATCATTGCAAAACAACCTACCTTACCAATTTGATGCTGAAACCTATCTAAAAGAAAATGAACCTAATTGGCCTCATCGTTTGTGCCATACCCCAAGAAATATTTATGTAGCGACCCCACAGTCGAGGGAGGAGGTCATCGTTATTTGTGATTATATATATATATATATATATATATATATATATATATATATATATATATCAATTCGTGCTAGTTTTACTTTATATGGTTTCTCTCGGGTAGCATTGTATCATGTACTGTTCAATCTTTATAGTCTTTGAGATTGACATGCAAATGAAAGTTCAAGCACACCATAGCATCACATGAAATTTGTACACCCCAGCTTTCCCTTTCTTGATGAGGAAAGATGGGCCACAAATCTCATGTGCAGTTGATTTTGCACTCGTAAGCGTGAAATGGGTTCAAGAGAGGCAATTCAATCTGGGTGCAAGATTCAATCAAAACTTCCAAAGTGCTCCAGCCTAAGAAGCCATGAAAAGTACTAGCAAAAGAGGTGCGAGGTGCACTAGAAAAAGTGTGCATACGTACATATATGTAAATGATAGGGGAAATGGGGTTCACGAAATGATGACAGGAGGGACCCAAACTCCCCGATCCACAGCTTAGCTTAGCAACAAAGCGTGAACCGCCCCAGCAAGAAGATGGTGCACTAATCTTCAAATTCAAGCAAGTACGAAGCATGCCTCCTTGCCTATCCAGACCAACCTAAAGGACCCAATGCAACAGCGAAGGAAAAGGGACTCTCAACATGCTAGATACCCTTTTGAAATTGACCCTTCCTACTTAAGGAACGCCAAATTGATAAATAAAAGGAGGAGGAAAAAAAAAAGAAGAGAGAGATTTCCCCCCTCCCTTAGTAAATGCGCAAGAGCGCCGTCAGGTGGAGCCACCCCACTACCACCACCAATCTTGGACTGCAGTGGGTTATACAGTTCGATCTTTGGACGCTACATAGCCCCTAAACCGTGACTCCTCTGATGTCTCCATCTGTAGGCTCATGCCCAGTCTACGTTAAATAGGAACACTAGCATTTTATCTCATTCATTCCCTCGAAAGCAAATTATGGTTTTTGGCTAATGCCCAGGATTTTGATTGATTCGATTTTGTTAATAACCTCTCAAGCAATGAACTAATGGTAAAGTTAATGGAATCTTGCCAACATTGCAGATATCGCAGATCTTCTACTTAGAATTTTAATCTGCATGTGTCTATCCCCTACGCTCTCACATGTTGCTGTCTGCGGAATGATATTATGATGGGTGGCGGGTTGGTTTCAAAAGGGACCAGCTCACTAAAGAAGCCCAAAAAATGTTCATAAATTCAAAGCAGGAAGCTTCGTAAACACAAGATTATAATGCATGCCCATATTTTAAAATTATTCTGACAAACAAATGCATTAAAGTTAGACTGATTTGATAGAATACACGAAAAGTCAAGACTGGCAAAGCCCACATGCTCAACTAAGATTAGATGCAACGCCAGTATACCAGACATTGGCCAAATTTTAATGAACCCTAAGTCGGCAAAGCTTTTGATCCAGATGGGGTATGGAACTTGGAATTTCAAGAGCAAAAAGAAGGAACCAACTAAGTACGTGAGAGTACATAGAATTCTCTCTTCAAAGACCACCTTGATGGAGTCAAAAACAATCATTTGAAAGTGGAGCATGCATTTGATTATGCCCTAGCTGTTAATTACGTTTTGTCCCCTCGATTTCGCGGTTGATTACTTCCCTTTAATTACTCCCCGTCCAAGGGAAAAAAAGACAGCACACGCCCACATGCACACTTTTTCATTCGGCTCGCCCTATTTGCTTAAGAAAAGAATTCACTTTCCAGCGAAAGAATGCGAAATTAGATTTTTAAAACCATGAGATGCCATATAATTACATTGATATCTCGACATTGCTAGATCATTTCTTTTATTCTTTCTTCCTGCGATAGGGAATTCACCTAAATTATTGTCCTACGATATGCTCGTACGTTCTTATAGATAGATCAGTTGAAAGTCATGAAAAGTCCACAATTTTCCTGGACGGTGCAAAAGGCGAAAACTTTAGGATGGTGGCAGATATTATGAGAAATGGACATTGGTTTTGAATATACCCCCGCATTATAAAGGCTCATGATTTTATCAATTTCACTGTGAGACAATGACCTGACTTTAGATTCAAATTCGGGAGAGCTCCCTGGAATGCGTAGTGTACTTTATAATCGAAAGAGCAGGATCGATGCATAGCTGATTTTTTGTTATTTTGTATTCATCTTGTATCCACATTATTATTATTTTTTTTTTTTTTGGTGACTCAGGATCCACCGGACCCGCCGTGCTTACGCTCGGCAACCCACGGCCCGTACAGTGCATGGTGCATCTCGGACCAAACGTCAATATCTAGGAAGAAGCTAGCTCAGAACCTCACCACCAGGACTCTCCACTTAAGACGCTAGCAACCGGAGATTCGAGCTCGTTCCCTCGGCATTGAGGTAGTAAGGCTCAAACCATCACGGCTACCCACTAGTGGGTTTATTATTTTATTTTTTTTTATTTTTTTTTTTTGTGACCTAGGGAACCCGCGCATGACCCCCTACAGCCGGGGGTAAACCACTGGGGGCGACACGTGCTAGCCACCACACACGTGCCACCGGGTAAGTCACCCTGCGACGCCCGGGAATCGAACTCCTCCTCTTGCGTTAGGGGGAGAAGCTCGCCGCCAGCAGCGCCACCCAGGCGAGTGGTGTGGGTTTATTATTATTGTTATCCATATGGATGGAAAAACCTAAACATTATCTTATTCTTATCTAATTTATTTTTTGGGGGGCCAAAATTGGATAAATATTTTACTTGCTTATTCATTCTTCACTAGTTTTAAAAGGTACTTTTTTTCCTTTGTTCTCTTTCTAATAACAAGAAAAGAATTTATCTCTCTTACTAATATATGACAAGATTTTATTTAGTTAGCATGGTTACATATCACAACTCTGGCGAAAACAAAAAAGATGAAAATCGTAAATGATGGCCACTGTTGGATCTTTTTTCTTACATTGCAGACTGAAGTTTCTCCCACCAATCTCATCGTGCCTAATATGCATAGTTATATATACCAACTGCATTTGTGAATACGTATAGCTCTGGAACTTATTCGAAAACCTAATCAAGAGGGACATGAATTTATCCAAAAGGGTACTCACCGAACTCTGACCGAAAACATTGAAGATTGCGAGAAAGTTAAATCACTTTCTGGTGAGCTTTGCTGTTCGTTAAGAGTTTGGTATACGATAATGTAATTAAACTGAAAGAACTTATAACCCATCCTTAGTTTTTCTAAGCATAGGAGTCAGTGAAAAGGTCATTGACCTAACAAAAGAGCGAAATAAAACAACTTTGAGAAGAAAGAGGCCAAAAAAGGGGAGAAGAACTGTAGGAGACACCACGTATGGTGCAACTGAGATAGCTATTTCAATTCCAAATTTGATGGTGACCCTTTTTGACGATCAATTAGGACATATGATATGATGATACAGCACTATGATTTATATCACACGTTGATGGATTCGTGACTCGACATATGATGTATGACAAGATTCAAAGGGTCCTGATTAAGTGAACGTGCATGCGTCTTGATTTCCAAGCCGCTAGGAAGGGGTTGAGCATGTGATGTCCCAACATCAAGTTTGTGCATTTCAAACTTCTTTGTTTTTATCATTTGACAAAGCAACATAAACCTTAAATAAGAAAGATTATTCAATCATAAATCGTCCATTTTTATCCCTTGAAAATGAATTAATATAGCTGTTACTGTACCCTTATCGACCAATACTACAAAAATTAAAAGTGGCAATGAAAAGAGAGAGATTCAAAATTAGGGTTAAGGCGCTACATGTACTTTGTTTTAATTAGTTCTTTCAGCAAACTCCATTAGACCATTATTATCCTTTCAAAAACTACTTGTGTATATATTTTTGCACTAAGGATGTTTCTCTATGGATAAACAAAAAAAAGGAAATTGAGGGATGCCCAAAAGAAATATAAAGGGAAAAAGTGTAAGAAAAAGGGTGGGGTCGTTGGGTTGGCAATGGCCGAGCTTAATAATTCTTTGGTTCCATGGGACTTCCCTATCTGCTTCCTGGGGTCAGACAAGAGACCCCATTTCCCCATTGTCACAATATTGAACGTGCATGACTACGGATTTTTTTTTTCCCTCAAATTTTTGAAAAAAAATAAAAGCACTGAATTTCTTTTTTCAGTAATATATATTTATTAACTTATTTATTTATGGATTTGGAGACACCTCACACCAAAACCACAATTCTAGAGGCAACGACTGCCTCTAGTCATTTTTGCCAAAACCACCACCAAACAACTTGGATCCCCCAAAAGTCATTACTCGTTGATTTTGAAATGGTCTTGATCCATCTTTTTCCAAGGCATGTTGAATTTATGGCATGATGTGTGATTTTTAGCAATTAATTTCGGTGTCCTTTTCTAGCTTATAATAATCAAGGTTCAGGTCCTTCCTCTTATCTTCGCATTAGTACCGCATTGATAACGTCTTTTCAGTCAATGGTAGGTATCGTAGTAGAAGGTAAAGTAGAAAAAGTAATTGGGGTACATAACTTATCATCAATCAATTATTACAACTTTACTTTCACTAAGGCAATAGTGCTCGAAAAAATTCAAAATATAGCCACCCTTTCTTTTTTTCATCAACTTGTTTTATCTCCCTTCATGCCGCTCAACCTCGGTATGTTCCAACTGAGTACGCATATGGCTGAGTGATCAACGACTTGAGAGCGGGGAGCTTGAGCGCAAGGTAACCAGGTTCCGAATCTCACGGTTGTGGAAAGGAAAAGAAAAATGCAAAACCTAGAAAAGCAAAAGTATCCCTAAGAAAAGAAATAAAGGAGCTTGCATCACCTAGGAAAATACTTGGAAGAGTCCAAGCACGGTCTCATCTTGTTTATAGCATACCAACTGAGAATCATATAATTGAACTGTATAAACATGGACGTGTCCCTATATCAACACCAGGACTTTGTCAAATGACATCATCCCTTGAAAGAGAAATGCAACATCCCAAATACTCAAGTACCCATCAAGGGGAACCCAAACGACAAGCTCTTAAAGAAACATGAGTGCTCATAGCGATAAGGCTGGGGAAATTTTAAATCTCACACCAGTTCTTGTCTTCCATTCCACTATTGTATTTTATATGCGAGATGTAATGATCGATGAGATGATCTACTTCGTTATTAAAGACTCTCTACAGCTAGAGTCACTCAGTAATGGACGACGCTACATGTTGGAGCGGCGTTAAATTGAAAATTTGGATTAGGTTCCGTTGTTTAAGCTGTAAATTATGATGAATAATTTGGCTTTAACTTTCTTATTAGTCAATGAACGCCACTACAAAGAAAAGAAATCCTCAAAGTTTCCTTTAAACATCGAACGGCTCTGGCGTGTGGGGTCCGATCGAGGGCGGGGATTCGTTCAGGAGGGAGAAAGTAGTTCGGTGTTTAAGCGTCTCAAGCTTTTATAAAGCCCCCCCCCCCTCCTGGCTGTGTGGTCCGCTGTTCTGGCATAGCAGAGAGACAGCTTGGCTGTAGTGTGCGTCTTGAGGTGTTTGGCTGGTGTGTATGGGCTCTGCAAGATTGGTTTAGTTCAAGAGGACAAGAACATAGGGGCATATATAGTTTGCTGATACGTTCTTGCTTCCCTCTGCATGTTGCGTTAGTTCTTGTTAATTCTTCTGATTTTTGTGCCTTTGCAGTGTTTGAGAAGGGCTGGTGTTTGCGAAGCCCCATTTGCTTCTTCTTACTTTCCTTTGCTTTGGTGAGGAATCTCCTGTTATATTGTTTTGGAGGTTTCTTGTCCTTTTTCCTCTCTGCCCAAGAATTTTGGACTTGCTTGTCGAGGTTGTCATTAAGGTTTACAGCCTCTCTCTCTCTCTCTCTCTCTCTCTGAATTGGCTGGGAAATGTCTGTTTCATCAATTAAAGACGCTCCGTCTGTGTTCGGCGTCTCAGGAATTCTCTGTTGTCTTCCTACCGGGTTTGGTAAGTCAGCCTGTAATTTTTGGAGTCGATAAATTTCCCGGGGAAAATGGCGGTTTTTAAAGCTGTTTCAGGGCATTTCTTTTTCTCGTTGCTAAAACCAGACGGTGGTGGCGAGCAGATTCCCAATTGCTCGTTCATCAGAATTTCTTGAATCTCCCTCCTTTGTCATCTCACATCAAGAATCTCCAAGATTGATTCCCATTTCCCTTTTCTCACTTTGGTTTTGAATTTTTCGAAAAACAACTGTTTCAATAGCATCCAGATTTATCGTTATTAGGACTAAAAGAATGGACGATCCACACAGAAAAAGGTCGCAGAAAAAGGCTTCAAATTTTGAGACCACAATCTGGGCTATCAAGATAGCACTAATCTGTGTAGGAATTGGGTCCTGCCTAGTTCTGTTCAAGATTGCAGTCATCCCATACACATCAACCTTCCTCATCTCCACTATCCCCTGCGTCTGGAGCTACATCAAGGCCTTTCTCTCCCCACCTTACATTTATATCCTCGTCAACTTCATTATCCTCGCCATTGTTGCTTCATCCACCTTCCACCACCAGAAACAGATCATGAAACCTGTGAGAAAGGCTCTCCTCCACACAGAAAAGAGCCTGAATCTGAACTTTGGATTTGGATTCAAAGGTGACGAAGATGAAGCAGCAGTCTTTGAGGTCGCCGCTTCGCAAGAAGCCACCAAAGAGTCCCATCGTCAAGATCAAGAATGGAAAAATGTCATCTTTACTCAAAATCAAGAACAAGAAGAAGAAGAAGTGATCAAGCCCATGGTAGCGGTGGCTTCTGTCGACGAGAACGTGGACCCATCTGCAGGTACTTCCGACGACGAGGCTCTCCCGGGAAAATCCGGCGAGACTACCGGGGAAACCGCCGGGGAAGAGAAGGTGGGTTCCCCGATACCCGAAGAACCAGATGACTCGCTGGACTCTGTCTGGAAGGCAATCATGGAGAGCCAGAGGAAGCCCCCGACGTGGCTGCTGAAGAAGAGCGACACGTGGGATTCACCGCCGAGGGTTGCGGCGGCTCGGGCAGAGGCCTTGCCGCCGGCGTCGGCAGCAGGATCGTGTCGGCACGAGCTGCGGAAGTTGAACACGTTCAGGGAGAGGGTGCCGTCTGCAAGGGAGAAGCGGACGACGAATCAAGACCCGTTGCAGAAGCGATCAGAGGAGTTCATAAAGAAGATCAACAACGACCTGAGATTGCAGAGAGAAGAATCGAATCAGAGGGTGAATCGTGGAGTATATTGACCGAAAGAGTTCTTGTGGGTGAGTCTAATCAGAGTTTCGGGAGGTACATTACGAGTTTTTGAGTCTTATCGTTATCGAGAACTCAAAGACTTTGTGATGTTCATGTTAATATTTTCTGTTTCTTCTGTTACCTGTCATCTCTCTCTCTCTCTCTCTCTCTCTCTCTCTCTCTCTCTCCCCTTTTCTTCTGGGTTTCCTAGATAGCGCTAGTAATGTACTCAGCTGCAGCTTGTAAAATGAATGAAGTCTGTCTTTTGTTATCTGTTCTGTACTGTCCTGTCTGGAAACGATGAATACTTCTTCGTATTTTCTTGGTTATTCTTACACCAAGAAAAGAGTTCAGAGAGAGAGACAGAGAGAGCGCAGTTCGCTTTTAGTTTCCATGGTGCATCTGGTCTTGCCTGCTGTCACCTCCCTGGACTCGATTGGATCCGAAGAATCGTTCGGCTTTTTCCTCCTCTGTGTTTGCCAGTCGCATCCAATCAAAGCTCAAAATGGATCGCTCATGCTCGCTACAACTCCAACATGATGAAGACAGGTTGTAATGAAACTCGATCTTTTGAATAATGCTGCAGTGGGATGATGCATTTCTTTTTTCTCGTGTTTGATCGTTATCATTGCAGGACAGTTGTGCGAATTTCATTAGTCTTGTTTCTTTACCTTTTTTTGGGGGGGGAGGAAGGGGGGCTTTGGACTTGGGACTATATGGAATTAAACAGAGCGGTCTGTGAAACTAAACTCAACCAATTTCATTACTAGATTACCGATGAACGTGATTGCCCGATGATAAAAGTACAGTGTTATTTATGTAGTGAGGCTACGGTGCCGAGATAGCTCAATAGGCAATCGATTGTTCGTCAGCACCTAAAGTCGAATAAGCTAGCAGCGAGTGGGTTGGGTATAAACCCTTTTTTTTTCTTGAGCAAAAAATTTATGGGACTCCTTTAGTTTTGTCTAGCGGCGGGCAATCGATTTTTTGACAGCACCAATGGTGTTCTTGTGCTAGCATTGGGAAAGAAACATACGTTGTTTTATTACTTTCGTCTATTAAATGATTAATCACGGGTGATTAAACAATACCATTGATCTTCCATAAAATAGTTCTATAATTGACATTTTCCACGTACGCGAGATTAATAGTAGCCATGTAAAATAATCCTTCGGCCCAATAAAAAAATCATGAGCAGAAGACTAGATCAAAAGGAAAAAAAGAAAAAAGAAAAGGAATGGAGAATGCTCAAGCCCGAAAGAACATGGTATTGAACCAGGCCTTAGCCGGTTTCTTCGTAATGCTTCTCATTTGCGAAGGCGCAAAATCACTTGCAAGCCGTAGACTCATACGCACTCAACCTTGAGAGTTGAGACTCGTGTTAAAAGACTACGGAAGGAAGCCAGTACGAGTATAATTTGACTTCAAACTAGGATAGCTATTCGTGTTCATGGGTCGTGTTTGTGCCGTATCGATATAAGGCTATACTACAAAATAGGTCAATCCGAATACGACAAACTTAACATGAACACAATTTGAAAATCATTTGACACGATACTATCCTTGAAATATGATAAAATAATGGGTTGATACGATAGGACATTTTTTTGTCCTTCTTGATCATATACCAAATTCCATGATGACCTTACTAATAGATAAAGGTGGCAAAATGGGCCATGAACCCATAATTTATCTCTTATATTAATCGTCTAAGTAAAATATGGGTTGCCTAAGACGTGGAATATAGGTAGGAATGGGTCTAATAAACCAAAGACCAATTGATGATAGTTCTAGTGGGTTTGGAACAAATCCACTTTCAACCTATTTAATAAAAAAGAAATGCGAAGGGCTAGGGGTGAGCATGGTCCAGGTGGGTAATTCCTATCTTAGAACCAAAAATCGTCCACTAAGGACCGATTCCAAAAAACTATAATCGAAAACCACCCGTTAATTTCATAGATTCACTTGGGAATCAAACCATTGGTCCGAAAAGGTTCTTGAGCAATTCTAGGTTCTAGTTTCATAGAATCGGTCTCCAATTCCCACAAAATTAATTTGTCAACCTAGTTTCTACATAGAGCACTAAAGCATGGTGAACCTAGGTTCTTGTTCGACCTTAAATTTGGGTTGAATTACGAGCCATTGATTTTGATTAAGGATTGAAAACAATAGAGCAAAATGAATCGACAATAATCGTTAGCTAAAAACTTAATTTCTTTGAAGGTCATGATGTGATCCTCTTAAGAATTCTTGACATTGGGAACATTTGGAAAATTAAACTCTGCATTAGAAGTCCTAACCTCCACAAATGTCTAATCGCTTGGTCCATCTTTTTTCAATGTCAACCTAATTGAATTACAAGGATGGCTAAAGAGAGACTTAATTATGCTCTTAAAATGAGTCATTGACTCTTAATTTGGTTTCATGACAATAAAGCACCACGAAATTTATGGACATCCCCAATTAGTCTCCTCCATCCTCTTCATTTGTTTATTTTATTTTGACTAAGAAAATAAATTAAAGGATTATTAAAATGAACAAAAGGTAAAAGGTTAATCCTATTACGCACCCATGAGACAAAATTAGTCAATAATGTCCAATGTTACGTATATATATGTGTATATATATTGGTCGAAAAATTACAAAATAATTAAGATAATTGAGTTGAAATTTCTTTTCTTAAATATGTATATATAACGGTCCAATCCAGATGGGCAGCACGGGAATCAGACCAGTACTCATAAGTTCTAGTAAATTGGAACCAAGAACTAGACTAGTGTCCACCACTGGTTTTGAGCCGATCGAGTCAAGTTCCAAGCGGTTTAAGCAGTTCCGGTTCCTTTGCACATCCTTGCTAAAAGCATCTTGCTTGCATACTCTCTAAAACTTTGTTTGGTTCGCAGTGAATTTTCTATTAGAAAATACTTTCCTCATTTTCTAGTATTTGGATCATTTAAGAAAATGAGCCAACAAAAAACCTACACTTAAATTTAGGAATATAAATTTTTTCTTTAAAAAACAAAAAATCATTTTTCAAAGTATGATTGGACATCAGCTTTTAGGCACAAGAACCTCAATGCCTATACTTGAGTCCTCAATGGCCTAACCCCAATCCCACGAGTCGGGCCTAAGACACGAGTGCCCATGCTTCTCGGGTCCTCACGACCATGTTTAGTTATTGGGCTCCCCCCGCCAAGTTACTACCAACCAAACCTTAAATCCTCGATCCATCAAGGTGGGCTCAAGTCTACAAAGGTCGATTTTAGGGATCTCCTAGGCGGTGCCCAAGTCCAATGCCCATGCTTGGATCTTGGTGGCCATGCCTAAGTACCTAGCTTTTGTGCCCAACTCACCTACACTGGGGCCTAGGTCTCCCTCAAGGTCTGGCCTAAGTCCACAAAGACCAGACCAAGACCTCAATGCCCATACCCAAGTCCTTAACAATCATATGTTTGGGTACTCAACTCACACGCCAAAGTCACTAGTGTTGAGACTTAGGTCTATCAAGGCTAAGTCCAATTCCTTTACAGTCAAGCCCAAGTCCACAAAGGCTAGCCCTAAGCCCCAAGGCTCATGCTAAGGTCATCAACAATCGTACTCGGGTACTTAACTTTCGCGCCCAAGTCATTGGCCCTTGGGAATGGGATCTTGGTGGTCATGCCAAGTACTTGGCTCTCATGCTCAAGTCATCAGAGCTTGAGCTCAAGTCTATCGAGATTAGGCCTAGGTCCATAGAGGCCAGTTCATATTAGCTATTCCTAGGTCCTCGGCAATCCCTTGGAAATGAAGTAGGACACCCTAAATTTCAAACTAACAAAATCAAATTTAAAAATAATCTTTCTAAATTTCAAAAGTGAGGGGCAAGAATATTTATGAGAAAACTCTAGCCGCTCCTTCTTCTTATACTTCAAAGTTCTGAGTCACGTTATAACTCTTAGTTCATGTCAAATGTTCACGAAAGCAGCAAGAGAATTGAAGTTTCTTCTCCCTCTTCTCTTTTGCAACTCTATAGTTCATATACAAACTTCACCAAAAAAGGCAAGAAAATCGAAGCACTACACGTTTCAAAATCATGAAAGTGAATAATCATGCTTTTTCTCTTGTACTAGATTTGGCATTTACCAATTGATCTAAATTGTCGATGTAATTGTAACCCATTTGTTATTATTAATTTGGGACATAATCAAACTAATGGCTCTAGAATGTTGTAATGAGCTCATTTGCTATTTAAGGTTTACACGTACAACACTCATGGATTGATTATCGGAGGGTCTCTCCTTCCATGCTTTTGTGATTTTTTTTACGGATTAATCGTAAGAAACTCTTACAATCTTCCTTTGTGCATTTTTTACTTCATTTATATCGATATACAGTTCACTCTAAATAATAGACATAATATTATATGAAAATATATAGTTTCATTATTGCAGTTCACCAATACAGTAGGTGAGATATATAAAATTTTTGAATTTGGATATGTAATCTAAATCGTACACAAGCGTAAAGGCTAGCAACCTAGGGACTAATATCTGCGTGGACGCGTTGCCTAATATTGAAAGCAGCAATGATGGTGCCAATTAAGTTAGAACTTCCCCAGGTTTGTGAGTTTTCCTCAACTGGGCCCACTGGGGTCCCGCCAAGCCAGGAATAGACCCGGCAGATCCCAAAGAGAAAAAGCCTGTGTATCTATTCTCGAATATGTCATTGGTGTTTTTAACCACTACGTCAGTGGTGCTTTTCTATCCCTGGAATCTAATCTGTGACGTGGAGGCTACTGAAATCCGTCTAGTTATAATGCATAGCGTGTTGTCACAAAAAAATCAAAAATAAAAGAACAAGGCTGCCTCATAACATAGAATGCCCATAATTTTCTCCACAAAATCTTCAATTGTATCATCTTATGCCAACATAAGCGCACATTAAAATCGTCTTTTTTCTATCATAATAAAGATATTCAAACGTGTGTGTACATGAGATCAAGCAAAATGAAATTCAGAACGGCCAAAAAAGAGGCGAAAACATATGTAGTCGCTGATTTTACAGGCTTTGATTGAATCGTGATACATGCTTGCTTTCTTCCAGTCATCTGCAAAAATTTTCGCTTGAAGCTAGAACGAAAGAAGGGTACACGCAAGGGCTTTCATTTAAGCTGTGAAAATGACAATGCGCAATGATAATGCTATATAATTCGAGTGCATAAATGGAACTGTCTCCGGACCTATAACTACTAAAGTCTCTCTCTCTCTCTCGAGCTGATCTCCGTGATTTTCCCTTTCGAAGCAGAGCTTTGAAAATGAAAAGCAGCAGCCCTGTCCGGGTCTGACAAAAAGCCGTGTGACTCAGCCTCATTCTCCGAAACCTCCCATCTCTAAAAGATTTTCTTCCTCCTCCTCCTTCCATTCTCTCTCGCCCTCCCTCTCTCCTCTTCTTTTCCCCTCCCTCGCTCGTTCGCAAGCCCTAGAGAACATGTCCTTGACGCTCTATCAACAGCGGACTTCAATACCGTGAGTTTCTTTTGCTTTCTACAGTCACTCCACGGTTCTTCGTTCTTTTGAACTTGTTTATTCTCGTGTAATCACATGTCATGCGTAAGATGTTAGATGGTTCTCTTCTTTCTTTTCCTCTTTGCGTCTTGCATCTTCATTTGGTCTACGCACAAAGAATGGAAGGACTGGGTCGTCGACCGCAAGAAAAGAAGGGGAATGAACTGAACAGAACCGAGATAACATTTTAGTGACACCTCAGTCTTTCAGGATTATAAGAATGTCAAGTTGAAAAAAGAGTTTAGTTTAATCCAGTTTAATTTTCTAATGCCAGAGAGAGAGAGAGAGAGAGAGAGAGAGAGAGAGATGGGACAAAAAAGGTTTAAGGTTTTTTGTTTTCTTTGACTTTTCTTTTCGTGTTTACAGATTGTGAAAATTATTGCATGGGGATGTGAGAAGGAACTGTTTCAACGCCGTGAATGTTCAGAGTCTTGCATTTTGGCCAAAATTTAACCCCCTCCCCCCGTCTCTCGAGATCTGCGTTGTCTTTCTTCCTCTCGTCACAAGTACAAACACAAACGTCTCTTGTCAAACTTCCGATTTACACCTATCTGCATTGTGCGGGACGCTGTCTCTACTGTACTTGTACGGCCTTTTCCTCGACATCTCATTTAATGCCCTATGTGCCCTGCAATGTTCCTGAAAAGGACTAGACATCGGAAACCGGAGAGTGATAGACCTGTGGAGGGAAAGAAAACAAACAATGAGACAGATTTTCTTGGCAAAAATTGATATATTGTTTTTGTGGGTTTGATGTGTTACGTCTCGTCTGGGTAAGTGTATGAACTTTGTAAAGCATTTAAAATGCGATCTTACGGGGGATATGGGTTTCTTTGGTTGAAGGGATTTGAATAGGGTGGGTCCTTACGGCGTCCAGCAGAGAGAGATGATGAAGAAGCTGGAGAAGAAAGAGGAGAGAGAAAGAGAGGAAGGCGTTGGTATTTCCTCTGCTAATTCCAAGACGCCGATGCAGTCGCCTCCTCCTCCTTCGTTGCCCTCGAGAAGCTCCACCAACACGGCCCCCACCCCCACGCCTTCGTGGCTCCTCTCTTCCATTGCAGGTAATTTTGACTGGCCCCTATTGAAACTTTGACGCGAAACCCATGTTCGTTTTCACATGTTTGGAAGATGAAATCACGGATGTTGTTGCAGTGTCCATCGTTCGTGCAAGTATTGGTCTCTCTTTCTCTCTCTCTCGGTTTTAAGTTTGAAATGCTTTTGGTCTGTCGAGCTGCCTTTTTTCCAGTACGTTCGGAGAGGTGATTAGCGTCTCTCCAAAAGCCATATCAAAGGAACCAAAGGATTTCAAAATGCCGACTTTTCGAACTGGAAACTGCCTTGTGAAATCTGAGAAAAGTAAAAGGAGATGATTGCTTGGTACTTGTAGAGATTTGCATGCGTTAAAACCCTCTCTCCTTTTTAGCCCCTACACAAAGCGCAACTGCTGCTAAAAGCGTCTCCTCTCCTCTTAGATTTTGTCAAACTTAATTTCAAATTATTGCTTTAGAGTGCTTTAGACATTTCGCAAGGGCTGAACTACTTTTTGAAGTGGGTTGACTTTTCCAAGAAGCTCATTTAATATGGCATATCCTTGTAGCCTGAGCGAGAGAGCTTGAACTGAAATGAAGAAATTAATAATTAGCTAATCCCACTTACAAAAAACCTAGCTTATAGATATGTAAACATACACGAGTAGGACAAAATGAGTTACAATGGCGTGCATGGACGAAGCTAGCTACTACCCCTATCAGTTACAGGCCTCATGGTGGGTTTCTTTCCTACTGCGAACTGTCATCTTGCTGTGTCAGTGTCTCGTCCATCTTTTCTGTTCATGCATAATAAGCCCGTCGCTTGTGTTTTTGAAATTTGAAACGATAGGCAAAAAAAGGAAAAAGAAAAGGGGAAGAATCTCTTTCTTTGCTTGCCTCCTTGCTTGCTTGCTTCCCTTTCCAAACGATCCTTTCGTCGGGATTCGTTGACGGTGACCTTTCTTCAATTTAGTTCAATTTCGAAACTCGGAATTCGGATGTCTAAAGAGGAATTTCGATGCAAAAATGGTGGGAAGTAATAGACCAGGACAATGTTGTAATAAATGTTCATCTGTACACCGGAGGAAAAATTGGTTGGCCTTGATATTACGATCCGAGGCATATTTGACGTGTGGGGTCTGGACTTGCCCGCTTTTAATGTGTTATTCAACTAACAAAAGCGAAGGACCAAAATCAAAAATGAAAATTTCCAGATAGTAGAAAGGTCTAGTTTTAGGGATTATTGAGGCAACAACGATAAAATATTAAAAAAAGGGTAGTTTCTTACGAAATAAAAAAGATGCATGTCAATCTGTAAGTACAGAGCTCTTATGGAGCATTTAGAAATAAGCTCGCAGCTGAAAATGAAATTTCATTTTTTGGTTCTGTACAGAGCCTCAAAATTATTTCACTCCTGCTATGGTGCTGTACCATAGCATCTTCAGAAATTTGTCCTTATTTGGCTAATTATTGAAGTCCTCTGGTAGCAGAAAACAGCAGCTGTAGCATGTTGTGCCCATATGTTCTCTATATTAGGAGACATAGAATGAGACATTTCTCATTATTGCTTCTGAATTTCATTGATGATTTGAACAGGATAAACTAGGTTAAAGATTTAATTGAGGTTGATTTTTTAACTTTAATGATGACTATAATTGTCAATCAGAAGTCTCGCATGTCTCAAACAATAAGTTTGTAGTACTATCACATTACATTCTGTATTCTGACTTAGAGGTTAAAACTGTTGTAGATCTAGATGAAAAACTGAAAGCCGCGCTGGGGAACCCGGACGAGGATGGAAGCGGCGATACACTTGCCAAACGCGCCGAATCCTACTACCAGAAGCGCCCTCAGCTCATCGCTTTGCTTCAGGATCTGTACAAGTCCTATCTCTACCTATCTGATCGTTACATCCAAGCCCTCTCCAAAAACAAGAATCACACTCACACCCGACAGTCCTCACATGTGTCCAGTCTAACCGACCATGACTTCTCTGAGCACGACAAGGAAGAGGACTGCTGGACGATCCAGATCGATTCCTCGGATGCTGAGAGCTCGCTCTCATACCAGAATCCCCTTCCTCTCGCCAATCTTGGCAATGTAGGGAGTCTCGACTCCTTCATAGCTGACCTTGTGATCAAGAATGTGGAGTGTGACATCCTCCTGGATGAGGTCTCCATCTCCGAGCAACGATGCAACGACTCGACAAGGAAGATTGAGCTGCAGAAGAG
Source organism: Eucalyptus curtisii (assembly GCA_017140595.1). Taxonomy (NCBI): domain Eukaryota; kingdom Viridiplantae; phylum Streptophyta; class Magnoliopsida; order Myrtales; family Myrtaceae; genus Eucalyptus; species Eucalyptus curtisii. Next base: position 30,376,672 of record CM029504.1, on the reverse strand, counting down.
CCTTCTCGAGGTCCTAGAGTCCGAGAGGATGATATTGCTCCATGAAAATGCAAGGTTGGGGTACAGAGTGAGTGCTCTGGTGGAGGAGAACCGGGAGCTGGCTTCTGAGTCGGTGTTTATCAAAAGGAAGGCAGGTGAGTTGGCCCGGTGCATGATGAAGATGAGGGAGGACCAGAGGGTGTTGCAGCTGAGTCGCAAGATTGAGGACCTTCAGGGGCAGATATACGGGTTGGAGAAGCGGAACAAGGAGTACTATGAGCAGCTCGCGAACAGGGATCAAGAGGATGACAAGCTCGATGCTAAGAAGACAAATGACGGCGGAGTAACTTTGGAGTCTTGCCTTCCAATGGGGAAACTCAAGTTGAGGAAGAATGGCGACGAGAGTGTGAAGGGCGATGGTGGGAAGAGGGCGGCCAAGTGGTGGGAGAGGGTGAAGAACATGGACATATTCATGTGTGGGATGCAGACAGATATTAGCTGAAGTTAATGCACTCCTTTTGCAATCTTTCTTCAGCTTAAGTAAAAGATGGACCATAGAATTATCAAAAGTTCTAGACCTGCCAGCAGTGATGTGTTGCTCTTCCTTTTTGTAGGTTGTTTGTATAGCAGAAACATCTCGTTTGTCTCCTCGTATAGTGTCGAGAGGACATCGAGCTTGTCGAAAGTTGCTGAACTTGTGCAAAAGACAACCATATTCAAGATGTTTAATGTATCTCAGTGTAATATGAGTGGTAGTTTTGAGGAAGGCCTTGTCTTTTGCTATACTGAAATCTGCAGAAAACGTGGTTTCTAAGTTGGTTTAGAAATTTCAATAAATAAATAAAAAGAGTTCGTTTGGAAATTCTCGACGTTTACTGTAGATTGTGACAATTGTAAAACCAGTATGCTCACTGCTCAGATCAGCATGCAACCTGTGGTGCGGAGGAGATGGAGTATCCGATATGATGGAAGAAGATAAAGACAAGACAGATTTTGTATTAAATCCCATCACCCACATATAACCGCTTACTCCTTATGATAAGGCAAAACTCAGAGATCTGAAGGATCCGCATCTGAAACGCCAATACTTGATCTTGCCAGACAAATATTCAGCGATTTGAGTAAGAGAACTGCTCAGATTTCACAAGCCTCACGAGATTAAAACAGTTCGTTAAAAGTAAAATAGAAAGACAGACAAATGAGAGAAAATAAGGATTTTAATAGCACTAAAAGTATTGAAATGACAATAACAATCCTTCTCTCTAGGAGGCCTGAGTCGCCTGAGTCGCCTCGGTTGCCTGAGTCACCTCAGTCACCTGAGTTGCCTGACCCTCTTCAGCGGCGGCCTCAAAAGTCTCGCCAGGTACAAGCTCAGGGACTTCATCGTCGTCGTCATCCTGCGTTGCAGTGGCACCAGAACCAGTGGCCGCACCAGGCACCTGCTTCTGGAATTGCTCTGCCAACTTCCTCAGGTTGTCCAAGTTATCAGGACCTGCATTGTCTCCCCCAAGTAAATTTAAACATACAGAATCACAAAGCAAATAAAAAACTCTACTAGTACGAGAACACAGGCATTACCTAATTGGTTGATGATGCCAGGGAGAATATCCTGCAGCTCTGCACATACAAGGAATTGATGTCATATGTCAATAACATGTGTTAAACTCTGGCATAAACATTCTAAAGATAAAAACTGTAATAAAAGTTTAAGGAGAAAGGGAGAAAAGGAGAAATGCGTACTCTTGGTCTGAGGAGAACCACTAACTACCCAGGTATTTGCAGCAATAGACGCTTGAACTGCATTTCCAAAGTAGAAAAATCATCACTTGATCCTAAAGAAACATCATTTGGGTTGCAATTTGAAAAGTATCTCACCTTTGGGATTCAAAAACTGGATAACTACATCATCCTTAAAAATGTTGACTTCTTCAATTGCGGGGATGGCATTCACCCCAATCCTTTTCAGGGTGCTTTGAAGCCTTTTATCATCTGTTGTAGTGGTCTTATGAACAGCCTTCTTCTTTCTGCAGTTGAGACCACCAAATGAGTAACAACAATTAAATGGCATCAGATCAGTGATCTATGTAACCAAGCCACAGTTAAATGAAAAATGCATGTTAGAAGTCCTATGAGGAATGAAACCCTCACTTCTGTCTGTCAAAAAGAAAGGAGACCCTCTCTTCCTGTGACATACATTAAGTAGCATTCTATTTAGCTCATTTCAAAATTTCACCATTTATAATCTGACAAACAGATGTGAACAAGCAAAAGAAACTGTCATATGCTGGTAAACCAAGATAAAAAAAACTTCATAGGAACATCTGACTTATGAGTAGAACCAACTTGCAGACCTTCTCATGGTACCCTTTCCACCAGTGCGGACAGAACCCGCCATCTTCATAAGCCTCTCCCTATTCATCTGCATGGTAAAAAGAGTTAAGCAACAATAAAACTACTTCAAAGCCAGAAACTCTCAAGGCATAATGGAAGTTAATAGAATTGTGGGAAGGACTGCACAAGAATCGCCAAAAGACCAAGTACAGAATTACTAGAAGACCAAAAAAAACCCTAATATAAAAGATGGAAAGAATTAAAGGAATGCACATTGTGAATTAAGATCTCAACTTCAACACCATTCTCTTCCGAAAACCATTTTTAGTTTGTACAGTACACACACAAGGTCGTGCAATTTCAAAGACAAGTAAAAAATAAACGCGCAATCATTTCTTAAAAAGATGACAATGTTTCTCATTGCTCATCACCTAGTTAGTAGTTTTCTCGATTTTCAGCTAGGACGGGACACAAACTCTAGTTTATCATCTCTACAGCCAACAAAAATGCGAGATAATTAGATCACAGAGAAGGGCCAATATCAATCATGTTCTTGAAGCATAGTTCAAACTTATTAAATCAGAGAATGCATCCTGATAAAAGAAACAGCCACACCTTATTCATTCCTAACTAGGGTAGACCCCAAGGCCTGCAACACAATCGATGACACATGCAAAAAGAAAAAAAAGAAAAAAATTGACACCAGTAACAGATGAACAAATTAGACCAAAAGCAACGAGGACACCATGGTTAAGATAATCATTACAAAAGTCAACCATATATGAAGATTTCGAAACACTCAAACTAGTAACCACAACACAAAACAAAATTAAGCACAAATCTAACCCACACAACTACGCAAAACTTAAAACAAAAAGACAACTATAAGAAAAGCCTCAAAGGCTCAAATTCAATATCATAAATAGCTAATAAGCGAACAATACTCTGCCTCTAACAGCAAAACACTAAAAACTTATCAAACAAAGCCAGATGAGGATAAAATGCAAAAGCTTAAATATGTAAATTCTACATCATTTCAATTGAAAAGGAATACCCAAAGTCTTAGACTAACTATACAGAGCAACCTTTGCAAAGGGACTGCTTTGACACAACAACGGATATCTTGAACTTCTACCCGCTCTTGAACATTACAGAATATGCCACCCTCGCTTTGACACTTTTAGGATGCTCTCAATTACGGACCAAATTATCCAGTCTGCCTAAAACAAGTCACTACAGTTCCTACACCAGATTCTTCCTACTACTGAGCTATAACAATAACTCCACGCCCACAGATAAAACCCACCTCAATTGCATCCATCCGCCCAAGTTCAACCCACCCACTCAGCCGCAAAACTTACAGAATACACAAGAGGGGACACAAGCCTAACTGCGTTACATTACCCAGCCGAATCACTTTTTGAATCCTTATTTTCCTCCCATTCACATCACATACTCAACCCAAGAACGAAATATCTAATACTGGAGCCAAAGTGCTCATCTTTCTCCACAACTCCCACATCAACCAAACAAATGAGCGAGGCAAAGCGTTAGAAAGACAGCATACAGAGCCCCACACACGCATCCGACGACAAAAGCCCCATACCCACGATCGAAGACCAAGCCCCCAAGAACCCCATCTCCTGAAAACCTCCAAACAGAAAGAACAAGACAACAGCAGCAGCAGAAATGCAAACGATATTCCAACAACCCAGCAATCAGAAGCCAAAACCCTAATCACAGATTCGAGCTAACGACCCAACAGACACCGCGCGACGAGAATGCGTCAAGAACGCAAGAGAGATCAAAAGAATCGCAGGCGGAGTCAAATTCGAGGCGGAGAAGATGGGTTTACCTTCGTTAGGGTTTTTGGGTCCGATGGGGTTTTGGGGTAGAAGAAGATAAGAAGAGAGAGAGAGAGAGAGCAAGACTCCTCAGACGGCGCTCGCTCTGATTTAAGGATTGCTGCCCTTCTCTTCCCACCCAAGGTTTTCCGACTGCTACGTTTCGTGGTCTATACTGCGATCGGACGGCTGAGACAGGGCCTCGCGGGACACGTGCCCCGATCGTGCGGTTCCTCGCGAGCTGGGGGCATTGCCCAAGTAGAGTTCACAAGTGCGCTCGTTTTGTTAAAATGAAAGTGAAAAGTCATTTTGTTAAGATCTAATTACTCATGTGATGGCGATTTAATCATTCGGTAAATGAAAATCCCTAAGAAACAAATTATTGTCGAACTATAAAAATAACTCAATTTCTCTTGTGCTTTGCTTTGATGCTCGTTTCGTTCGAACCGTGTGTTCATCCAACATTGCTTCTCCTATTAAATTTCCACTCAATACATTTTTTTTAAGCTAGACGTCAAATTGAATGCCTCATGTCCACGGCCCAATCTAAATGTTGCCATTTGAAAATCATGCAAAATTTTTCATAATTTCAATTAATATCAAGTTGATAATGTTATGGGGTGTAGTTCATATTCCCTATCGATAAAAAGATACAAAGGTCTTGTTCTTCGATGAGCAAGCAAGGGTCCAATAGTCATCTCGACCGGAGTCTTAGAGAGCAGTGATAGAAGACATTAGAGGGCTTTTATAATTTAGACCCGTATTTTATTAGTAGTTTGAGCTTAAACTGATGAATAGTTATTAAAAATATATAATTTATTTATCTTGTAATTGAGTAGGGGTGATTGGACTAGTGGGACCGGTCCCCATTTCTTGGAACCAAGAACTAGACCATTGAGTCCTAAAATGGGATCGGATTAGTTTGATTTGGTTCCTAAGTGGGTGAACAGAACTAGTGACTCGCCCACTGTCGCCACCAACGTAGTACCTTTCATGCTTCCAAGTTGAGTGACTCCTTCCGCATCACTCGATGCTACTCATTACCCGTCCAAATTGGGCCTCGTTTATGGCTCGCAAGGCGGCTCGTCCACATATTTGGCGAGCTTGGACAATGAAGGAGTGGCTCAACTTGGACGGGTCGCTGGTCTAGTTATGGGTTTCTGCCTCTAAATCTGGCCTACGACCTTCAAATGGCAAGTCGTCCATGGCCGCGAGTAACGACTAGAGGTGTCAAATGGGTGGGTCGTGTTATTAATGGGTCGACCCAAATTGACCCATTAACCCATTTATGACCCATTTAAACTTAATGTAAATTTTTCAATCCATACCCGACCCGACTCGACCCATACTCAACCCATACCCGACCCAACCCATATTAATAAAATATTTTCATATTTAACTAAATTTAGAAAAACTTATTCCTATGTTTTTTTTAAGATTATATTACTAAAATACTCTCAAACTTCTTTTATATATATATATATATATATATTATTTTAAAAATGGTATTGTTAAAATAGTTTTATACAATACAAATTTAATGGAAAATTTTTACAATTTTAAAAATAATTATTTAAAAAAATAAAATTTTAATTAGTTTTTTTTTATTTTTTTTAAAAATAAAATTTTAATTATTTTTATTTTTATTTTTTAAATATAATTTTTCTTTTTCTTTTTTCTTCTTCTTTGGTCGGCCGGCCACGGAGTGAGCCTCAAGCTCGCCGGCGTCGAGGCGAGCTCATCCGGCGAGGCCTCCGCCTCGCCAGATCTGGGGAGCTCGAGGCTCGTCGATGGTCGGGCGAGCTCGAACTCCCCCCTCGCCGATCCGGCGAAGCTCAAGCCTCGCCCAATGCCGGTGAGTTCAAGTCTCGCCGGGCGTCGGTAAGGCCTCCGCCTCGCCCGGATCCGGCAAGCTCGAGCTCGCCCGACGCTAGCTAACTCGAGGCTCACACTGGTCGGTCGCCGGCCATCGCCGTGCCGGCGACCGGAGGAAGAAGAAAGAAAAAAGAAAAAAAAAAAAGGAAAGAAAAAAGAAAAAAGAAAATAAAAAAATAAAAAATAATTATAATTTCGGTTTTTAAAAATATATATTTTTGTAAAGTTAAAAAGAGGAGAGAGATGGTGAGGTTTTGGGTGAAAATAAATAGGTTCATTTTTAATGGGTTGATAAATGGGTCTTAAATGGGTTAGCTCTCTAACTCATTTAAGACCCATATATTTCAGTCTTGACTTATTAAAATTCATTATGGGTGCTTTAAGAAATGAGGCTTGACCCATTAACGACCAATTTAAACATAAATGGGTCAATGACCCATTTTAACACCTCTAGCAACGACGGAGAGGGCTCGGCCTAGACAAGCGAGCCAAGACAATTGCGCCGGTGACTCGCTAGTCTAGATGTGGAGTCTGTGAACCTTCAAATCTGGAGCTGGCGACGACGAAGAGTTCGGAAGGGGCGGCTCAACTTGGACAAGCAATGATGGACGAACAGATTTCTCTAGGGAACGAAAGGAAGAAGCTAAGAGGAGGCGGAACGGGAGAGAAGACTAGTGAGTAGAGTTTCGTGAAAATAATTGTATGGAATCTAGAATTGAACTGGTACCTCCGGAACCCGACTAGAACTAGCCAGTTTAGTCTAGTTCGGGCAATTTTTTGTTCGGGTGGTTCTATATGCTCACGTCTATAATTAGGAGTAGTAATATAAAGATGAAATGTGTTAATTATAATGGAATCTTCTGCTATATGTAGCCCTAATTTAAAGGTGAATTAGGGTAAAATCTTATATCACGATTTCTTTTTCTCACACTTAATCCTAACAAACACTCCTGTACTATTGATATACATATTGGCCTATACAGTGGGAAAATGCAGAAGTTGCGAGTCTACGAGACCGGTAATGTGCGGGCGGATTATTATGTTGTTGATTTTGGTTCGACTAGTGCATTGCAATGAATATGCTCGGAATCAATCCGAACGTTGATGGTTTCTTCACCAATAGACCTGTTAAAATGGGCCTTAAACTCATATATGATACATTTAAAACTTAAATGGGTCACTTAAATTTTGAAAAACCTATTTAAATAGGTTTAAAAATTGAAAGCTTGAAATAAATTGGTCTAAATGGGTTGGACTTAGAACCCTTTTTCAACCCAAGACTCACACACTCTCTTTCCCTCTTTAGCCTTATAAAAATATTTTTCTATAAAAATTGAAATTATAATTATTATTTTTAATTTTTTTTCTTTTTACTTTCCTTCTTTTTCCTTTCTTCTTTCATCTTCCTCGACCAGTGACCGGCACAGCAACGGCTAACAAAGCTTGAGCTAGCCGACCTTAGGCGAGCTCAAGGTCACCAACATCTAGTGAGGCTTGGCTTGCCGGCCGCCGCAAATGAGCGAGCGAGCGGCGAGAAGAAGAATGAAAAGGAAAAAAGAAAAAAAGAAAAAAAAATTTAAATTTTATTTTAAAAAAATAAAAAAAAATTATAAATTTGATTTTTCAAAAGAAAAATGAAAAAGAAAAAAATATGAAAAAGAGTGCGTGGAGGAAAATGTAATCATATTTTTCATACTAAATAGCAGAAAATATTTTCTAATTTTTTTTAGATTTCAGGCAAAAAACTAAAATATTATAATTTTCCTAAAAAAAAACCTCTTCCAAGAAACAATGAGGCTTATTTTTTAAAAAAATTATAAAATTGTTCACTAAATTTGTATTGTATGAAAGTGTTTTAGTAATACCGTGTAAAAAAAAAAAATATCTTATGAAATAAGCTTTTGTAGGTTTAGTTAAATGGGAATGGATTGGGTCGGGCATGGGTCGAGAATCTTACATTATGATAAATGGATCATAAACAAGTTAAATAGATTGATTTGAGTCGGATAATTATGATCCGACACAAATCCAATCCGACCCATCCATTTGATAGGTTTATCACCATTTAGAGTCTTGTCATCCTTCGGTGCTCTCAAACCTCAGTGAAGGAGGCAAACGGAACAGGGTCGTGCATTGTGAGATGACAGCTTCCGGTGAATGGCCGTATGGAAGGCCTAGAATGCAGGCGGGTGAATTCTACAACCTGCAGAATGGTTGGTTCTTTTTGTAATAGAACAGTACATCAATGCAAATGATTACATTCGACGCGATGTGCCGTTCTTTTCAGGCTTCAGACACTTCGTTATGGTAGTCATGCAAGTAGCAGAGTTCGTTTGGCCATTGAAGCTCTGGAGGGCTAATTTCAAAAATGTCGCCGCCTTAGAAGCAGGCGAAGAAACCGTAAGTGTCGCGACCAAATTTTCGGGTGTGAACCACCTAGGGTTTGGCTAATGGATTGTTAAGCCTAGACTTAACTCGGGCTCTCCCAAGCCCATACCAATTCGCGACTTAGGTTCAAGTTCTTAACATACAAATGATTTTCAATCAGGAGTCGCCACTAATCTATTTTTTGGTAGGTCGATTAGGAACCCAAATAAAGTAACGGGAGATTTACTTTAGGTTCAGAGATTTGTGAGTTCGGGGACTTGGTTACGTTAGATTTCTCTAACGCCCTTTCGGTACCTTTCTCTTTTATTTTGAAAAATGTTTGGCAAGCAGTTTGAATCAATTTTAATTTACTTTCCTAACATGTGAAGTGATCACACAGGTGCGCAAACCACCAATTTAACACCCAAGAAAGTAGATAAATAAAAAGCAGAACTTACCTTATAGCAACGAAAGCATCTGCGTTGTTAGATCAAAATTCACATCTGCAATCCTAGATATGACTTTTAATTAACACGACATCACTCAATTTTTGTTTTCACTTTTTTTAAACGAGAACACAGTCCATATGCAATGCAATGCTTTTAATCTAATATGAAATGATATGGTATGGTAACATGTCCTAAACTATATGAATGAGCAAAATTTTTTGTGATTTCTTAATGAACATGCAATAATTAAATATGCAATCTAAATTAACCAAGATGACCTAATTATAATGACGGGCAATTTCTAATTAAATGAAACTAGCAATAATCACTAAATGGCGTGCATTTTATGAGCCTAATTCTATATGACGTGCACATGATTCTTTCCATTCTAAGAAAAACATGCAATCTATCCTAGAAATTGAAACTAATTTAACCTAAGACAAATTTTATTTTTTCATGAAATTCGAAATTAAGGAAAATACAAAAAAAAAAAATAACTATCTAGATTAAGATTCTATCTAGCTTATATTAAGGATCACATCAGACTAGATCCTAATTTAAACTAAGATATTATCTTAACCTAGCAGACTCTAGCCTAAGATGCAAAAATCAATCTAAACTTAAAATAAAGCATGCAATTTATTCTACTATGCCATGACATGCAAGGAATGCCCTAATTCTAATTTTTTTTCTTTTTCTTTATGAAATTCGAAATTAAAATTAAACATGCAATTCAAATAAAAAAATGCAATTCAAATAAAAAAAAAAACTAACATCCTAAATGAATGGACTTTCTTTTTTAGTTTTCTTTTTCATGATTCAAAATAAAATCCCTATTCTAAACATGCAAGATAATAAAAACCTAATCCTAATTCAAACTTTTTTTTTCTCAAAAATAAAATCGATTCAAACCCCACGACAGCAAATCAGACTAGATAAGATTGATACCCAAAAATTGACGAACCATATCTCGCGCATGAGATCGGGTTGGCCAATTTTAAAATTAAATCGCGAATCGAATCTCGGGCGTGAGATCGGATTAACGATTTTGCAAGGGATTGCGAGTCGGATTTCGGGCGCGAAAATCAGACTGTCAATCCGTAATTTGAGGGGCTAATTCATAATGGAATCTCAATCATATGCATCGACAAATATCTCAAATAAGGTAATGGAATTTTCGAAAATAAAAAAAAGATAAGACTTTCACCTAATTTGAATATTGGTTTCCGAATTCCGATCCTCAAATGATTACTCTCGATGCAACGTGGTGGTGCTCGGTTGCTCGAAAGTCACCCGATGGGCTCCGCGAGACCTGCAAAACAAAAATTTGTAAACTCGGCAAGGGACTCGTCGGTGGACGGCGAATCTCGATCTCCCACTGTTGGTTTTGTGGAATTTGGTGACGCAAGGAAATCCACTAGCCTTCTGACAATCCCACTGATTGTCAAACTTCGACCTTCTAAAACCCACACTTAAATTTTCAACCTCCAAGGAAAAACTAATGGGCTTTGTGCAGGGCGTGGCTGCTTCGTTGTTGATGCCGGGCTAAAATTCGCTAATAAGAAATTCACCATAAATCCTGCAAGAGAAAATTTGCACACGAAGAAATTGTCCAGATTCGCCAATGGGCTCGCTGGACTCAACAACAAGGGCTGCTTCAGTATGGGTGCAAGGGAGACCGTCGCGTGCCTTCAAGAGCGAGTCAAGGGCAGCTAGTGCAATGCTACAGTGTGGACTCGCCCAGGCTGGTGTCACGGGAACAACCGACATGGTGGTGGTGAAGATCAGGACTGCGGCTCGTTCACTCGATCCAATACGGGAAGCACTGTAGCTAGCAGGAGCACAGCATCGCGGTGGGAGGAGTCGTGAAGCCAAGACAGCGAAGAAAATACCTCGCTCTAGCCTCTATTCTGTCTCTGGATTATTGTGTGCTCGGTGTTGACCAAGGAAGAGAGAGAGAGCCCCCCCCTCCTATGGGACGAAGCAAAGACCCCTCCTTTGTCTTCTTCTCCCTTTGCTTATGGATCTTCTTTTTTTTTACTGCAAGATGTTGACCAAAAGACCGCGAAGATCTGCTGGTTCAATTATTGAACACTTGGACTACTTGATAATTGCCGTGGAATTGGTAGCCCTGGCCGCACGAGGAGCAGCGACAATGACGTGGGCTCAACAGGAAGGAAGCAACGAGCCGACGTAGATCTCGTAGTTTTTTTGGAGATATCACGGCAAGGCCACCTTGTTGTCGGGAGGTAGGCGGGGCAATGGATTACCGTCTTGTGACGACGAATAGCGACAGCCGATTTGAAGCTTAGCGGCAAGGTCGCAACCACGAGAGGTTCGACATGTGATGATTAGCTGAACGCTCCTCACCCTCTCTCATGTTTTCTGCAGCCGTGTCTTCTCAATTGTGTGCCTCCTCCCGAAATCCTATGCGAACAACATATTTATAGGCCACCGATTAGGGTTTCAATTTTTCCAAATCGATATCCACGAAATTTTTTTTCAAATGCAATATTCGTTTTGCCGAACGCAATATTCACTTTTCCATTTGCCCTATCCGAAAAAATTAATCATATCCTGGAAAATTTCAAATTCATATTTTCATGAGATAATCTTCAATCATTAAAAAAAAGGGCTTGGGCCAATTTGCTCACTCCGTGGGCTTAGTTCGGCCTGTCAATTTAAAGCTCATAACCACTAATTCAAATCCACCCGTCACCGGTCAAATAAATAAATGCAGAACATGTAAATTAAAAATAAATGCACCTATATCTATATGCTATGCAATTAATATTTTTTCAGGGATAAAATTAACCCCTAATTTTTTATGCAATAAATAAATGACCAGATCGCCAAAATTTAGGTATCAACAGCAAGCATCCGATGCTTTGCCTCTAATATTTCGAAATGTGCCCCGCAGAATCAGTCAAGTCTAGTCGACAATCAGCTCCATAATCATAACAATCGAAATCCAATATGATATCAATGTACATTTTACGATGGCTATTTGCGCCTCGGTCAATTCGAACATCTTCACAATGATGCAGTCGCTTAGATCTTCAAGCCTACTTGAAGTTGCAACATGAAACGACAATAAAATATATTTACACTCTGTAAGCATTTGATGCTGGTCATCTGGTGTGTGCAGCGTCTTCGCAGTTTCTGCTGTACACCGTCGCGCAAATTGAAACCGTCGCGCAATCATATCGGCGGGCGATCAACTTCTGATCTCCTTTGCAAGCTCGAAACCCGAATCATCGGATGCGCAGCTCAGGCTTTCCTCCTCTTCTTGTTGTTTCAGGGTCTCGTAGAGAGGAGCATTCCTGGTCTCAGGAAGCCAGAGGCTCAAGACTCCACTGAAGATGGACAGCGAGCCGAACACGAGGAACGAGAACGACGGGCTCAGGCGGCCGACCGCGACCAGCAGAGGCGCGAGCGAAGCCCCCAACATGACGGCCTGGCGCAGCAAGGACACGGCGAAGCTCCTCACGTTGGTAGGGAACAGCTCGACGCAGTAGATGTACGACACGTCGAACGCCATGGAAGCGGCCATGAACCCCACCCCTTCGATGATGAGTTGCGCCCAGCTCCCCCTCCCGCTCCCGCCCGATTTATCCGCGTCCCCGCCGCCGCGGTTCTCTCGAGCGAAGATGACGCAGAGGATGCACGAGATTCCGGCTATGAAGGCGGACTGCGAGAAGAGCAGGCGGCGGTTCATGAAGCTCAAGAACACGCTCCCAAGGAGGACTGCGGGAATTTCCATCATCGCGTTGAGGGCCACGGTGAAGTAAAGATTGAAGTCGAGGTTTTCGACGTTCAATTGAATGCCGTAGTACACGAACCCGATCCCGAAACCGGCTAACATGATCAGGATCATTCTTTGAGCCGCCCATCTGGTCTTCCACAGGCTCTCCTCTGCTTCAGCTGCCATTGGTCCTCCTCCGTCCTCGGCTTTGCCAACAATTTTCGGCGGAGACGGATTGGAGAGGACTAGATTGGATGGCAGCTTCTTCCCGTTGAGTCTTGCGAACTTCTTCAACACGTCGAGCGCCTCTCCCTCGCGCCCCTTGACAAGAAGCCAACGCGGCGACTCGGAAACAAAAGGGACCAGGAGAAAGCAGTAGAGCAGGGGAAAGATGGATATTATCCTGTACAGGTCCCCCCAACAGTTCCTCGTCGGATAAGCGATCAAGGGGAGAGAGAAGAACCCCGCGGTGAAGAAGAAGAAGCCGTATTGCCCGACTTGCCCGCGCCATTTGCGGCCGACGGCTTCCGTGGAAAGGACGAGACAGCAAATGCCGATCCCCGATCGAGCGAAACCGTTGGCAAAGCGGAGGAAGGCATACGTCCACACGTCCGGCGAAAGGGAGGTGAGGAAACCGGTCAGGGTCGTCAAGACGCAGGCGATCAGCACGGTTCTCTTCCGGCCTAGGCGCGCGTCCGCCAAGTGACCATAAACAGCAGATCCTGCGCAGGAAAAAGCGAATAACGAAGACCATGAGAAATGATACCTCTGAGTAGGTGGAAAAGCATGCGGCTCTGTAAGCATGTTCAAGAGGCGGATCGATCCGACGTACCTAATAAAGAGCCGAGGAAGAAGAGAGAGGCGGGTACGGCAGCAAGGAACTTGCGGTCGCAAATGAGACCCCATTCGGCGATTATCGAGCTGGCGTTGCCGCCGACCCACTCCCAGGTCCCTCGCTCCAATCCACAAACGGAAGCGACGCCGCCTCCGTCTCCGCCTCCTCCTCCAGCAGCACCGATGCACGAACCCGGCGATTTGCACCTCCAGGCCGACGGCTGCGCGTCGGTGAAGATGGTGATCAGCGCGTTCTGGGAATCGAATATCCATGCGAACGACACCAAGAACACGTGCAGCAGCTGCGAGAACCCGAGCGACCCGACGTACTCCTCCAGGACTTCGTCCACGGTTAGCTCTAGCTTTGCGGGTGGTGACTCGATCTGCGTCGGGTCGATTTTCATGCGCACGAGTTGCAGTGCTTCTTCATCTTCCATTGTTGGAGGGAACGTAGCTAAAGCAGGGGGTGAATATTCGAAAAGCTTAGACTAGCCAAGATTCTACAACATGAACCTTTTGAAAATAATAAACCTTTTGAATCACGATGAAATATGCAAATTATACGTCTGCCTGCTTTCTAAGAAGAAACTGGGAAATAGATTTTTAACACTCCCGGCTTCTATAATTATACGAAATGGTTTATGTATCGCAATACGAAATTATGGTAAAAAAACAAAACAAAAATGAAGCGCAACATTTTGGCGTTTGTTTATGTTGAAAGAAAATCAGTTTTTGAAATTTAATGAGATAAGAGGACTTCTTTTATAACTAGGAATTAGAGCAGAAGAGACTTGTGAAGAGGAGCCATTCGTTTTTCTGTGGCAACAATGCATTCTTCTGTATTCCACAGTAAAAATCAAGATAGTTGGTGATTAGTCAAATCAAGACAAGACATTTTTACGATGAGATGATTATCTTAAGTAGATAAATCCCAGAAGCGCTAAATTAACTCATAAATAAAATAAGAATAAGACACGATAGCCGAAACAGGCGGCGAAAACAGGAGTTCGTTTGCAATAAGCAGCCCGAGAGTATTCACATCATCTATCCTGCATGCAATGACATGATATAATGGTAGGTTAACCCTAATTAACTTCATTATCATCCATGCTTAACACAAAACCCCTCAATTCAAAGAGTTTCAAGCTATTCTCAAGTTTCATTATATTCCACGTGGATGTGACTGACCAATGTGCTGAGTGCAAACTGCCAACGAGGCTAAAGGGAAACGCCCCGCCTTTCACTACTATCCTTCTTTTCCCCGGGAAACCATTTTTAAAAGGGAAAAGCACCAAAATAGTCCTAAATCTTTTCATATCAGTACCAATTCAGTCAATCCGGCTAATTTAAGCCAGAAATTGCTGATGTGGCCCGCCGGCGGTCTTATGTGGCGCCACGTGGACAAATTTGATATTTTTATATATATTTTTTCATATATTTTTTTAAAATTATTTTTTTCCTTTTTTTATTTTTCTTTTCTCCTTAGCCCTTGGCCAGCGAGGTCGCCGGCCGGCCGACCATCGCCGGCCACAGGTTGGTCGGGGCGAGGGGCCTCGCGCCCTCGCTTGTGGCCGGCGAGGGCGTTGGCCCCCGCCCAAATCTAGGCAAGGGCCGAAACCCTCGCCTGTTGGTCGACGAGGGTGCGGCGGGCCTCCCCGAGATCCAGGCGAGGGCTGCCGTGCCCTCGCTTGTGGCCGACGAGGGTGCGATGGCCCTTGCCCAGATCCAGGTGAGGGCCGCCGGGCCCTCGCCTGTGGCTGACGAGGGCGCAGAGGCCCTCGCCTAGATCTGGGCGGGGGCCGACGCCCTTGCTTGTGGCCGACGAGGGCGCGGCGGCCCTCACCAGTGGCCGGCGAGGGCGTGGGTCCCCTCACCCCGACCAGCCTATGGCCGGCGATGGTCGGCCGGCCGCCGGCCGACCATCGCCGGCCAAGGGCTAAGGAGAAAAGAAAAAGAAAAGAGAAAAAAAAAGGAAAAAAAATAATTTAAAAAATATAAAAAATATATAATTTGTCCACGTGGCGCCACATAAGATCACCGGCGGTCACATCAGCAATTTCCGGCTTAAATTAGCCAGATTGACTGAATTGGTACAAATATGAAAAGGTTTAGGACTAAATTGGTCCAATTGAAAAGTTTAGAACTGACTTAGTACCAATACAAAAGGTTTATGACTGTTTTGGTACTTTTCCCATTTTAAAATGCTTAGTGCTCCACCACTCTGCTTCATCACGTTCTTTAAGGCAAGTGCAAGGAAACAGAATTCCTTTAATCTCATTGGAAGTTTTTTTGGTCTCTAAAGGCAAGATGATGTCACTGTCTAAGATGTTGACGTTAATGCTACTTCTGAAATATGAAAGAAAACGGAAGAATGAAATTTTGGGTGGAAAGTGGGAAAAAATAACCCAAATTTCGTAAATTTTCTCTCCAAATTCCCTCGCTCTTCATCCCAGACATAGCATGAGAGAGAACTTCAAATCCCGGTTTCATTATCACCGTAGAGATTATGTGGCTAATAACTCCAGTTCTAGGGTCCATAAGGTCAATGTTTGTGAAGCGAGGCTATGTTCAACGACATAATTGTAAATTTTTTGAATTAGCTTATCTCAATCATTCATACATATTTAAGTGGACACGATGTCATACAATGTTATCATTACAAGTAGTGTTCGAAACCCAAATTTAAACTGTTCTCCAAAGCAAAGTAATGGAGTGTGGTTTCCTCTGTTAATGAGAAACGTCGTGATGATTGCGTTGCTATCCTATCACAACCATGTAAAGTGGCGCACGTATTAAGGCACTTGAATCACCTAAACCTCCTTTTTAAGAAGTGACAATCCGAGCAAGACTACTACTACACCCGGCCCTGATTTGATTTTCCAGGTTTTTCACTTCTTCGCGATACCTCGGAGAGGATGATGTCCACGTCTTCTTCTTTTTCAGGATTAGAGTATCTGCCGTTCATCCCCCACCATCCGTGGAGGGGAGAAGCTTCATGCAAGAGGATCTTCTGTTTATCCCACTATTTCTCATCCTGGAAATTGGGTAAGGGTCAAAATGGACCTGTTCATCGGTTCCACATGTGCAATTGATCCTATATGAACAGGATTAGTAGTAAGTGAAATGCGTGGAAGCCACCCCTCATCAAATGGCCGACTCGGACCGACCAACTCAGTCTAAAGGTAAAAAATTTTGGATGCACTATAACACCATATATACCCAATAGGATCATGCTAAGTTGCTCTTAAACAGCATGTGTGCTACTTAACATGATTCTTTCGTGATATAAAACATGAACTCTCGTCCAATTTCACTATGAATGGCGTGAAACAGGTGGAAAAAAAAAGGTCCTTGTGGGCGCTCTTCCCATGCAGTATACATGGCGGGACTGTTGCTTCTTCAATGGGGAGGACGTGTATGATAGACAAATAATAGTGAGTGGAGAAATTTAAAAATGACAATAGATGCACAAAAAGCTTGTGGCCACATTCTTTGTTTAACAAAATTGACGAATCATTTCTGGCTCCCTCTAAAAAGAGATCACATGCTAGAATCTTATAGGGCGTGATGAGTTATGAATGAAATTTAAACTAAACTACTGAAGCCAATGGATGGCTCAACAGAAGGCTCAGTTCCCACCATCTTCCTACATCAGAATTCAGGTTTGAACAGTGTCTGATAAAAACTCAAGTGTCCACTCACTTCCAAGATTGTTCATGAACCCTAACCAACAGACATTCCAAGAGGCCTATGTTCAAAGCCAATCCAGTAATCATTAAGCATCCCGGTGAAGTACTACTATTTAGCTAACACAGCACCTACTTGGAGTAAGCATGCAAACATTCTCTCACCACAAAGGAAAATGTGGAATGCTTATATTCATCTCTCGACAAAATCACATCCTGTGGCGTCTTGACTCTTCAGAATGGTCAAATCATACAAAAAGGCAAAAAGAGACTGTTGGACATACAATAAGGGAGTCTCAGAGACAGTTAGCTAGCCCGAAAATCCAAGAAGAGATGCATTTTCTGCAAGAGGAGATCGCGACTGCCAAATGGAGGCTTCGCATTGATGGTCCAATCCTTTTCAAGAATGCCAGACTTGGCACTGGCAAACATTTCGTCGTGGAAGGCAGACACTATTTGGTAGATGGATGTCCTAAGAACATCAGCAATAGCATATGCTTTAGAATGCAGAGGAGAACCTCTTTTCTTACTCATGGTACTGGATGGAAAATACTTTCTTCCAGCATTTGGGGTTGCCCATTTAATACCCCCGGCTCCCATAAACTGGTGCTGGGACTGCAAGTGGGTCCTCTTCCCCATGAATGATTCAACCGCGAGTAGGCAAGACAATAGGGTAGATAAAACAGCAGCGTTGCTGCCAGAAAGCTGAGCAACGCCATATCTGTCCTCCTTGTGTGAGTGCACAGTCAGAGAGGCAGCAGCTCTGGCACACCACGCATACAGCTGTACAAAATCAAGAATATACAAAACTTTGAGTCATTAGAACTATAAGCCTTCATGATTCAGCAATATAATTTTCTTTGCTACATCTAGTTAAAAATGACAGTCAAGTAACATGGCAACCTCCAATGAGAAAGAAGCTTAAGTTGTTTAGGCTCTCTACTGGCATAGGCACTTTAAAGCATAAGTCCTAAGCTCTTTCGCCTTTCCATCTTCTAACTTTTGCTCCAGAAGCTCTCTTGGGAAAGTAAAACACCAACCCCCCACCCCACCCTTTTCCTTTTTTCTCCTTTCCAGTACACGTTAAATCTCGATTCGCAAGTTGACAACTGAGATTACTAATAAAGATATATAGATTACTAAGTTTGATAGGGTGGTGTGACTTCTAGCAAAGCTAAAGCAACCTAAAAAAGGAAAAAGAGAGATGACTAGCATTCAAACCCAAAGCTTTCTCAGGTTGTCCACTGACACCCATCAATAGTGTGTGTGTGGAATGGGGGTAAAATTCTGTTGATAATGCACATGTCATTTCACAGATACATTCTCCAGATCAGTATGTGACAGAGAAGGCAAATGTTCAATGGCACATGCATTTAATTGCTAAAAGGGACATGTAGAGGCATTTAACAGCCAAGTACCCAAGCATGGCTGATATATACAGTGGATTGATTTGCAAACAAAGGTGCTTTCAAATAACATTCATGTCACAAATGTGAACTGCAAAACAGAACTGCGTCATTAATTTCCAGAATGTCAAGTTTAAGCATGACAAAAGAGAAATGCATGCTACGGTAGCATCTCTAATGTTCTGCAAATAAAGTACAGAATGAGAATTGCACACTATACAAACACCAGAATACGTGCAGGAAGCAAAAGGTGACAAGGACGGATAGTTTGCCATACCTGATAATGATGTAGTGGTTCATAGCAAGATGAATCAAGCTGAAGGTCGGTAGGGGACAGTAACTGATTTGAAAGTGGGTAGCTTTTATCGGCAGAAGTTTCCAGACCTTCAGCTAATTTTGCTGCTAGCTTTTCCAAAGGCCTCAGGCATACAGCTATAACTCTTTTGTAAGTGTCGCCAGTTTCTTCAAAGAAAGCAGCTCGACGCCAAGTGTCCACATTATTCTCACTAATCATGCAGAGATCAAGATAAGCAAGATAGTGAACAAGTGAACTTGGGTGACTTTCCTCCAAGGCTGCAAGAAGTGGTTCGCTTGGATTTGTTTCTGCTGCAGCCGATCCTCTTGGGGGAGCAAATATGAACCTCTTTGTATGTAAGACCTGAAGCCACACGAAAGATATCAGACAGAAGGAAATCTTGGCAAGGAGACATGTAAATAAGGAAACAGCTCAGCAATACAAATGACACAACTTCAGCAAATCCTCCACCACATGAAGAAAAGACACAAGAAAGCATATATTGTTCACGAAAACAAAACATGGTCATTCAACTTAGTACATGAATACACCAGAACGAAAAATAAAAAATTGTCTTTCCTTTCAACAGACCAACAGTTTTCTCCTACGAAACTTTTTATCCCACAGGCACAGAGGTATTATGATTTCCAATCCTTGCCTTCATCTGTTATAATATAAGATGCCACTAAGCCACAAGGGCTTCGGCAATCTTTCATCTTCTTTATCTGGAAGCTACCACCAACTCTTCTTACTCAGATTTATCTCCTCCGAGCCGTTTTCTTTAAAAAAAAAAAAAAATCATTCTTCATGACAAAAGCTTAAAATGAACAGGTCTACCAATCTAACATCTTCTTGGCACTAAATAAAGGAAAAGGGTTCCAAAAGATCATGTAAAAACCACTAATAAAGATCGAAAAAGAATAATTTGAGGCATACACATGGTGGTTGCTCATAAAGAATGCTGGTTCTTGGTTCAAAAAAGCTCTTTATTTCTCCGGAATATATAGCCAAAGGTCAAAGGTTTAATCGTATTAGATAAAAACAGATTAATGATTGTCAACACGAATTAACTCATTAGATTTAGCCCCATAAAAACCTAACTCATCTTCAGTCACTTCAGGATCAATCATGTTTCATTATTGTAGGAATTTATGGCTAAAAAACATATCTGGAGAGGAAAAAAAAAAACACGAGATATGTGCCTGTGAAGTAAAAAATTCCAGTTCTGCGGTAACAAGATCAAGGATTCAGAAAGCCATTCCATAAGATAGATGATGAAGCCAAGTTTGCACATATTTTACATCTATCAAAAGGGAAATTAACATATACAAACCTTACATACGATACGCGAGCGCTATAGCCACAAGCACTAACCTGGTGCAAATGATGACTCAATTCCCAGCAGAGGAAAACAGCAAGAGTGCCCATGTAAAAGATAATTTGCTCAAGCAAGAATCTTCCCATGCTAGTCTGAACGTAGTGATGATCAGGAAGAAATGCTAACAGCAGAGATGAAAATACATAGGCAGCGCCAGAAAATTTAAAAGCATTTCTGGCAGCAGAAGGCAATCCCATCTTGAAGCTGAAGTATAGTGTCCGCTGTTTGGTAGAAATCAATGTCAGAAATCATGTGCAATACTTTAAAAAATAGAGAAATCAACCTACTAAGTGAAATTCAGAAATGAAGATTCTGTAATGGATAAACCAATAAATTCCACAATTCAACTTGCAGATCCTCTCCCAATTCACCAAGGCATCTTTAGTAAACCACTCTGATCATACGTTTCACTAAACAGGTTGCAATCACTTATCTAGGGTCCTACTGAAAGCTAACCTGAGTAATCACAAACTCTGCCAGCCAATTCAAGAGCCACATCAGCACCAGATTATTTGGCAGTTTGCAGTTTAACTTTTCCATAATTTTAAACTTGAGGCAATCACCATCTTCCATGTAAAAGAAGGTAGAAACTCGATGCAAAAGCCATGAAGTTGCTGTTTCAAACCTCCCCAACCACAGGTTAGCCACACTGCAACTAAGGTAGCCTATGGCCAGTGCTTGTGTGTGCAGCCATGTGAACATGTTGCCCCCAGTCAGGAGTAATCGTGCATGGGACATGGAACTTTCTCCACCAGTGAGCAGTGGCACCCAAAAGAACTAGTAAGCACCTTTTCGGTAAATATGTTTATCGCATGCCATGCATAAATTCCAAAGGAGACTGCATAAGAACTAACAATACAAAGTACGCTTGATGGCTTGACCCATATATTCCCACCCATCCCAGAGGTAGATCTCTACATTAGCACTAAAAATAACCTCCTTCGTTAGCTGGCAACAAATTCAGGCTATTCTGCTCCTTCATTGATGGGGAGGTAATTGCATTCGTTCTTTGCGACTGTGGCATTAATTCACATTATACTAATCAATAAAAATCTTATGTCATGATAGTTTTGTGTAAGTCGACATTCTATAAGTTCACTTGTACTCCCATCTGCGATTAATACCCCTTCCATGATAACATTCATCAGTTGACTACTTCTGCAGTTTAGAAACTTAACCAGACAGTTTTAACATAAACTGCGGCAATGATTTTCTTTTCCAACTAACACGAAAGTTACACACTGAAACCATATAAAGGATAAACAAAAAAGGCAGAGAGGTAAAACGTTGCATAGTAGACTAAACTTACGCAATAAATTCGAAGCTAACCATCAAGAACCAATCCAGACTCTCAACAATAAATTAATTCTGGACCAACCTGAACGATGGAAAACTTCAATACCCATCTCCGCTTATAAACATACAACGCCCCGTACAACAGCCCAACCACGAAACCTCTAAACCCCACCACTCTCCCGATCGAATCCCCGGAGCTCACCCCCAGCACACGGCCGCCGCGCCCACGAAACTCGACACCGCGCACGCCACGACGAACGTGGCGATGGCCAGCGAAGCCCTAGCCCGGCGCCGCAGCTCGGACGGCGCCGGCCGCGACTCGACCGCCGACCGGACGAGGCCGAGGGCGAGCTCGAGAGGCGAGGCGGCGCGATCGGGCTGCGGCGAGGAGAGGAAGGAGAGGGAGGCGGAGAAGAGGAGCTGCGAGAGGTGGAAGGAGGCGAAGCGGAGCAAGAAGGCGAGGATCGAGGAGGCGGCGCCGCCGGGGGCGGAGGGGGGGGGGGCGGGGCGGAGGGCGGGAATGGCGGCTCTGGAGAGGAGGAAGAGGAGGGTGGTGGGGATCGATTGCCATATGAGGAACCCTAGGAAACGCTTCCTGGGGATGGTGTCGGGAGGCAAAGGCGGCATCTTTTTGGAAGGGGGAAGAGAAGGGGAGTGGAGCTGGGGGTGACTTTGAGGAAGACGATGGAAGATGGAGCGAGCGGGAATTTTATTTTCTCTCTCTCTCTTTTCCTTTTCTTTTCTGCAGGGGTTTCTCCTCTCTCTGTCCGCGAGATTCGTTCAAGATTTGGGGTTTTTACCCCCCTTTTTTTTTTGGGACGGTCAGTCAAGAGTCAAGAGTCAAGACCAGTTTGGTTCGATTTTCATTTTGCAGTAAAATTCACGTTAGGAAAATAAGCTGAAATGTCTTGAAGTCATGTTTGATTTGAATTATTTTCTCCATGTTATAAAAAGCTTCCTTCTACATTAAGAAACTTTCTTTTTTTTTTTTTTGGTTCTGTTCGAAACGAGGATTCTAAAAAAATGACATTTTCCCCTAGTTTTATCGTAATATAGTACCCCTAACTTATTTTTATCCAAACATATAATTTTCATTTGTTTTTTTACGGATCGACACAATTTACATTCTTGATTTTGAAAATTTACCATTTGTATCTTACTCTTTCCTCTTCTACAATATGTAAAACATAATTTTTTTCATACAAAACCCACAAATAATGTAAATATTTTGAATGAGCTGATGTAAATCGGATTTAGACAAAATCTTCGGAAATATTTGCGTAAAAAGGGATGACCAATCTAGAAGTAGAGCTTCTTTTGCCAGGCTCGTGATTTAGTTTTTGTTCCATCATTTCTTTCCTCCTTCCTTTTTGTCAAAGATCACATTAGCAACAGCATAAAATGATATTATTGATAACCATGATAAGACATGGCGAGATTATATTGCGTCACACAGGAGGCGCATAACATTGCGACAGTTGCCTTGATACGGTTTTGCCAATGTCGTCGAAACAGAAAAGGACAATGACATTTGTTTTATTGCATCTGGGCATCATTCTTATTGAGTGCAATCCTGGTAAGTATGACTTCATATGTTTAGCATGTGTTCCTGAGGTCAATCTGAGAAACAGTAGAGCTTCTTCAGGGATATTGTATGAGAGTAAAATGAATGTCATCGTGAGACACCACCAATTCGAGGGGCATAGTACTCGATCCCTCCTGGTTGAGACGAGTGGTTTTGCCTGGCAATCTTCCTCCCTGAGAATAAAAACCTTTCATCATAGGTTCTTTAATACTCATTTTCTCCTCTAAAGTTCCCTCAAACTAGAGCAAAACTATATGGTTTGTCCAGGTTTGTGTCTCCATTTGCATTAGATCGCCAACTGCTCAAGGCAATGAGTTTCTAAAGAAATTCAGTGTGATTTCATAGTTTATGTTTCAGTTTTGCGTTTGTGTGACAGCGTGATGCGTGCTTCTATGTTTTCATTTTACTTTTGCCATTTGCCAACAAAATCATGTCACTTGCCTTGGTTCTGAAGTCGCCTCTGGAGGTGCATTCTCTGGCTTTGGAGCTGGTTCTTGGGGGTGTGGTTTTCCAGCACTGGTGTTTGTTCTTGGGGTTCTTCAATCCGGACAGGAACGTTGTTTGCCTTTTTTCATGTTCAAATGAATCAAAAACCTTCTCCAGTCAAACAGAAGCCTTACAAATCTTAAAACTCAATGACTTACCGAGTTCCTAAACTGGAGATTGTACAGCATCTGGCTAGTTTCTGTTCCTTGTTCATTTGCCTCCAAACTCCTTACCCTGACCCCATGTTCAAGAGCGTCATTGCATAGATCTTCCATGTATAGCTGCCAAGAAGCACAATCAAGGATCAAATAAAAGTTGTGCACAATGAGTTGACTCGTTTATCCAACTTTTTATACTGATCAGTAGTATATGCGGTGAAGACCAGCTATCGAGATGCTGTTCCAATATTCGGGATGCTTTTTGCATTTCTTGAAGAAATCAGCGATCTTGTTGCTTGATTCATCATCATTGTTGTGGGATCAATGAGAAACTCTGAAACACCATCAACAATCATTTCTGCAGAGCCCCCTGGATTAGACCAAGCCGTTTGTATCGTGCAGCTGCACAAAGGCTCCCCGTGTATCTCCAATACAGTGGTAAAGTTCTCCTATCCAACATCTGTCAATTTGAGCTGCTATCCATCTGAACTCCCTTGAGTTGGTATTTTTCTATCAAGGAGTGAATTCTTTTTATTTCCGCAGTTTCTTCCCTATCTTCTGATTTCGCTGGGTCAAAGAATCCTGTGATATCCACCAGATTCACCAAACTTCTCAGCCTTCTGTTCTTCCCATACCACTCAGTTAGACCAGAAATATTTTTCATTTTATCAAGCCTTGCCATAGAAAAAATGATTGGTTGCTTCCGATTGGCAATCCCTGTCCACATATAC
Source organism: Eucalyptus curtisii (assembly GCA_017140595.1). Taxonomy (NCBI): domain Eukaryota; kingdom Viridiplantae; phylum Streptophyta; class Magnoliopsida; order Myrtales; family Myrtaceae; genus Eucalyptus; species Eucalyptus curtisii. The sequence goes on along the minus strand of CM029504.1, from coordinate 30,352,227 downwards.
AAGAGTTAAAAATGTATGACATAAAACACAAATTTTCCCTCCCTCTATAAACAGATTGGAAAGGGACTAACAGATGCTCGTTGTTGCCTCCTTGTTGTATAGTAGTTCCTCAATAGCGGGGTGAACATTAGTCAGCCTTCTTGCTTTCTGTGTGAAGGGGTACACAGAATTATCAGCCCCTGGACAAGCGAGATTGAACTTCAGTTCAAAAACATTGATGCCAGAGACACCTGAAAAAGCCCTGGGACGGTAGATGTTCTGTAACTTTCATATGCCCCAGGCATGGATTGGCTGGAGAAATTAACTTTCCTGATGAACATCATTGATAATAAGTCACTTAACAAATTTGATCAGGTTTGAAGGACCAAAACTAACCTTCCTGCAATTTCTTTGTATGTGCTGGTTATGACGTAATCGATCTGATTCATCGCAATCAAGTCTGCAGTAAATTGACATGAATAGTGGTATTTTGAATCAAGCTCCTTCCACTGAGCGTCCGAGTCCTCGTAATTGATGTTCTCTAGGGCATGAGCTATAGTACCCTGGATTGGATGCAGAAGAAGCCAACATTTGGTAGCAAGAAAACAACTCATAAGATTTTAGGTCTTCCATGGGCTTTGCAGAATTAGCCAGGAACAAGAGGGAAATGGCAGAATAATTAAGATTGCCAAACCCGTGTTATTTCTAGTTTGCTAGCAGTAAGTGATGCCACCAGGTTTCCATCTAAGTAGCTTCCAAATATAAGATCCGGTTTGGAATCCATGTGTTTCATGATCTTTGCAGCCACATCCTGACAAAATGAACATATATATATATACACATACACATACACATACACATACACATACACATACACATATATATAAGACAATTATGCACCAACCTCCATAATACTTAAAAACTGCTGACAAAGCAAAAAATTATAGAATGAATGCCTGAGCAAATCTTTCTAGGAAAGGATAGATACCGAAACGGGACACCCATTGGTGGAGAACGACTCCTTCTGGTGTCTCAAAAAGAACCCGAAGAATGTAAGAGTGCTTTGTCTTGAAGATCGGCTCCAACTCCTCGTCACACTTGGTCTGCTTTGCATCAGGGATAAGTCGCGTAATCTGCATAAGTGGAATTGCAAACGATGACACAGAGCATTCTTTCTATTTGTGAGTTAATGTTATCTAGACGAGAGAACTAATCTCCATGGCCTTGAAAGTCAATCACCACAAGAATGTTAGGCTCACTGCAAGGCCCTGCTGCTTAGTTCTCAGGAGCAGTTCTTCAAAGCCCTCACTTGATCTAAAATGTAAACCACCGGCAGAGATCGTGCATCATCATAAAATTTATGTAGTCATATTTGCACCGTAGATAATTGACAATCAAAAGTAGTGATAAATGGAATTTCGTTTTGCAGTTTACTACATTTAAACGACTCGCAATAATCACATATTTAGTACCATGCCACCTGTATGTGGCAACCCAAGGGCATCTGACTGGCCGAAGTAGCCACAAGGAGAGATTATGACAACATCGAAAAACATAGGAAGCCTGCTAATGAACAGGTACATTTCTTACCAGGCCGAAGCTTGAAGCAACTCGAACAATGCATGGTTTCTTTCACCCTTTCTGAAGTAGCCCTCCAACCTTTTCCAAAGCCCGGTTCCTTAATCCTGGAAAATAGATAATCGGCAAGCCAAGTTTAATTGCAATACAAAAAGGGAGTTGAGCAGTTTTCTTTTCCGCAAGCGAGGACAAACTGATAACCTCTGCTCAGAGTTCTCTATAGGCGCATCTTTCAGAAATGTGGAGCTTAGAATGCACCCACGGTGGCCTCCAAGAACCTGAGCCCTCTCAACGTTGTCTTCAATTGATTGCTCCGCTTCTTCCATAACCTCCCCACGTTTCATCAACCTTAACCCAGTTGACACAACCTTTACCCAACCAAGAACCAAATCAAGAAACGAGTGAACTTCATGGATTTCCATTTGACACGCCCAAAACACACACACACACACAAAAATCGAGAACTTAGGAACCGGACCAGATTTCAAAATGTCGCCTTTAGCTCCTGAAATCGACTTTAAAGTACCTGCCTGACTTCATCACATCCTGCATAATAACGACACCAAACCCGCTCTTTTAATGGCTGAACCTGAGGCCATTTCCGCTATTCAAGAAGCGCGAGAAAGCTGCTAAACCGAGAAGACTTGGAATTCTCAAACGAGCTCTTGTTCCTTCTTGCCTTGATGGGAATGTGCATATATCGTGAGAGAGTTGCGGGAGAGGAGAGAGGCATGGATTGGGAGGAGGAGGACGAACAATCTTTGTGGAAATAAGCGGGGAATTGCGAATATCTAATTCAAGAAAAGAAGTTAAGTGTCGGAAAACTAACTTCTTTGTCGCAGGTAAACCGTCCGGTCCTCCCCTTCTCCGGCTAGCAATTTTGAAAAAGAAAATTCAGCGAAGTCTATTAACTCATTGTGTTCTCTCGTTTCGACCTCGCCGCCGCCGCAGCTCAGGCGACGCCCGCAGCGGCGACTTCATTGCCGAGCGGACGAGCCCGAGGCCGAGCTGGAGTCAGCGAAGCGGGGCGATCGGGCTGCGGAGAGGAAAGGAAGGAGAGGGAGCTGCGAGAGCTCGGAGGAGGCAAAACAGAGCAAGAAACAGAGCATCGACAGCAACGCTCTGCTGCGAATGTGAGCGGGTTTGAGGATGATGACAATGATGATGCTGCCACAAGGATAATTTCACATAATTAAGAAAATAACGGTAATCTTGAAATTGTGGGCTGCCTAGAACTGGAGGTGGGACTTCTTTGCCGGGCTCATCATTGACCCTCTGTTCTCCTCTTTTTGCTATTTGTTAAGAACAAGCAGTACACTCGAAGATCACAGTAGTAACTACAAGAAGGAAGTTATTGTCTTATTGATAATCAGGATGAGGCAAATCTGCTAGTTTTATTATCTGTTTTTTACAAGAGATGCGCTTTCCATTGCAACAGTTGCTTTGATACACCTTGCCAGAAAAAGAAAATTGAGCATAAAACGAAAATGACATTTTGTGTTATTGAATCTGGGCTTTATTCTTATTGAGTGCAGTTTTGGTATGACTTCAATGGCTTGCCCATGATGCCCCCTGAGGTCAATCTGATTCTGAGAAATAAAGCCTCGACAGGGCGTAGTATGAGATCAAGATGAATGTCATCGTGAGGCACCACAAGTTCCAGGGGCAAGTTATTTCGCCCCCTATCCTCGAGGCGAGCGGCTTTTCTTGGATATCTTCCTCCCTGAGAATCAAAAACCTGGTTAGTTCATCATATCCCTCTGGGTTCTTTGATACTTGGCTTCTTTTGCATAAGTTCACTGAAAACTTTGTTAACAGAATGATGTGGTTTGTGCATTTGATTGTGTGCCTCTCCGTGTGCATTAGATTCACTGACAAATGGAATAACTGCTCAAGGCAAAACGATGGTTTGGGCAAAATTTCTCACCTTGGAGGTTTCGGGATCGTTTGCCCACTATAAAATCTCCTTTGGTCACTGAATGATCGCAAAGTGTTAGTTGCATTCTAAAGAACTTCAATGTGCTTAGATGGATTAAGTTTCAGTTCTCGTTGTTAAGTGACATTCGATGTTGTCATTTTGGTTTGCCAACAAAATCATGTCACTTGCCTGGGTTCTGGTGTCGCTTTTGGACTCTCTGGCTCTGGAGTTGGCTTTTGGGGTTTCCTCTCCTCCTTTGCCCCTTGTTCTTGGGGTTCTTCGGTCGGGATTGGAACGTTCTTCACCTGTTTTCACAGCTCAAATTAATCAAACCATCTTTTCTCGAATTGAAAAGAAAGCCTTGTAAGTCTCCAACTGAGTTAACTCACCAACTTCCTGAAATGGAGATTGTACATCATCTGAATGTATCTTGTCTTAGCAAGTTTCTGTTCCTTGTTCATATGCCTCCAAACCCCATACGTGGACCCCATGTTCAAGAGCTTCTTTGCGTAGATTTTCCACGTATAGCTGTGAAGAAGCACAACCAAGGATCAAATAATTGTTTCGTATGATGAGTCACAATACTTGCTAAGTTATATTTACCACTCATATATACGCTGAAGACCGCCTGTTGAGATCTTATTCCAATATTCAGGACCTTTTTTGCATTTCTCGAAGAAATCAGCAATCTTGTTGCTTGACTCGTCGCCATTGTTGGGATCAATGTGAAACCCTGAAACACCATCAACAATAATCTCTGCAGGACCACCTTGATTAGTGGCGAATGTGGGCAATCCACAGTTCATTGCTTCAATGACAGTGAGACCAAAAGCTTCATACAGAGCGGGCTGCACAAAAGCTCCTTTGGTATCTGCAATACAGCGGTATAGTTCTCCATTTCGATATCTGTCGGTTTGAGCCGCAATCCATCTGAACTGACCCTTGAGTTGGTATTTCTCTATCAAGGCGTGCATCTTTTTAATTTCCGCAATTTCTTCCCTATCTTTTGATTTCGCTGGGTCAAAGAATCCTGCTACAACAACAAGATTCACCAAACTTCTAAGCCTTTTGTTCTTCCCATACCACTCAGTTAGTCCAGTGATATTTTTTACGGTATCGAGCCTTGCCATCGAAAAAATGATTGGTTTCTTCCGATCAGCAAGAAAACACCTGTTCATATATACAAGAGTTAACACCGGGAACATGCCTCGAAACCCAAATGTTCAAGCCAAGATAAACTAATAGGGAAGGGACTAACAAATGCTCGTTGTTGTCCTCCTTCTTGTATAGTAGTTCTTCGATGGCAGAATTAAAAGAAGTAAACCTCTTTTGTTTCTGTGTATAGGGAAAATACACAGTTTGATCGGCACCTGGGGCAGCAATATTGAACTTCGGTTCGAAAACATTGATGCCAGAGACCACACGACAAAGCCCCGGCATAGTAAACACTGTGTGACTTTCATACTGTCCGGGCCTAGTTTTGCTGAAGAAAGATAATTGTCTTTAGCATCACTAGAAATACTTTGACCGACATATTTTATCAACTTTGAAGGATACTGAAACTAACCTTCCAGCAATTTCTTGGTATGTGCTGGTAATGACAAAATCAGTCTGGTTCATTGCAATCAAGTCCGCAGTAAATTGACATGAAAAGTGGTATTTTGGATCAAGCTCCTTCCACTTGACATCCGAGTCCTCATACTTGGTTTTCTCTAGAGCATGAGCTATGGTACCCTGGATAGAGAGGAAGCCAACATTCAGCAGCAAAACAATAAATCATAAGAATTGAAGGTCTTCCATCCAATTTTGTGGCATTATTCATGAGAGAGAGGGAAATGGTAACCTGTGTTATTCCCAGTTTGCTAGCCATGAGAGAAGCCACCAGGTTCCCATCTGAGTAGTTTCCGATTATGAGATCCGGTTTACAATCCATGTGATCCATGATCTTCACAGCCGCATCCTAATGAAATAACAAATGTATCGCCAAAAAATTAAGCACCAACAATCATATGAACTAAAAGTGACTGATCAAACAATGAAATCCAGAATTTTTGCCTGAGCAAATCTTTCTAAGTAAGGATAGATGTCAAAACGGGACACCCATTGGCGGAGAACATCTCCTTTTGGCGTCTTAAAAGGGACCCGAAGAATGTAGGAGTGCTTTGTGTCAACGATGGGCTCCAACTCCTGGTCGCACTTGGTGTTTTTTGCGTCCGGTATGAGTCGCGTGACCTGCATAAGTGGAATAGCAAAAGATAAGATGAAGCAGACTTTCATATTGGTAAATTATCGACATCTAGAGAACTAATCTCTCTGTGAGTTTGTGAGTGACTCACCACAAGAATGTTAGGCTTCACTGCAAGGCCCTGCTGTTTAATTCTCAGGAGCATTTCTTCCTCTAAAGCCCTCACTTGATCTAGGATGTAAACCACCTAGAGAAATTGTGCAGCATAAGATTCTTTTTTATATCTTAAGTCAGATTTGTACCATGAGAGTCATGAAATTAAACTAGTCCACTTTTATCATGCATGGATTGCCTTTCATTTTTGCAGTTAAACATTTGATTCGTAGTATCCATATATTTTTTAGTACCTGGCCACCTGTATCTGGCAACCCAAGGACGTCTGCCTGGCCAAAGTAGCCATGAGGAGAGAATATGACGACGTTGAAAATCATAGGAAGCCTGCTAATGAACGAGTCCATTTTCTCTGAGTCCGGAGCTTGAAGCAACTCGGACAGAGTATGCATCGTCTCTTTCACTCGCTCTGCAGTATCACCCCAACCTTTTTCGAATCCTAGTTCCTTGATCCTGGAAAACCGAAAGGGAAAAACATAAGCCAGGTTTCGTTAAACTATAAGAAAGGAGTTCGAGAAATTCTCTTTTTCGCGAAGGCAAGAATAAATTAGTAACCTCTGCTCAAACTTCTGTACAGGTTCATCTTTGGGAAATGCGGAGACGAATGCTTCGGCTGCTATCAATGCTGCTTGAAGTTTTGGGATCGTGTTCAAGTTCTGGTTAATGATTAGATTCTGCAAATCGGGACCAAAATAGAACCTGTCAACCTCTGGCGCTATCATTGGAAGTGTCGCATTCTTGTTGGTTGTTTGTTCCATTCATCGCCAAATTTGGCAGTTGTAAATGCTTACCTCTCCGTGATGGTTGAGGGCAAGCAAGAACTCAAGAAAAGACTTAGCACTCTGACTGTCCTTGCTCAGTTTAGAGGTCATTAACTTTGTGACAAAGTTCATTCCATTCCCAATGGAAGAAGGAAGGGCCATGCGAGCAGTGGTGAAGTCGATGGCTTCAAAATCTATTTCCAGTGCATTGTCGTCGTTTGCCCTGCACAAAGAGCAAAATCGTATCGAGCAATGAAATAAGATACCGAACTGGGCCGCACCACTATTGCAGAGAGCATTTGCATTAATTGTGTTACAGCACTTTGAATGAAGTCATCGACATGGATGAAACGCATGTTATAACCATTTTCTGAAAGTAATTCTCTTTGGGATTCCTCGAGTTGTAAAGCACGCACCAGTTCTCATCGAAAACCGTCTCCTTGAACCTCAAGTACTCTTGAGCAGTGATACCTTCTACCTCAAGATCACTGGCATTCACCTTCACATATTCCCAAATGCCAGGATTCGGTCTAACTGTCAACCCAACATATGGGGGGACCACCGCTGCCTCCTGCAATTCCACAGAACAGCAAAATTTGACGAATGCTCGAGCACCAAATTATAGGAATGAGAGATGCTATGCTGCTTTGACAAATTCACACGCAAATTTCAAACTTTTCAAGTTGTGTCAGTCCGCGCTATTGCTATGTTAGGAATTGGGTTAAACTTAGTGTCTATGAAATATTTATCAATGCATGAGGGGAGTCATTCAAAGTAAAATTGAAGAAAAACCGAAGTCCCTGCACGACTGGAAAACGGACTTAATGTCCTTTCAAAAAGATAAGATTTCGTTTGCATATTTACCAAATTACGAAAGATGGCAAGTCCAATTCCCGAGTGCTCGGGCGCGTGCATGCATGCATGCAAGAGAGAGAGAGAGAGAGAGAGAGACCTGAGTGGAGCTAAGAATGAACCCGAGCTGGCCTTCAAGAACCTGAGCCCTTTCGGCCATGTCTTCAATTGACTGCTCCACCTCCTCCATGATCTGCTTGCGTTTCATCAACCTCTTCCCACCAGCCACAAACCTTCTCCAAACAAGGACCAAATCATCAAACCAAGTAAGCTTCACATATTTCCATTAAATGAACACAAACGACGAGAAAACCAAGCACCAATCCAGACCCATAATCACAAACTACCAAGAAACCAAGTGATCACCTGGCAAAGCATCTCTTCATGTGGTACCTACTGGGCTTCATCGCATCTGGCATGTTGTCGGCCACCGAATCCGCCCTCTTAATCCCCGAACCTGAGGCCATCTCCGCGATCCAAGAAGCACAATGAAACCGCTAAACCCGCAACAGATTTGGACTTCGCAAAGGATCTCTTGTTCTTCTTCTCGTTCATGCTTGCCTCAACGGGAATGTGTATATATAGCGAGACCGGGTTCGAGAGAGAGGAGAAGGGAAGGAGAGAAGAGGGAGGAGGAGAAGGAACATTCTTTATTGAGATCAGTGGGAAGTCTGGAGGATTTTAACCAAGAAAGGAATTTTTGCTGTGGCAGGAAAAACCGATGCCAGAGGTTTTCGACTGTCGGACGATATTTGAACGTGGAGGGAAAAGAATTTTATCGGAACGTGTTGGTTTTTTCTCTGCCCCTGAAATGGACGACCATTTGATTCTTTTCTTCTCTCTCTCTCTCTCTCTCTCGATGAAGAAGAACGTGAAAGAAGCAAGAACGACTGTTTTTCGAAAGAGAAGGTTTGGCGAACACTTCTCACTTCACTTGTTCATGGGGCCTCTTCAAAATATTGACACGACCTCCTCATCAATATGTCGTCTAGTAGGGGTATCAATGGTTCGGTTGAGGTTTTCAAGAAATTTGAACCAATCAGAATACAAACTGAACCGAACACCCAGTACGGTTCGATTTTTTTATTTTCCTTTTTCCGCCCTGCTTATTGGAACTGAACTGAATAAGGGATGAGAAAGAAGAGAGATTTGAAGTTGGGCATTCAAAAAAAAAAAAAGTTGGGCATTTAGTTATTTTTGAGAACTTCGATTCAATTTGGTTAATCGAGCCGAAATAATCCGAATCGGAAAAGAGAACGGTTATCTTTCTATTATCCAAACTAGATAAAAAATGCACGAAATTTCGATTCGGTCCCGACACACCTAATGTTGCCCACGTATGAATTTTAAGAAACTGAGACATGTTGGTGGTGGTTTGGGGGCATCGAGGTGAACTTAATAAGAAGAATATCCGTTAATCACTCCAACGCATTGCTCTTAATTTGATCTTGACCGTCGAAATAACATGAAATTGTTATTTATTCAGCAATCGGTTTCTTAAATATAATTGCGGAAATGCATTGGAGCAATGCAATCGAAGCTTAACCAATTATAAGTCTTTGAAAGTTGTTAGTTGAAATTGCGTGTCGGTAAAGAGAGGAGCTCCACACGATGGATTATATAAAAAATGGGAGGGCAACCAAAATTTTAGTTTATCGTGGGTAGGGACATTATTGCCGATACAATAACCTCTACACGAAATGCTGACATGAATAGAAAATGGACGATTCAAATAGTATCCACTAATATCATAGAAGACATTGTTAATATACTTTTTAGAGAAGGTTTTAAAAAAAAAAAAACATGAGGAAGCATCAGAAAAACAACAAATATTTTTCGGTTCTAACCCTACAACATAGAAGGAAGAGGAAAGAACCGTGTCAAACTATTTTAAATTTAAAATGTATTGATAGGTCTGGTCTATGAATTTATTCAAACTATCAACAAATTCCTAGAATTTAAGGCGGGATGGGGATTGTAATTCTTGTTAGTTGGCTCTAAAGTCCAAAATAGTTGAAATTACCAACCAAATACTAAAAAAAAAAAAAATCTTATCAGCAACGGAAGTAATTATATATTACGGAGAGAAAATTATAAAGAAAAAGGTTCCAACCCTCTTAATAAAGGAAACGGAGAATTTTGAAAGAACCATTGAAGAGTTTGAATTGAGAGGGAGGGATCCTAAACAGCAGCTCAAGTAACAAAAATTATGGGCATGAGAGCTACAATCTCTACTAGTAAACGAATGTCGAAGAACTACCAAAAAGCCTTACGGTGTCTCTAACAAGCTTTGATGTTGATCAGTTCTCCAATGGGAATTGAGGGTTCGCTCCATTCGCATCATCGACCATGCCGAGGCAATCGCCCGTGAAGACCGCATGCGACGTATCAATGAAATCAAGGGGTACCACAGTGGCAAAGCGTAGAGTGAGAGCTTCGCATTCTGCACTAGTTGAAGGAGGATTTAGAGACATGCAAATAAGAGGAGGTTACTCGATCATCGGTGATGATCGCACTTAGAAAGGCATTGTCTCGTCTAGGGCCGTCAAAATAGGTCACATACCCATATGTTGACTCAAATTTATTAAAATAAGTTAGATTCGGGTCACCTGAAATTTATAATATGGGTCCTATATGAGTTAACAGAGAAAACTATGAATTCTCATAGGTATATTATGGACTGACTTTCAACCCAAAAAATCACAACTGCGTAAAACTAGTCTCACGGTTTGCTCCCTCCTCTTCCTCTTAGATCACACTGCTCCGGACAATCCGGCTCTTGTCGCAGCCGTTTGTGGTACTTGTTGTTGTTGCCAGTGCTGCCACCACTCAGCAAACCGCAAGCAGCTATGAACATTGGTTCTTCATAACACGAAGAGAAACAAAAACGAAGGCCAAATGAGGGGGAGGAGAGCGGAGAACTTGTTAGCGGGCGTGGTACATGAGCGGAGAGCGAGAGTACGATGAAATGTACGATGAAAAGGCAAGGACAAATAATCTCTCTCTCTCTCTCTCTATGAAAGCCCCCTATCTCGGTTCGAAGTTCAATTTATCGTCCTTGTTCCATTTAAGTAAGGGCCGATTAATTAGCTTCATCAAGATCTCTTTTCTCGACAAAAATTTAGCGCTCGTTAGATTAAAGAGGAAGAAAGCATCACATGCATCGCGAATACTTATGATGCCATGCGAAGCATATTAAGGTCGCAAAGAGAAAGAATCGTGCTAGGCATTGCAAAGTTATGCTAAAGTTCAATGAAAGAATATAACCAGACCGCACTTGTAGCAAATTTCAGTAGAGACATCGTTTTGCAAGTCGTGCATGAGTTTGGTAACGCATAATATAACACGAAGAGCTATTACAGCACCAAGAGGTTTAAACCTTAAGTCTTATTAAATACCACTTTGTCTCATCAATATCTCCACGCTCTTTGTCCATGAGTCACCCATTATTCAGAGGATAATTCAAGGAGAAAAAATTGTAAAAAATAGAGTCCGGGTTAAGTCAGGTATCAGTTGAATTGAATCGAGTATTGAGGTGTCGCTAATAAATGAATTAAGGTGGGTCGACCCACATGTTTGGCTAGACGCATATAGATGAGCAACATTTGGAGTTTTTTACCCAAGAATGGGTCTGATTCAGTTTGCCGCCACGGACTGAAGTCATCTAGCTCCCAAGCCAAATTATATTCTCATCTTTTTAGGGTCACTGCTAGAGAGGTGAGTAGGGGTATAAACATCAGCGCAATGGAAAAATTGAATTCTTGATGCGCCAAAGAGCCTCACAAATAATCAAACCAAGCATTAAAAGAAATGCCTGAACTAAGCAAAAGCAATGAGGTAGGCCAATCTAACAGTACACAAACGTCTCGTAGCCCGGGGCCAAATCAATTCGTCAGGTCTAAGACTGACATGGGATATGAATGGACAAAGGTGGCATCAGCTGAGCAAAAGCAATGAAGATCATGATCAGAATTGGCTGATAATTATCTTACATTGCATGCGAGCGCAAAAGCCGTAACATTCAGATGGAAGCAACATTCGGATGGAAGCAAAAAGAGCTACAAACGCAGCCCAGCCAACGATAAGACATGGCAATTTGCAACTGGCCAGCCATCTCATTCTCAATATTACCTCCGTATCAATTGAGCTTCTCCGAGATCGTGTTTCACTATAAAGCAACCAAATTCGCAAAGCACACGTTAAAGAACAACTAAAGCATCCAAAAAAATCAATATCACTGAGGTAATAAAAGTTTGTCTGGATGCTGGCATGCGTATATGACCCACCTAAACATTATATTCCCACAGGGTGCGAAATTTGGGAAGCAGACTGGAAAAGGCAAAAGCGGCACTTAAACAAGAACGACCCACCAAACCTAGCAGTAAAACATGACCCTCTTGACATTCTCTTTGAGGGCAGGCAGCGGTCTGACAGCAGCATTGGCTCCTGGCGCACGAGTGCTCCGTGAACCAGCAGCACCCATGCCAGGTCCCCCACGTCCTGTGGCAATTCCACTAGTCACGGAACCGCTGTCTGACGTCTCTGGTTCCATGTAGAAGCGAGCACGGAATGCAGCAAGATGAGCATAATACGCAGGAGGCACTGCAAGATCAAGAGATTCATCAATTTAAGTTCAAGCCTATATCCCCTTTTCAGTGTGTGGGAGGGCGCGCGTGCGAGAGAGAGAGAGAGAGAGAGAGACTCACCGATAGAGACAGACCGAGTACACCTTGCATAACTGCAAAATTAAGAACGGTAGATCAGCTCTAATTTGTAGTCAGTAGTACACTTAATGAGAAAAAGAAGAAAACCTTTATCTTATGATACAAAAACAGTAGGCAAACAGAAAGCACATTGATTTGCATAATTCCAGACGTAGACAGGGCTTATGATTCACTAACATAACAGAGATAAAATACTAACGTGTAGCAAAGATTATTAGTCAAAGACTGAAGTCCATCCGCAGTAAACTTGTTCTCATCCCAGAGGACGTGATAATGCGCTGGACGGCTAGTACCCTACCAATATCCATCCAAGTGTTAGTGCATCTTCTGAATTGACGTTCATAAATAAAAGAAACAAATGTAGTTTATTTATGGTGCAAGTGAAATACCTGAATTCCAGCATGGCTGCACAGATAGAAGTCAAACTCTGTAGGATGGCATATCTTGGAGTCCACGACAGTGCCTGCTCATGATTTGCAATTATATTCAACAATTGAAATAATACCAACAAACAAAGCTAGTTCAGAGTAAGCCAAAACCTTACCAGGCAATATATTCCCACTCCTATCAACTGCATTGTGGTCACGGTGATTATTAGCAAACAACCTTGTGTGGTGTCGCTTCTGAACAACAACAAATGTCACAGGAGGCTGATAGTTTGGTTCCAGGGAATTACATGCCTGGAATCACAAGGAATAGGTTATGAAATCAGAGAGCTGCTACTTCATTAACTATTTTGAGTCCAGAGATCAAATAAGCGAGTTGCTAATAAATAAACCATTGAGTACAGAGACTGAAGTAGTTGTTACACTGCAAATAAAGCACTTTAACACAAGAAGAGGTTACTACCTTGCGGATAGCATCAAGCTCATAGAGCAACACCTGATAAAACTGTCCCTCACTCACGCCATCCCTACATATCAAACAATCAAAAAGTTGAAATTCCGTACCAACTGCCAACTGTTGAGTTAAGACGGGAAGAAATGTACCTGTAGAAAATGATGCGCTGAGGTTTCTGTCCCGTCGCTCGGCGAAATGATATAAGCAGTTCTCTGGGAAAAATTAAAGACAGTTTGATCATCCGAAGTACTTTACTAACAGAAGTTGACATATTCTGCAGTGTCGAAACTTGGTAACCTCAACTACTGCTTACGTACAGGCACCAAGTAGTATCAGATGCACATAAAATATGAGAGAGAGAGAGAGAGAGAGAGAGAGAGCATACTTTATCATACCACCAGTCACAGTCCCTCTGACTGGATCCTGCCAAGTCTTGTACAAATCTTGAATCAGCTCTTGTCGATGGGCTTGAGCACATACCAAACCTGCGTATTTGGTAACTTCTGGCCAATCCTGAGAAGCTACAACCTAAAGAAACGAAAGAGGAGAGAATTTCAGTTATAATAGGTAACACAGACTCAGATTACAAATAAAACTAATTAACCAAACACATGATCAGATGAAAACAAATAACGCACGGCAGCTATCGATGGACTAGAATCCTCGCCGGGATGAGGATGAGTGACATCAGCACCAAAGATAATTGTGGGCCGATCACTGACTAGAGGAATTCGCCTAGACAGTGCATCAACAAGAACAGTGTTCCTCCCCCCAACCTTCACGTTGATCTTGAGGGCGACATTTGCCAGGTACTGTTTACTTTTCTTAAATACATGTTTTGTCAAACAGCACTGAGAAACAAGCCCAAGATCAGTCTCACATATTCGCTTCAAATCCCCTGCAGGCAAAATGAATATAAGACAATATGAGTGAAGATCAATTTGAGAATTTGAGGAAGACTGATGCTCATTGAGTATCTCCTACCATAAAGTGATCCATTATTATCAGGAAGAATGACGATTAGTAGGTCAATATCTTTGCCCTTGGGCTGGATTCTTGTCATGGCCTCATGGTATCGAGCTTTGAGAATCCTCTCAACTTGATCCGGACGGCCGCTTATTGGCGGAAGAATAGGATCAGGGTTGAAGGCCTTAACAACCAATTAAAAGGAGAGACAAATCACCAAAATATTGTAAAATTCAACAAAGTCTTTTGAACAAATTGTAAAATAACAATCAATACCATGCCAGAAATGTAGCACATGTGAGCAAGCTCGTGACAGAAATCACGTGCCACGGTATCTTGAACATTCCTCGAAAAGTTGATGCAGAACCAATTGTTCACTGTACCTCCGTTAACCATTTTCTGCAAATTAAGGTTTATACAATCAAATGCTTTAAGAGGCAACATTTTAAGAGATGCAAGGGAATGCAATAGCATTGATAATGTCCAAGAAATGGGCCAAGGTATACAAAAGAATGTCAAAGCTGAAATATTGATGTATCATCCACCAAACAACGACACACTAGACTTCTCCCCACTAATGTAGCACGGACGAATGGACATACGCACGCACGCACGAGAGAGAGAGAGAGAGAGAGACTTTCTCAGAGAAAGAGAGCCAATTCACACAAGCAACATGAGCACAAGTTAAAGGAGCAGCCTTAATCTAAAACTCTCCAATCAAGATCACAGCACCTCCCCCCAAAACACAAGCTGATCAAAAAGCTAAAACGATCATGTCCTACCAAAAAAGCCAAAAAGTCTCAGCTGCAAGCAAACTACCACGAAAGCAGACCACGTCCAGGGTTGCTGAAGCCCTTATTTCAAAGCTTCATAAATCCAACAAACACACTAAATAACACATCAATATATGATTGTTAAGGGACCCCAAGGCGCTGAAAAATCTTCCAAGCACAAGCCAGCCTCAGGAAGTAAAAGTACACAGTACTTTAATTGGCTCTTCAGATAAATAAGGAGGATCTAGTCCCACTATCTGCTTACTTTATTCATCATGTTCCAGCAACCAACCTCAGGCAGGCAATCCTTTATTCTGCCTGAATCGTGATACTTGAGCTGCACAGAGTAATAATCATAAGAAAGAGTGATTTCCTAAACTATTACAGATGTGAGGGACAACAACAAGGTGCATGACATTTACCCAAGGTGCAGGAAGAATGCGTGCTTCCACTTGAGCGAGCCTCTCACTAATTTTTATTCCAAACTCCTTCGCGTAAGGGTCCTCATGGTAAGCGTTATGACGAACAGTCTGGATAATAGAAACAGACAGAAAATTATGACGACCAGGCAGCAATACCAATATTAATCTGACTTGATACGCATCATCATATCAAATTATTAGAGAACATATCTAATATTGACAATGTAGTGCAAGAACCTCCAATGATAGTACCAGTGTATGACTCCTGGTCTCATATTAATCTGACTTATCAACACCAGGAAGTGTGACTTGATATATGTAAGCATATCAAATTAACAGATAATGTATCAAATTTTGGCAATGTAGTGCATGAACTCCAATGACAGTAAATTTATGACTCCTGGTCTAAAGCCATACCAACAGGTGCACCAAAAGGAGAAAATTCATAGAAACACGGTAGGAAATCCAAAGAAAAGAATATTATGAAAAGGACGGGCTGCCAAAAGGTATGGCCCTAGATCTACAAAAGCAAACATTATTTCAACTAGCATCCAAGAAACATCATTTTCCATTCAACAATAAAATGAGGGGCAAGTGGAAATAGAAATTGAATGGTCAAAATAAGGCAGCAAGTTTTCGAGGACAATAATTAAGCAGATTCAATCAGCTTTGTGCAAATAGAGGCTTCAAGGCTCAGACCAAATGAAAAAGCCATACCCAGGGACTCTACTTGTTCAACAAGCATGAGCCTGCGAATCGCAGTGCAACGAAGAAAACTTTCTTGACGTGGTTACTCATTAAGTACATGCAAAAATTTAGCACTTTTGGTACGGCCATCAACAAGACAGTGAAAATTATCTCTGTTGTTTGATATTCCAGGATTATGGTATGGCTATTATTGAGACTTTTAGCGAAAAATTCTCTACTTGTTTGATATTCCAGGAGTATGGCGATGCAATCGATTGCAAATATAAGATATGCATAAACACTTATCATCAAATTTCACACGTCACTTCATGTTTCTTTCAAGTTTTCTCTTCAACCACAAGTATAAACTAAGACATACAGTAAAATCACATCCATACTATACCAAGGGAACAAAGCAAAGTTACTGACTCCTAATTTCCATAACCTTCTGTATCAAGAGGATGAAACTGAAGGGGCACAGCAATCAGAACACAACTGAAATCATAAAATGTGAAAGAAGCAGATGAAGAAACACAAACAGAAAAAATTATATTGTTTCACTAAACCAGCAACAGCTTTCTTGACATGTTTCTTCAAATTTCTAACCTGCATGATGTCTAGCTCTCTTTCATGAGGGCGCTGACAGGTCACCTTCAGCAATGCTGTAATCTGTCTCTCATTCAGCCTTTTAGAGTACCTCTGACCCTCTACAATCTTGCATACCTGAACTCAGAAACGATAAAATCAGATATGAAGGACGACAGATGGCAACAAAATATCATCAAAAATATAAGTTTAAAGTAGAGCACTGACCTCCATTGGCAAGTAATTCGGTCTATTCTGATTCCCCACTTGTAAACAAGGCCATTGGGTGTGTTGAATAGCAAAACCATAAGTCTCAGAAAAGTACTCAACCACAGATTTCATAGTGCCTCTTTCATCGACAGGAAAACTAAAACAAGAAACCATTGAGAGGAGTCAACAACGTCTTCCAAGAGACATACAAGTACTATGAACAATCAGATAGGCTCCAAGGAAAGGGAAGTTAGCCAGACAGTTAAAATGTACTCACGTCAGCTCCCGCGTTGCCTGAGATGTCAAACCTGAGATCCGGTACTTCCTCCGCATATTACCACGGTGGGTGACTTCAACTTTCACTCCTCTGAGAGCCTTCTTTATCTGGCATGAAAAAACCAAAATAACATTTTTTTTTTTTTTTTTAAATCCTAAAAGACATTAAAGCATACAATTATCAAGATCAAAAAACTGAAGAATGCCCAACCTTCACACGATCAGCATCAGATAATGGTCTGGAGGAGACGTCGCGATTCAGCAACTGAGTCACAAAGTCGATGACTGGCAATGGCTCAATAAAAGCAGTGGAGGACATATCTGCAAGGCGCAAAAAACAAAGTTAACAGAGAACAGAACATAAGAACTTATCAGAGAATAAGAGTTTCAAGCTAAAAGAAAGTTTCAATCTTAAGGACAACAACCAAAAAGAATAAAAAGCAGCATTTGTACCCACCGATATTCAAAGACAGGCCCATCTGAGTTGGTCGAATACTCTGATAGAAACCTCTCCAACTTTCAAGTCCCTCACCAAGCGGCTGCCTTCTCCCAAGATCAGGAGAATAAAATGATCGACCCACCGGACAGTACCTGGAGAACATTTTAACACAGCATGATTTTGTGCATGACAGAGGCAACATTGCATACAAAGCGCATCATTTGTCTCACACCTACCTAGTGATAGGCAAAACACCAAAAATAAAAATAAAAATAAATAAAGAATGTCATTCAGAACTGCCTTTTTTTCGCATCAGCAAACGTATTCATACCTAGTAGTGGGCAATTCACGCAAAACGATGTCTAGAACTTGTAGTGCTTCTTGAGGTGCATCAGCTTGCCTTCCTTGTAAGAACAAACCTAGATGGTGTAGGTCAGCACGAGCAGCCAACTTGATAACTACTCTAAAGTCTCTCTCCCTCCTGTATGAAGACAGAAACAGTTAGAAACATATACAAACAGATGGAGTTGGGATGCTATTAAAACATAGAATAGAACGACTACCTTTGCCCACCCGTCCCATCATCATCATCAATAAGTGTAATTTTAAATTCCTTTGACATAAAAGGCAGAGGCCCTGCTGTATAAAGTGATTTGCGACCATCATAAGCTGGAAGTCGCTTCCCCAAATGAGATTCTCTGTACGTATCCACTAGCTTCTTCATGACTTGGCGATTGACTACTCGTGATGAGACTTCAGGTGTTATAGAAACCTAGTTATCATTAAGAAATTAAAATTAATGAATGTAAAGGAATGCAAGCGTCTTAAGTCAATGCAACCAGATGGTGCATGAGGAGCAACTTACATCATACTGATGCAAATCTTTGTCCGGCAACTCGGCAAAAAAGTGGTTCGCCTTGACGATACACTTCGTACCATAGCTACCTTTGCCAGGACGAAGAGGGAACGTCATTGATTTACTTGAGGGTGGTGCATGTTGTGTAGGTGCCTCTTGCTGGATGGAAAGCTGCTGCATTTTTTCTGCCATTTCTGATGGTTCAGATGGCTGTGAGGATGAACTAGCCTCCATCTGCTGAGGAGTCACCCCGGCTTGATATGAAGCCTGGGTAGCTTGGTGCAGCTCGGGAACTGGAAATCTGGATGGGCCACCAGGAGGTCCGCCTTCACGACTACCCCCCGTGCTGCGACTGACGTACCCACCCCGGCCACCATGTTGAGGAGGGCCACCCCTTCCTCTACCTTGATATTCAGGAGGGCCACCATGTTGAGGAGGCCCACCCCTTCCTCTACCTTGATATTCAGGAGGGCCACCATACTGTTGATGCTGCTGCTGTGGCATTCCACGACCACGTCCTCCACCATAACCTCCATAACCTCCTCTCTGACCCTGGGGACCCCAACCTCGACCAGCCGGATGTCCCCCTCCCTGTTGAGGTGGAGCACTTCTGTCAGGTGGGTGTTGAGAACCACGGCCACTACCCCCACCTTGCTCTTGGGACTCGGAGCTCTCACCTCCGCTTGAACCTTCAGATCTCTTCTTCCTCACCATTGTGACTTAAGATCTGAAAAAAATACTGATACGAGCAAATTATAAAATGGAAGGCTCAGCTTCCAAAGTATTTGGAGTAATAAGCATTAGGGAGGAAATAACACAAGCACAGGTACATCTAGAATACGCAAAGACAAAACATCTCTCTACCCAATGAGGGGGGAAAAGCTGGTAAGAAAATTGAGAAGGCAAGACTTGCAAAATGTTAGGAGAAAACCATCAACGAGAAAGGAGAAAGATGTTAAAAGATAATTTTACTTTCATAAACATTTCTTCTACTGTTAACCAATCAACTGTGTATTAGCTACAAAAGGGAGAAAAAACCAAAACTTGCACGGAACCGAACCAGGCACCTTGCAGAAAACTGAACAAACACCAACACCAATTTGGTCAACAAAAAAACATAGAATGATACTGCCATGTTCATTTTCAGAGCATTAGCAATAATTAAATTAGAATAATGACACTCGAGAATTCTGCCCTACAATTTCAGAATAAACATCCATGTCATCTGTCGCAGACAGAATAATTTTCATTATTTTTTTTTGGGGGGACTCCCTCTAATCTCCATAAAATATGCTTCAATATCGATCATACAAATTACAAAGAAAATGGACAACAACTTATTTCGCCTAAATTAGTATAACAAGACTTCACAAAACCAGTCAAAGCAAGATACCCCAGGATCCGCCCCAGAGGAGTTACACACCCAGCAGCCACATGACCAAAAAGAGACAGACTAAAATCGGCAGAAGGATTTTGGTAACACGTGATGAAAGCATGAACAGGAAGACACAGAACATGCAACCTACAGCATGATCATCATAATGCTAATAGCTAGGGAGGAAAATTCACCGAGCATTGCGATGACCATATGCGACTCAGAAACAAAATTGAACCCTACCGCGTTCGGATTTCACTAAACGGATATAGACATCAACGCACGAGCTAAGCTGCAGAAATCCCTCCTTAAACGAGCATCGATCATAAGGCCAGTGAACACTCAAAACCACCCAACAGAAGTGAAGAAAAACACTAAACCCTAACAAAAGAACCTCCTTTCCTGCGGTACCTCTCTACTAAAGGCAGTAGCGCTCACGGCGAAGATGCACAGACCAAAGACACCACGCAGAAACAAGCCGATCACCGAAACCAACGTCCGAAACCCTAAAACCACAAATCCAGCGCCCGAGATCTACCGAAACTCGAAAAGCGAAACGCGACCGAGCTCAAGCCCAAAAAGGCGACGCTAGGAACGCCACAAAACCGAGCAGATCAGCACAACCGGCCGGCGGAGAAACCGCGAAAATGACCCCGCCGGCCGGGGGCCGAAGCGCGCCAGATCCGTCCGCGGGAGCAGGACGGAGGAAAAAAAAAAAAAACGCGGACAGCAAAAGAGAAGGAGCCGGCGAGGGGGAAAAAAGGCCGGAGAAACGGCGGAGCCCTAGGAATGCAGAGCGGCGGCGGTACCTCGGAATCGCCGGACGGGGAGCTGCCGGACGCCGGCGACGATCGGAGCGAGAGGAGGAGGACGGGAAGGTAAAGTACAAGTGAGCTGTACTAGCACCACCACCGCTCCCTCAGAAAGAGAGAGAAGAAGAGGGAACGAAGCAGCCCTGGGTGAAGAATAGGGGGGGAGTAATCTACGAGAATGCCACCGGGGAGCAGCTTATAAAGTAGGGGTTGGTGCTTGAAAATGACAACTCCGTCCCTACTTGCCTTCTTCCCTCCCAACGTCCTCGCTCTTGTTTTTTTTTTTTTTTTTTTTTTTTTTTTTT
Organism: Eucalyptus curtisii; assembly: GCA_017140595.1. Lineage (NCBI taxonomy): Eukaryota > Viridiplantae > Streptophyta > Magnoliopsida > Myrtales > Myrtaceae > Eucalyptus > Eucalyptus curtisii. The sequence continues at coordinate 30,331,513 of CM029504.1, read as the reverse complement.
TAATCGGTTAGAATAATATTTTCTGCTTGGCATAAGCTCCCTTTTTTCCAATATTAAAGTTGTTTGGATTTTGCTTCCCGAAAAAAATGTATTTTCTTTTGTTTTTTTCGTTAAAAACGGAGAAATATATATATATATATATATGGATCTTTATACATATGGAAAGTTACTCTTTTCATCGTATTTCCTAAAATTACACTTGCTTTTCTTTCTCTCGTACTCGCCCTTTATCATTGATGTTCACTCGTTTTCTTCCTATCTCGTAGTAATAAGATTCTTAGAGATTTTTCTTGCTTTCTTAATATTCACATATTTCGTAAGTGACGGCCCATTTTCTTTCTATGCCTTGATTGTGCATAGCGCGTGCTTAAACCAGCACAAAATTTATGTATGGTTACCAATGCATAAATTCATATATAATTTTGTGAAATCTAAATGATATTTTAATTTCGACTATAAAGAATAAAAAACACTTTTATTTTTGTCTAATTGCGAATAAAACGACTGCACACATGTTAATGTTTTGTTCGTTTTGAAATTGGAAATTATGCCGACTGCGAGTTCTATATTAAATTGAGAATTTTAGGCGATTGTGATTAATCGTCAAATTATAGCACATCATCAATGGCAACGACCTCATTATTCATATCATTAATGGCAACAACCTCATTATTCATTGGTTTTTTTTTCTATCTCAAGCATGACCTTGCCCCTTTCGTCGCGCAATTGTTGGCGACGCTAAATTGACCACGTATAATTCATAGTGCATTTTAAGAAATGATATCTCGAATTAAATAATTGATATATTTTTATTGGCGATGGGTGTTCGGATCATTATACATGTAGATTTCTTGCCATTTCAAGCTTTTTAAGATAGGTAAATAAACTGTCCAAAAAGAAAATATAGGTAAATAAGAAGGAACGACATTTCTGGTCATGTTCAAGCAAAATTTGAGAGGGCTGCGGAGGATCAAGGGCGCGAGCGAGTAATAAAAGAACAAAAATGATAGACAAATCTAAAAGAATTAAGTAAGCTACTATTCGACTTGCTAACTATTGGAATTATTAAACAACGAAAATAAGTTAATGATGGAAGTACACACTATATAGAGGAATGTATGATGATAAGGGCAAAGATATAAGTAATTCATAATTTAAAACCTTATTGGGTATACCGTCGTTTGATAGGAAAGATCATTAAACTTTCAGATTTAAAGCATGGGAGACATTATCTATAGTATTGACTTATGCATTTATCATGAATTTCCATATTCGCAAAATATGTAACTCGAGGCATTTTCTGAAGGGGAAAAAAAGATTTGACTTTCTAAAACGAGAAGGTATATAATAATTCTATACAATGCTTATATGTGAATAATTGCTACAAATAATCTTTAAATGTATGATGTAATTTTTGAACTTTTTAAATTATTACATTTAATCCTTAAATTGTGCCTCAATTTATTCTATTTATGTCATCATCAAAAAAAGGAGAGAGGGAAACTATGTTTTCGACAAGATTCTCGAGGCAAACTCGATAGGGCAGGCAAGCGAGTTGTGCAGTGGCCTAGCAGTCAAATCGGACCGTTGGTGGGACGTACTTGACTTTTATTGAGAGCGGTTCGATGGGTGCCGCTTTTGGTACGAATTGGACAACTGTCCAATCGATTATCCGCATATTTATCAATCTCTACCATTTATTTCAATTACGACACGACCATTTTCCCTCGACTTCTCGTTTTCCCTTTTCTGCTCCCGTTATAAAAAAAAAAAAAAAAAAAAGGCTACCCGGGGTTAATAAATGCGAGACCCATTGCTCGGTCCTAACTTGCCCCAAAAAAAAAAAAAAAAAAAACCGCAAGGGGAGGACCGAATTCACAGCCGCACCCGCCAGCCAGTTAGCTCGGCAGCAATGGATGTCGGCGGTGATCGGCAGTTGGGACCGTTCCGGATGGCCTTGCGCTCGATCGTAGCATCTCCGAGCTCCGTTACTCGATACGAATCGAAGCGAAAGGGGCTCGTGGAGGCATCGACTTTGGAATTTGCGCGCACACGGCGGCCGGCCCTTTTTCTAGGCATTGAAACACGGGTCACGTCCCATCTCGCTACTTACTAACTTTGGTCGACAACACGAAATTCGCGTATTGTCAAATTCCCTAGTGTCACGCGCGCGACACGTTCGGAGCGGGTCCAATCGAGTCAAAAGGAAAAGGAGAAAATGGAATGAATACGACCTACCGTGCCTCGCGCGGCTTAACTTCCAGTGGAGTTTAAAGCGAGGGCCAGCGCACGTAAGGACGAAAACGTGGCTGGAAAATCGTGATTTCGAGGTATTTCTCAACGGCTTCGATAATTTGCACTCCCCCGCAAGCTCCGCGATACTTCGCTAATGAAAGAAACCACATCGGAAGTTGTCTAATTAGAATACGCCGGACCAAACGATGGTGGGATTTGCAAAACGAGTGTAATTTAAGACCACGTTTGTTTTGTTAAAAAAACTTTTTTTATGAAGAAATGATTGGTTATCTTGTTTAGAAAAATAGTTGACGGAAAATGTTTTCATCGTTGATAATAATTTGCCTCACTATTCTCATTAATGATAAAAAAAAATCTTATTTATTAATTTTGTAAGCAATATAAGTCATCATTTTTGGGAAAATACATTTTTCGAATGTGCAACTTTCGTGGAACACAGCTGTAGGATTCCATTTATTTCATGAAAAATAAATAATTTTCAAAATATTTTATTGAAAAAGGATCGCTACGAAAAAGAAAGAACCAAAAATATTATTGTCCACGAAAATATCTAAACACAAAGTGTTGTTAATGATGAAAATATTTTTTATTGACTAATTATTACAAGTGATATTTTTTAGGAAAATATTTTGGATACTATTCACTTTTTGCCAATCAAGCAGATGTTGAATGTAAGCGATTACTGTTGACCATACTTAAACCGTAAGCTCCTTATGAACGCACGATTACAAAAAAAAAAAAAAAAAAAAGGACCAATACTTTCTATTACGTTTCGCGCCGGGAGGGAGGCGGCTACTTCCTAGGGGGTGTTTATAGTTCTCGTTAGTAGCTTAGTAGTAAAGCCTATGCCTTGAACGGCAAGACAACCTTAAAGAGAGCACTTGATCATATAATGCTCGGCTGTATGTGGAACTAAAGTGATCGATTCGAATAAACTAAGGACGACGGATGCTTTTTCCGAACGAGGAAGCAAGCTTTGGAATCGAATAAACTAAAACGATTGAAGCACGTCATAGAGTAATCGAGTTTGGATGAGTTTATTCGCATGAAGTTGAAGAATTGACCAGGTCAACAAGATCGAATCCGAAAGTTAATTTTTTTATTTCGGATTCCTTGAATCTACATGAATTTTCAAATCTCATTAAAGTGATAGGTGAACCAACGGCATCACTTTATCGAAGATTTATTATTATCTTTTAATTACCAATGGTCCTTGAGAAAGCCTAATTTCATCAAAACTAAATTTGACTGCCTGACAGGTAATTGTTGAGGTTAGCGCAAGGATCAATGACGCCTTTTGGGTTATACGAGTCACTCGTAAGCGATATCAAGTTTGAATCTGTTAAAATAGAAGGTATGGACGGCCTCACGGTTCTACTTAGCTCTTAGTTAGGGGCCTATTTGCAATGTCTTGAGCCTTTGGATATGCATCGTATCCGTCATTCAGGCTCCGTTTGTTTTACAGAAAATTGATAATTTGCAAAAAGATGATCGCATGTATCGCTTATAAAAATAAGTAAATGAAAAATACTTTCATCATATAAAAAATGTTTAAAAATAATTTTTTATAATGAAAATATCTTTCATTAACTAACAATTTCAAATGATACAAGCAATCATTTTTATAAAAATATTTTTCCAAATCATCAATTTTTCATGAAACAAATGAAACCCATAAACTTAATCATACTAATAATTTTGGTTTTTTATCAATTGAAAAAGGTAACGTCAACGAGTGCCTCCCGGCATTAATTAAGCATAAGAAGAAAATATTTGAATTTTCAATACATTTATCACACATAAAATAACGGAAGCAGTGCATTAGAAATTATTATCATTCCTTAGAATGGGTGTTTAACCTCCAGGAGCACTATGGTTTGCCCACAGGCAACAGCCTAATAGGTGCGATATAAATCGACTCGAATTCTTTCATAATTTGATTTGGACTTTATAAATTTTTTTCCCTTTTCTCAAGCAAATAATCAATTATGGACCTTCCAGTAAAAACTTAAAATTGCTCAAGTCTTTGATAAATATGGCAAAAACTTATGTTAATTTACAATTCCTCGAACACTTATTAAACATTAAATGCAAAAATATTGCTATATCAAATACATAAAGAGGATTAGAAAAATCATATTGATTGCATCTTTCTCCAAGATGTGCACAATCAAATTTTGAAAATCGAATACTTTCATTGTTATGGACATTTAATGATTTCTCTAAGGCATTTCTTCATAAATTTGATTTCTTTTTTTTTTCTATTTCCATTTTTTGCACGATTACAAGCGAAATAATGGAGTAAGAAATAAACGCCAACTACAAGCAGGGATGGCGCTTTCGGGCAAATCCAAACAATACTATTTGCGTCCCGTGACAACTCAACTCGGACTATGCACATGACATCATTCTTATAATTGGGTTATGATAACAAATTAGCCTATCTAGACCTGTCCATTGATTGTAGCAGCTAGTAATAAATATCTCCTTCAAAATGGGGCAGTTATTTTCGACGCTTTTCAAAGGTCACACGACGTCCTTTCCTACTCAACACCAACTCGAACAACGATGCACGTCCGATAAATTGCGACTCTACTTTCACCATTGTATTTTCATACAACTTCCTTCTCGGCTTATTATCTTGTCGATTAGCGTTTTGTGTATTTTAAAATTTTTCCAATGAAATATAAAGGGCTCGACTTCGGAAAAGCGAAAGCGATTTCATACTCCAATTGGGCAGCCTACCAATGCCGGAGCAGCTTTGTGCCAATTAATGCAATGGGCTCTTTTTGACTTTATAGCGGTCGCCATCGATCATCGATCGGATCCACGGGGCATCGCATGCCCCACTTCGCGACGCCTAATGATCACAATAAAAGCGTCCGCTATGCTAAATCGGGCTCGCTCACGAATCATGATGCTTGGGAGGAAGGAAATGCTAGTTTGGTACAACTTTTTCCCCATGGTGGTGCACGATTAGTTTCTTTGATTGAGCAACCGAAGTATGCAGTTGGAATTCAAGACGCAATGGGAAATATTCTCATCATGACAACTATTTATTCCCAGATATTTTGGTGATCGACAAAATATCGCTTTTACTCTTCTTCTCCTTCCATATAAATGATCGTAACTAGAAAAACTCTATCGATTTTCACGAAATAACTTAAGCGCACGGATCTAAAATTCACAACCTTGGAAATACCATAAGGACAAAGCTTTAACCGTCCTAATGTCTTTTTTGCTTTATGGGTGTGTTTGCTTCGGCTCTAGGGAAAAGTTCATGAGAATGAGAATATGTAAAAAAATTTAGGTTAAGGGTATTTTCCTAAGTGCATGTAATGCATTTTAGAAATACATTGAGAAGAAACTTTGACTTAAATGTTGTTTGGAAAAAATTAAGTTCCATAAATGAATTTTGCTACTTTTTTTTTTTTTTAAATTGTCAAATCATTTGCTGGTAGAACTCAACCATTGGTGAGCCAAATTGGCGATCGGCCAACCTTGCCTAAGGTTAAGTGAACTTGAGCGGATTGGCTAGCGCTAGACCAGCTTGTTAGCAACTAGATCTAGCCTTGCTGACGGCCTAAACCCTCACTAGTGAGGTCGCACGAAGTGGAGACATTTTTGGAATTATGAAAACTAAGCGAGGGGAAAGTTGAAAAAAAAATTGTATTTGCACTATGAAAATGCTCAAAACTCAAATTACCTCTAAATCATCTTTAGGCTAAAGGTTAGGAAACTGCCTTGGCAAAGCAGTTTCTAACGCACTAATTTATCGTGTTCGAAATTATTCACAACCAAAAATTATTGTTGGTATAAGCTAATTGGGCAAGACATCTCTTTTTGTTTTTCCTAGAGAATTAAATGATATCATATGCCAATCGAATAAATCTATGGTATGAGAATCTATGTAGACTTTTTTACAGGTGATTTTGTCCAAAAACTATTTCTTCATGATTCCGAATATGACTAGAGTATTGACACGCCCAAATCGCACATTTTTGCCGTACTTTTTTTTCCCCCTTCTTTTGATATGCCTAGGTTGAATTGACATCTCATATCTCAACATCAATATCGGAATGTCATTTAGATACAAGGGAATACGAACTTGCGAGCCTTTGCTAGTACATACATGGATCACAAATTTCTGAAAATTGGGCCAATTGGGTTGAATTGGAGTTGCCCCCGTACCCGGAACGACGCCTACATCTCTCCATTAAGGTCGTTTTCGTTATCCCTTGCTAATAATATATACGAGACGTGAGAGATGACGGGATGCGTAGGTGGCCACTAATACTCAGATGAGCTAAAAGCAATTTTTGGATCAGCCACTAATGTTGGGTCGCAAGTAGTCTTCTTCCGCTACAGGCAAAGCTTGCTTTAATTATATGGGCCATTTTATTTTTTTTTTATCATCAAAGAGGACATCATTCCAATCTCACATTATTTTTTGGGTGTGGAGATAGAATATAATAAGGACGTCTCACCCTTAGTTTTCCCTTTTTCGCTCCCCGTAAAAGTCGAAATTGTTAAAAAACAAAATCTTGTCGAGAATTTATCTATAGTAAATTCATTAAAAAAAGAGAGCGGCAACTCCATTCTGATTTACGCATGCAACATCTACTCATTCGGGCTTTCTTCGTCGAATGTAAAATTGATTCCTCTAATAATTTCTCATATTTTATTTTCAAAGAAGCGAACACACAAGAAATCAAAGCAAAGATGACCACAAAAGAAAAGGAATCAAAGGAAGCACCAAATGCGTGTCGGCTTAAACTTTTGTTTCTTCTTTTTCTTTTTTTTTTTGCTTAATTTCAATTTTTGACTTTTCTTACCATGTCACACCTGAGATTTTTTCAGCATGCGAATTTCGACGAGCAAATTTATTTAAAATTAGGTTACAATCTTTTGAAATTCGGATGATACTATAAACTCTAAAATGAAAGTTTCTCACGGAGCTAATAAACCACAGAAGATGAAATGACAGAGAGAGAAGACAAGTACCTATTCGTCACATGACTTCAGTCACAAGTTGCGTCTCTCCTCATGACAATTTGAAAATGGAAATTTTGTGCAAAGGGTATAGAAGAAGGAATTTCTTTTCGGGAAAATAATGAAAATCGGTTTTTAATTTTTAATTTTCTAATTAAGTACCGTCCTCACCTTTCGAATGAGTTTTTTGATTGGGGAGGAGCAAAAGTTAGGCTGTGCAATGCGAGAAGGACATTTGATGCGGAGAGTAAAGTTGACAATTGCTTTTATAGTTGATTAAAGCCAAAGAGAATTATCTATAAATAGGTAAATTGGAGGCCGATGGAGTACCCCACGAAGAAAAAGACCACTGAATGCTGTCAGATCCTTTTCAAGAAACCAAGCCATAAGGATGCACAAAAATAACACAACAAGGTGTTTGTAGATTTTAAAACGATGCTACATCCCCAAGGATGGTGGCGATGAGTTTGTCTTCAACTGGAATAACTTCTAGGGGAATCCTCTCCTGGCGATCCCCCAATTGCTTAATAGTGAAATGGGAGACCACCTGTGAGGTCGATTACATTCGTTGAACAATCTGAGAGGCTCGCAACGACTAATGCGTTTGATGAGTCAGGAGCGACGTGATTGTTTTTAAGAAGTGCGTCTGTGAATTTGATCCCACTTAAAGCAACCAATCCCTCGTGTTGTAAAAATGGTCAAGAAATTGAATAATGTGTTCGGGGATTAAACACACTATACAAGTTTGATTCTCCATGCCACTAAAGGCCGAACGTGAAATCCTCAGTAAATCCACGCTTTAGATGCATCGAGCCGCGAAGGGAGAAATCGCAACGGGTATCTTGCCACGGCCCGCGTTCAAGGCCGTTCTGCTTAATTGGACAACTCGGCCCAGCCATTGCTCTTTAGATGTTCAGTTCAATTCGGCCCACATCAGGTTGGGCTAAATCAAGATCCAGACTCACTCATCCGATTTTCGGCTGAAAAAGCCAATTGTTCCATCCCGGCCCAAGTAATTTTCTTCTTTGGACTCCCGTGGCCCATTTAATAGCACGCAAAGCGGGGCGGATTCGAAGCCTCAAACCCCTTTTCGTGTTATTAATTTTTCTTTTTATTGAAGAAATACCACAAAAAAACCCAAAATTGGTACATTTATGGTAAATTTTAACTTTTGTTAATTTCTGTTAAAATATATTAATACCGGAAAAAATCATAATGCCGATACACCTGTAATAAACAAAGGGTAAAAATAGTATACCCGTCAATTACCACGTACAATCCCATTTAGCAATTTAATGATAAATTTTAACAAAAATTAACGAATGATAAATTTATCAAAATATACAATTTTAGGTTTTTGTAATAAAAAAATAATTTTGAGTAAATTTGTCATAAATATATCAATTTAGAGTTTTTTTTATGTTTTTATTTTCGACTCACTTAGGATTTTGGCTTAATTCTATTGTAAGATGCGAAATGATAGACTTGGCACTAAAGCACAGTCAGATGTTTAGTCACTGTCTCTCTTTTATCCGTTTAAGGGAGCTGACATTAGATCTACTACTAGAGAGATTGACCCACGTTACAGACAGTTTCTGACATCCTAAAGTGCAATAAAGACAGACCAAATCTAATGTTTTTTTTTTTTTTTTGTGTTAAATTTTATTTTTGATGATTAGAAAAGGGGAGATCTCGAATGCAATTGGCCTCTTTTTGAGCTCCATGGACACAGTAACAGCCTTGGAAAATAAAAAGAGAGAAAAGAGAGAGAGACTGTGGGAGGTCATCAGAAAGTAAAGCAAGTCTCGAAGCCAAAAAGAGATAGGACTCATCATCTTGCTAAGCAATTATGACGTAGAAAGTTAGGAGAGGTAAAGAAAAAGTGAGAAAGTTAATTAATTCCGAAAAAGAAAAAGAAGAAAAAAAAGAAAAGAAAGAGGACCTGATCTCTTCTTTCTTCTTCTCGATGACGATTGTGCCTTTTTACCTAAAAAACGGATTCAAATGGGTCTTTGTTGGTCAATTCAATCATCATGTGGAACACTCCACTCTCCAGCACATGAGGAATTAGAATCTAAACCCATATTATATATATGTGTGTATAAATTGATAAATTAGAAGTGGGTATCCTTTAAATAATTGGGCCATATTCAAATAGTCAATAAAAATAAAAACTTGTTATATATATTTGTATATGATATATTTGTTATGATATATTTTGAGAACCAATATTCATATCTCTAGCATTATTTCGTTATAACCATGACTCCATGTAATTCGCCTTGCTCTTTACGTGCTTTGCATCTGATTTCATCTCATGACACTATATTCACGAGCTCATACAATTAGGTGCAACGCATTCACGATCAATCCCCGAATCCCATGAGTAAGGTATTAACATGGAGTCATAATAGATTAGCTTTAACTTGGCCAAAAGGGTATCAGCAAATCAAAATATGATTTGAGCATGTCGACTCTTGCACGACACTTACAACCAAAGAAGATACATGGATCGCTAGTCCATCATTTATGCCTTCGGTACAATGCATAGATGACCAAAAACATTAGTAATTAATGTGCGCTTAATGAGTATCACATGCTGGCATTGAACAAACACACAAACCCTAATCAGGCTTAACCTTTGAGCTGTAGTGGTAACTATTATCGAATTGTATGTGCATGAATAACAAGACTTGTAATGAATATGAAGTGGGGACGGTGCATGCACGGTTTTAACCTCTCTCGTTGTCTTGCGAAAGAAAAGGGCTTGAGCGAAACGTTTGTCTGGGAAGAGAATCTGTAAAGAGAAAAAAAGCGATCCATCAAGAGGAGAAAGAGAAGGAGAGAAGATGAAAGAGGAGGGATTTTGAATCCTTTTTATAAGTACCACGATGATGGTTGTGGTGAGAGGGAAAAGAGAATAGAGAAAGAAAGAAAGCGAGAGAGAGAGAGAGAGAGAGGGAGAAGAAACTGAGGTTGAATGCTTTGAACGAGAAGCCGCAAAGAGAGAGAGAGAGAAACATATGGCGCCGGTAGGTTTGCCGCCCGGTTTTAGGTTTCACCCGACCGACGAAGAGCTCGTCAACTATTATCTCAAGAGGAAGATCAATGGCCTAGAGATCGAGCTCGACATCATTCCTGAGGTTGATCTCTACAAATGTGAACCATGGGAATTAGCAGGTCTCTCTCCCTCCCTCCCTCCCTCCATCCCTCTCTCTCTAACAGATCAACGGAGATTTCAAATGTGATAGAATGCCATTCGATATTGCTTGAAGTTGAAGACACCCTCTCTCATATGCGTACATTTAAGCAGGTCTTGATCATTCGCCGAGCTCGCAATCTAACGACGGCTTTGTGTTCTTGTAGAAAAATCGTTTCTTCCGAGCAGAGACCCCGAATGGTACTTCTTCGGGCCGCGGGATCGGAAGTACCCGAATGGGTTCAGGACCAACCGAGCGACGCGCGCCGGCTACTGGAAGTCGACTGGAAAAGATCGGAGGGTGATGTGCCAGAACCGACCAATCGGGATGAAGAAGACTTTGGTTTACTACCGGGGGCGAGCTCCTCAAGGAATTCGGACTCACTGGGTGATGCACGAGTACCGGCTCGACGACAAGGAATGCGAGGATACGTCCGGAATTCAGGTACTTGAAATCAAACCAAACTCCTTTTGCCAATAAGCTTCTGCATGCAAACCACATTGCACTCAAAATCAAGAAAGATGGCGGCAATATGATTGTTAAGTGTGAATAGTCATGTGCTTATAAATACGAAACTTTTCTTGTGTAGATTTAAAGTTTCGAATCAACAAGTGAGTCTAATTATGTTTTCAATGTTTGCAAACGTCAAAGGTCGGGTCTTTCGATTTATCGATGTGTTTCGGTCGGAGGCGTTAGTTGTCTCGCTTTTATATTCCCATTTAACTCTTTTGCACTCATTACTCTATTTGTAAAGCTCATTTAGCTTTAGGGAGAGGAAAAAGAAAAGAAGGGTAAAATGGGACCGAAGAAAAAAGATAAAAAGGTTAATGCAAGGAGCTAACTACCCACTTTTTAGTAAGAAATCGAATTGGGTGAATTTCCTTGATTGTTATTTGATCAACTTCACTATTTTGAGAAAACTTAGAATGCTCCTCTCGTTTTGTTTTTTGTTGAATTTCGAGCAATTGTCAGTTATTCAAGAATAACAAACTATTTATTCGCTGTTTATTTAAAAAAAAAAAAGAATTGTATGGTGGAAAAAAAGAGAAGCGTGTGAAGTATATTATTTTCTGCCCAATTGAAATGAATAAATTCTATCATTAGTCTACTACATTGCATAAAGAATGAAAACCGATCTCTCACACGCGTAACATGCACGAAAACTAGTTGGGTTTATTGCGGACACAGTACATACCCTACACATTCTACTCCGTATATAGTCAAAATCGAGATTTCACTAAAAGAAGAAATCGCATATTTCTCCCAATTCGAAAGAATCTCTCCACTTGGACTTTGTTCTCGGTAACTCCAGGGGTAGGCCCGGCTACATAATTTCCCATTTTCGTCTTTCATTTCTCGTATTCTGTTCTTCAACCTTTGAACCACTGAAACTGCACATCTACAGCACTCGAGCTCTGCAAAGTACAGCCAGATGCTAATGTTGTTATATGCATAAAAACCCAGCCACTCGGTGTTGAGCATCTTGGAAACACAATGTTATGTTTATGCATAACATGGCATTCTTGCGGCGATAAGTCTTTCTCTTCTATATATAGTTCACAGATGGCCGAATGAACATTTCTGTGCAGTCTCGGACACTCGGACGAGGTTGGTGAACCAAACACTGCATTGGCACAACAAATGCCAAGTATATCCAAAATTTGAACCCAGGATCATCTTTTTCCTCAATTTTCTCCCGGACCATGATCTGAGTTTCACGCCCTATCTAGAAAACAAAAGGAGGTGTTGTCACTTTTGATTAGTTCCTTTTTCCATCAAGAACAGCGACCCGAAACAAAGCTAAAGTTGCATTTAGGGTTCGCGATTGGCGCAACGTAGGTAACGTGGGAAGTGCATGAGATGATGCATGTCAAAAAGCCCTCGCCTTGGGCTAGGGCTTTTGCCACTTTTCCGTCTCGAATTAAAGATGTCCGTTCACTTTACTGCCACGTCTTTGCTTTCGATCATATTCCTTCCTTGCACTTGTCAGCATCTCTCTTAAGTGACGAAGTCTAACCTTCACTTTTGTCTTCTCCAGCAAGTGAGACAAAAGTAGGGTCCTTCATATGACCCAACCTCGTCAAGACTTGGAATTTAATAATTGGGTTCTTTCATCTTTTCCTTACATTCTTTGATCTCAATTGTAGATTCTTTGTCTCTAGATCTCTATTTTTTTTTTCTTTTTAAATCTCTCTTTTCCCCCTAAGGTTAAAGTGCATGTTCACATCGCTTTTCTTGACGTAACTAGGTGTCGGTTGCTTTACACTTTATTCTTCATGGACCAAAAAACAAGACTCTGCACAGTAGATTATACATGTTACGGCACATGTGCGTTTGCCATTAGATCTAGGAGCAACACACCAGAAACGAGTTGATTTCCTGCACTTACTTATGGAGGTGGATGAACAAAGCAACAAACCAATTGATATGCTTGAATTTCTAAATAAGATTAGATGGTATTATAAAACTATCGTTAACATCGAGTACATACAAACAGATGCAGCAATAAGACATAAGTACTTCCTCAGATAATCCGAAGATGTATGGCGAGGCTTCTTAATTTTTGTACATTCTCTTTAACTTTTCGCTTCTCCCCATGAATAGCTCACATCTTTCTGTCCAAAAAAAACCTACCTTTTGACCTTTCATTTGTATTTTTGCTAGTACTTTTTTATGAAATATTTGCGTCTTTCGTATAAAAGAAAACACCCCCTTTCTTTTGACCTTTAATTTGAATATTTGCCTGGAACTTTTATTGTGAAATACTATTGGATTTTTGTATGGCGTCAGGTCTTTTCTTCTCCACATTTTCTAACATTTCAGTCCAATAGATCGTGAACATGGAAAGAAAAGATTTCAATCATATCCTCAGCCAACGGATGGGAGAAATTTCTATTTAGTGTTTAATCTTCGAGGAAAGAACAGTGTTAGTGCGTCGATGGACGAATATATTAATTAGATGCACTTGGTATATGTAAGCCAAGCTAATGTGCATCGTTAAAAGAGATTAGCATACCTTTTTCTGAGCTTGCAAATCTCTGTTTGTTCATTCAGGATTCTTACGCATTGTGCCGCGTGTTCAAGAAAAACGGGATATGCACTGAAGTGGAAGAGCCAGCTGGGCAATCCAACTTGGCCTCCATAGAGACCTCGCAGGGGTTGATGAATGACTACGAGACGATGTCGCCCGACGCGCTCCTCGGGCAGTCCTCATGCATGGAAGAGGAGGAAAAGGACGACTCTTGGATGCAGTTCATCACGGACGACGCGTGGTATTCATCCAACGCTGCTCCAAAGGATGGATCAGAAGAAGTCTCTACGCTCTAACAGGAAGGCATTCACAAGTTGAAGGCTGAGTTATCCACATCGGTACACGGTTGGCGGTGAATAACGCGACGAGCATTACTTCACTCATACATAATAAGCCAAGTGATTTGTAAATCTTTCTTCTACCTAGCTTCTTACCTTTGGGGAGTACAAGTTGTGGCCACACGCTAATTGCCTTTTGGTTCGAATTCGTTTTCCCCGTAGCGAGGTCGAGAGTGACTCGCACGTTGATGGTTGTTGCCACTATATGTAAGGGGATACATCGAAAGGATGGGTTGGAATTGGATCAAGGCCTGACGTCTTGGTCTTGCCAGCAATGGTTTCTCATGTGAATGGCCCATCTCTTACTGGAACACTACGATAAATAGGACAGAAATTTTGGGGAAATTCGACGCAAGGAAGAAGGAAAAGAGAACTACGGAGAGGCTAAGACCCAGACAAGTACTCCCAAAACGAACATTAGTCGAGTCATAGGTTTCCGGATGAAATCTTGCCCGAGGCTGTAAATCTACGATGAACCAAATAATCTGAATTGAATGGGTCTCACCCAAAGCGTGTGAAGTGGCTAAGATCACTCGGTCTAGGTCGTACCGTGTCTAGCCAATATGAATGTCTCTGCTTTTTGCGCCATCTCACAAAAAAACTACTTAGGTTTTAACTACAAAATGCAAGCATGTCATACCAGTTTCTTATATAGAATGAAGGATGATATATGAAGATCACGTCGCTTTCATCAAACATCTGGAGATGGTGAAAATATGTAGCATGAAATGCCCAGCAAGAAGCTCAAAAGAACTATAACTAATGACATCAGAGCCAGAATTGTATACAGAATTAAAGTCAAAACGAGTCTCTAAAATCTTGAGCTGAAGCATAAACACGACTGGTTTCGAATAAACGGAGTCTTATTCCGTCAAAAAATATGATAAAACAAAAATTCAGTCCAAGATTTACAAAATCGTAGTGACCGTTTCTAAAACCCAAAAGAGGAGATGCTTTTAGCAGTAAAGGTTACAATTACTTAAGCATCACAGAAAAGGTCAGAAGATCGTGATGAGGCTCCGGCTGGTACAGACGGCACGTACATCTTCCAATCATTCTTTCAAAATAATTGGACATGCTTAACTTAGAAGTTAAAAACAATTATGCGTACTTCGTCTCCTACCCACTCGTATGTAGAGGAATATTACACAATTGCGGAGCAGAGGGAGCTCAAGAACCATGCGGATCAGTTATAAACAGGTTCTACGCTACCAGATAAGCTCGTGTCTTACCTGAGTAAGCAGTGTTATGAACACACCCTGGTTCTTCGTGCCTGACGTTCTTCACAAACAATTACTGGAGACTTGACATCTCTCTCTGCTAAGCATCTTTTGAAAGGCACAAAACCCTTCTTGCAGTCACCAGGGTGAGTTCTCCGCTCCAAGTGTTTTTGGCACTTGGGAAAAACACCATCCGCATTGTTTTCTACATTATTATCACCATATCCTTCTGTTTTCTTAGTTACCGCGTTTGTTTCGCTGGATGTTTCCTTGATAATTTCCTCTACTTCCATCTTTCGATCCTCGTGAGAATCTAAAGGGCCTTGAATCAAGGTTGAGTCAAATGGTGTTACATAGATGAATGGTGGACCTTGGTACAGAGGCCACCACTGCAAGAAACAATCAGAAGTAAAACGTGAAGGTTCAACATCCTCTTTCTGAAGTTTCATGGCAGTGGCAGCATGGGCACCAGAGTGCAAGAATCCATTGTTACCACAAGCTAGTCCAAGAGACAACTGCATGTCAAATTCTTCTGAAGATAGAGGTTTACCAACTCCCTCATCCTCAGTAACTGAATCTTCTTCACCAGTCTTCTGCGCAGGTGATTTATTAATGCCCGCTTCTTGATGGTCTGGTTTTTGGATTTCGGTGACCAAAACTGTCCTTCCAAAGAGCTTGATGGAGGGTGCTTCAGTGCCTCCAATTTCCTCAACAGATGAAGTGTTTTTTGAGCTTAAATCACAATTCTGGAAGAGTTACGATCAAGATCACAAAAAACAAAGTCACAATCCCGCAGTCATCTAAGAATGATGTAAACTAGTTGAAAGTTCAGATTTTACTGTACCATTGAAGGTAAATTTCCCGAGGTCAAACCACAGGGCATCTGAGCTGAGGAGAGACAGCCTTTATCTTCTTCTTTGAATGATTCAGGTTGCTTCTCAATTACAGCTAGACCAATAGAGGGTACATCAGTGGTACATGAAGTCGGTGAAGAGCATCTGTTTTGTTGATGCAAAGCTGCTGATCCCAGCATGTCCGAACCATGAGCAGACAAAACTGAAGTAGGAGATCCAGTGTTTTCATCTGCTACCGAAGAGATTGGAGATGGAGACCTCTCTTGTTGATAGGACAGTTTCACTTCCTTTGAATCGGCAGATTTGCGTGGATATGGATGCATTGGCTTCCGCTTTGGCCGTGGAGGAGGTATTTCGATTGGTTTAATCGCACCCTCGCTGCTGCCACTTACCCCGCGAGCAACCTGGAAGAAGGGAAACCAGCATACCAAAATTCTTAAGCAGTAATCACTTATTCCGAGGGAGAAAAAGACAAATACATACATGTATTCTCAATTAGAGTTTTCTGATGGCCAAAGCTTAAAACCTTTGCATGCACTTTCACAAACAAATTACAAACTGAAACACGAGCTTTCCACCTTAGAGAAGAACTTTTGGGCATGACTTCGTATCTGAACTGCAGTTTTGGTTCCTACATGCTCTGCATACGTGCACTAGTAAATACACTGGAAAACTAATCTACAAATTGCAGATTCAGAAGATAAAAGAGGCATATAGAAATGATACCTTCTATCTGACGCCAACCGCGGCCATACAGTTTCAAAGCTTCAAGGAACCTCTCATGCTCTTCATCCGTCCATTTCTCTCTTTGCTTGGAGATGGTGTAAGGCTTCCTCACCTAACAGATACATAAAGAAACTAAGTCAAAACCAATTAAAAGCACCGTTCCTGAAAACAAATTATTGATAGTGCAACAAAAGTAACTTCTGAACGAAACTACCTTAGGTGTCTGGTCATTTTCCAGGGCTTGCAACTCTTTCAGATTATCCACAGCTTCCAATTGTGACCCAACTTTGGAAGGACGATTGGGAACCATGAACGAGGCACTTGATACCGCAACCTCATTCTGTGCCTATATCCACTTTGAACAAATTAGGATGAAGATTCCTGATTGACGAACTGATTAACATTAGGATGCAAAGGAACAGAGAATCACAGATAAACACAAAAAGGGAAAAGGCAATAGGGGGAGTTGCCAATTTCGACAATCTCGCTACTCAGATCACCCGAATGAGCTCCCGGCTAACACATACCGAAAAGGAGTACCATTTAAGCTAGCCAGACGAATTGAAGTACGATTGCCACGACAGATGGTAACTACTTAATGAGGAATTTAAAGACAAATACAGAGCTCCTCTCATTAATCGACTCAAGTCACCGCTTTCAAACGTCTGGCGTATATATATCCAACTTGCGGACAAACGGGGTTAGAGATACAGCAAAACCATGAATTGAACTCAACATAACCAATAGTTTCAGGCGAACCATGAATTCGAAACACGCGATTATAGATACACCATCAAATTACAACAGGCCGTCTCAGTGAAAATGAGATAAGCATAGCATAAACCTATACTCTCCACAAACGAAGCTACTTCCCTATTCATTCTCTGCTTTCTGATAAAAGCTTATTAATTCTTCCCCCAAAATCCAAAACTAGTTTCTCCTCAAACCTATTCATCAAAAAAAAAAAAAGGGTAAGAGCTTTGAGCTTTGACTCAAGGGTTGCTTACCTCACCAGCCATTGCAGCCAAACTCCCGAACCGTGCCCTGAGGAGAAAAAAAAAAAAAAAAAAAAAAAAACAACACCGGCAACCTGATTGAGACCAAATTCCAGAACACCACGCAATAAAAAAAAAACACCGACGGAAAATATTCCGCAGATCTATCGAACACTCACGGCCACGCGATTCGAGATTCTCAAAATCATTCGCTCGCCGCATTGAGAAAAGAGCCGAATCAAAGTCCATCCAAGCACGCACTTACCGAGCGCCAAAAAAAAAGAAAGAAAAAAGGTTCCTCCGAATTGGATTTTCTCCCGAAAAACAACCGCGTCAGCGAGCGACGAAAAGCTCCCCGCAGAATCAGATTTCACTCCAAATCCGCAGGAACGGAGACAGGGTCCCGCCTCTCTCGGAGAGACCAGGAAGCCTTCTAGAACGTTCGACGGACGGTCAAAAAAGAGGGAGCGCCGACAACGGAGCCCGAAGCCGAAGCCAATCGCAGAGCCGCGAGCGAGAGGAGAAGGGAGAAATCGGAAGCTCTGCAACGAGGAAGACGAAGAAGATGAAGAAGGAGAAGGAGGAAGGAGAATGGAGAAACCGAGCACGATTTTGGAGGGGGGAGATACGCAGAAAAGCGGGGGAGGGACACGTCAGATTTTGGGGGAAAGAAAAGCTTTTCGCCGTTTTCGGGAGGTGCCTCCGGATTTTTTCCCCATCCCGCAAAAAAAAAAATTTGATTTAATGCGGGGGTGGAAAATTCCAGAAGGAGGGGAGGACCTTGTGGCTGAGAATGCACGGGAGGGTGGGACACGTGGTGAGCCGCGGGGGGCTTCCCAGCCTCCCGTCCACCTATTCTTCACACCTGGCCTCCGGTCTGTTCGCTGGGCGCTCCCCCGGGATTTGTTTATTTGTTCCCCCCCAAGTTAATTAAAAATCCCTTCGCTTTTTAGATATTTGATTTTTTGGGTGATATAATGAAAGCAGCGCACCGAAAAATGTCAAATTTTTTTTTCTTTTGTCTAGTCGATTCGTGGGTGGTGCTCAGTGACATTCGTTAACAAATTCGTTTTTTATTTTTTTAATATTTTTTTGGTGTTTTATTATTATTATTGGGTGGGGTTCTGTGGAAGATACGAGGAGATATGAGAAGATGGTTAGGCGAGGATGAGGATTTTGTTGGGGGTGGGGAACAAAATGCGTGGCCAGATTTTTCTCATCGCTTCAACGTTCGAGACGGAGATTGTCGGCCTCCACGCGCGAGTAGAAGGGCTCGCTGCGTACTCGCCCTGCTGGCCACTCGCTCTCGTCTGGAGCCTCGCGCAGTTGTCGCGCGGCGGCTCGTGGGATGAGCCGGCACGGGAGGACAGGCTTCGGGGTACCAGCCGGCGATGGTAAATCGAGAGTTCGGTCTAATTAGCATGTTTATGACTAAATCAATTGAACTTATCCAAATCGACTTTCTTGAACTCGAAAGACCCCAAATTTTTCGAATATATAAAATACCAACCGAAGCGTCCATTCATATACAATCTTTTCTAGATGTTATGAAATTCGAGTGGTGTTATAAAATATAGTAGGAAAGAGAGTGAAAACAAAAAACAATCTTTTATTTTTCGTTGGGAGGTACTCGACTAGTGTCGTGCGAACCCCGCAATTTTGTTATGGATCCGACTAATTTGTACTTGGATATTAGCATAAAAACATTGTATTGGGGAACTTAATGGGGATGGGGCCATGAAGTGGACGTGTGCATTCATTGACATCATTTGACTATTTGAAATATTCCCTTCGAGCCGTTACGGTATTTTTGGATTGTACACCTCAACTAGCATCGTACAACGAGAGTCTTGTACAATGAGAAATCCACATTTTTCATTCCGTTTAGCTCTTTTATGAAAAACATATAACCGTTAAATGAGACATCTCCCAACGCAATTACTTTTTTGGCAATCTATATTTTAAAATTGCAAGAGCTTAGAACGCCAAACAAGGCAAATTTTGTAAAGTTATTACAATATTTTATGGTTGCGAGGTTGCTCTAGTTATAAAGAATATATGTTAGAAACTCAATAAACATTCATAAGGCTCTTTTCACAATTGTTATTGTCTTCTATCCTAAATTAATACATGCGTGATAAATTTATCAAAAATCGATATACTTGTAATAAATTTAATTTCTGTTAGATTTCGCTGAATTTTACCTTTAAATTATTAAATTTAATTGGTTGATAAATGTATCAGTTTGGATTTTACCATCATTTATTATGGATGTACTACTAATTTTAATTCAATTTAATTAAGATTAATGAAGAGTAAAATTATCATATATTTATTAATTTGGAATAAATTTATCATAAATATATCAGTTTTTAAAAAAAAAATCGTGATATTAAAAATAATAAAAAAAGGGAATTCCATTTCAGTGCACAAAGTGAGAGGCCCAAAGAAGAAAGAAGAGGAGAGGGAGGGGGCGGCAGCAAAAATGTCGGGGAGGATCGCGAAGGGCCAACAGGAAAACTAGGAGTGACGGCACAACCACGGCTTGCCAAGTGGCACATTTTCTGACGCCCATCGCAGCAGATCAGCAGAGAGAGGTGGTGGCCCCCGCCCTCCAATGCTTTGCGCTACGCTTTTTTCCGCCACGTCAGTGCCCCGCCACCAGCGCCGCGCCGCGCCGCGCTCCGCTCAGCTCGCGGCCCCTGGAAGCCTCGAGCCGAGCACACGCTCGCTTTTGTTTAATTTACGCCCGTGTGTTTCTCGAAGATTGGGTGGACGGAAAAACGCAAATGCATCATCATGCCCATTCGGATAAATCCATTATTTACTCATTCTCCAATCCGGGGAGCTCTTGTCGATTTCTCTTTTTTCCTCGTTTCCTTCTTTTATCTCGAGTGAAATAATCTAATGAGTAGTTCATGAGACGCGGAGTCCTCAAAATTTGTAATAAATGTTTACACAACTTCATCACGTCATTCAATGGCACGGGCGCAGGAACCCAACTGCCAACTCTGTATGGATAACACTTCTACCGATTTCCTCCCCACGACCAGCTCTATCCTCAACCGCAAAACACATGAATTCGAATGGCGTCTGTTATGATGGTAACCCATAACATCCTGGCGGAGGCGAGTCCCAACCAAAAATCCAACGAAGGAAGTACAAAAAGTCGGCAATAACTAATTTTGGGGGATCCTTCTTCTGTTTTCACTTTCCCTTTTGGGGCCAATCGTGCGGCACCAGATCAACAGTGAACAGCACTTGCCATTTTTTTAGGGGGAAGGGCGGGGGAGGGGAGGCATTTTTTCTGGAGGAGACAGACTTCAGTCGCCCCCACCACCTAAAATCGATAACGCCAGCCCCAAAATTTCCCAAGATAACAATAAAAAAATGGAGGCCACAAGAAGCAACGCCTTCCTGGGTTGCTGCCACGTGCCCCTTCCCCTCATCCGCCAAGCCGAGGCCATCGACATGTGAGGCGGAGAGGGCCTTTCGTAAGATATTCGCGTCCGGATTTTGTGACCCCACGCTTCCCCACCTCCCAATCCTGTAGTTTCTCAATCTTCTATTATTATTATTTTTCCTGAAAAATGAGTGATTTTTAACTAATGCTGGGACGGTATTTCAATATTCGAATTATCGATTATATACGGCACGACGACTAGAGTGACGTATCGAATTTCGCGAGCTCCCTTTGTTTCAGCACTTTGAATCCATATCCACGGAAGGCGAAGTTGGATCCGTGAGAACATTTCGTATGATGGGTCAGAATCTAATTCTCCATGTCCATGTACAATCCACTAATGTTTTACGCGTCTTTTCTTCGGATTTTTGCGAAAATAATTCCCATTATTTCCCATGGTGGCGGGGAGTAAAGAATGTACAGGTCAGATTGCGGGCTCGCTTTCGTCGGGTTGCGTGGGATTTGTTGTGTCAGGAGCAGGAGCTGTGACAGTGATTTTCTGGCCTAAAAGGGCAAAAAGTAAAGAGGAAGAAAAAAAAAAAAATATCAGAAAAGGGGCAAAATACATATTTGCGCGGCTGAGAGAGGGAGAGAGATGATGAAATCCCAAGAAAGTTGTGAGCCAAGAGATCGATACGGGCACAATCCAGATCTGGCGAGATAGACCCGCTGAGCTTTTTCTCTCTCTTTTATTAATCTTCTGCTCCAGGATTCTGGTGCCGCACCAGCCCATCCCTTCCCCCCTCAGCACCTTCTCGTGCCCTCACCATTCTATTCCTCCATCGCCGACGTTCACGTGTAGCTCTGCCGTTGCTCTTGCATTGGTTCATGCTCCATTCCTTTTGTGCATGAATTGTTGGTCAAGATCCGTTCATGATGATGATAATGATGATGACGAGAGAGTTCAAAAGATGGGTAGACCCTGCTAATTGGGAAGGTTTCGAGTTGCTGGGGCCGCTCGATGCGGTTGGAACGAGGCATGTACTATGTAGACATAGAAATGCATGGTAGAAGGCCGATGGTCCCAAGTCATAAATGATCCGGCATTGAAGATGTGTCGACCTGCTTTCCCATCCTGCGCGAAAAAGTACCCATCTCCGTTAGTTGTACTTGTAAAAGAATTTTCAAAGAAAGGTAAGCTCGAGAATGGAATATCCAACTGTCGTTATGCGAGGGGAACTGATAAAATTGCGAGAACCTAAATATCCCTATCACTTTCGCTTTTCATCTAGGCAACATAATATCTTATTTTCAGTTTAGAAGGTTGAGATGGATAAAGAGGATAGGGCAACGGAGAAAAGTTAGCGAGAGGAAGCGATGAAAATGAAATGACCAAAATTCGATGGGACCAGAAAAAAGGACCACAAGGGCCCAAACGAAAGGGCGATTTTCAACGCCTTCTGGTGAAAATATTTTCTGGTGTTCCTTAAGGTTTAAGATCAACATTACACAATAAAGTGTTGCTCATTTCATAGAAAATAACTTTCAAAAAAATATTTTTCGATGTTCAATTCACGAGATATAAACTATTTGTGGAAAACATTTTCCATAAAAAAAAAGTCTTTTAAAAGAGAGGAAAATATTTTCCACTTTTCAAATTGGGGAAGACATTTTCCTTACTCTCTCTTATTTCATACCCTTGTAGCTCCCCTTCTTTCTTTCTCTTTATTAAAATTTGAGTTTTTAATTATTTTTCTTTTTATTTTTCCTTTTTTCTCTTTTTCTTCCACCTTCTTCTTCAATTGGCCGTCGCCACAACATGGCTAGTGACTAGCCACAGGCGAGCCTCGAGCTCAGCGGCAAGCTCAAGCTTGACGTTCCAACGAACCGACAATGAGCGCGAGCCTCTAACTCGCTAATCTGGCGAGGCCCAAGGCCAACGAGCCAATGGAAGGTCTCCTTTGGCTGGTCGCTAGCGACCAACCAATGAAGAAGATAAAAAGAAAGAAAAGAAAAAGAAAAATTTTAAAAAAAAACTATTTAAAAAATAAAAAATAAAAATTGATTTAAAAATAAATAAAATATTTAAATAAAAAAAAAAGATAGTGAAAAATATTTTCCACATCATTTTCAAGTCTTAACCAAATATTGAAAAATAATTACATTTTCCTAGAAAATGATTTCTTGGAAAATATTTTCCAGAAACACTATATTTTCTGTGAAATGAATGAAGCCTAAATCAAAATTCAAATATCATTTATGTCCTTTCCCCATCATCAATATACATGCTGACTAGAATTACCCCCAAGACATTCATGTCATCAATTTAGAACAGTTCAAAGGTGGAGCTAGATATATAATTTTGAAGAGGGTTTGAATCAAACATCGGCAACGGGTCTAATTTTTCTAATCTAAACTGGGCTCCCTGATGATCAAATCCAATAAGATATATGATTAATTTTCTCTAACTTGTTACATAATGAACTCTACAAACCAAGAGAACAAAAGTTACACTTTTCACGACATGATTGATTGTTTGTCGTTCCTACTAACTGAGGGATCTGGTGAAGTATTCAAATCATACAGACATGGGTGATTCCCTGCTGACAACATCGCAAGAAGTCCACTAAATCTTATAATTTAGAGGAAAAAGAAGCTGCAACAAGGTTTCCATAAGTGAAACCGCGGAAGAATCATTATCGAATCATCCCTAATAGAATGACCAGAGAACTCAATGAGAGATGGTGGGTTCTTTTTGCCCAATGCTCCTTGACGCTTGTATCGCTCTGGTGTCTAGCGAGTCGGGCCTTTCTTGGCAGCACAACGAACCTGAGGACGGAATACGCCAAGGAACTTAAACAAGATAGCGCAATGGACTAAGGTTTGGCCTGAGTGGTTGTCAAGGAAAAGGAATTACTGAGGACACTTGCAAACTCTAAGGTCGCGTTCATCTAAATAAAGAAGAATCACAGCAGTCTTCACGTACGCATCAACCACATTAGAAGATGGACCTTCAAACACATAATATAGAGGCAGAACCTACTCCCTTTTTTTTTAAGGTCGATCCAAGTCAACCAGCAATCAGTTGGCATCCGGCTTATGCCGTGTACAACTTATCCAGAGTCCAAAAAGAAGAAAAATCAAGGATGCCCCCGCTGCTGCCGCTGCCCATCACGTTTTGAGCAAGGTTCTGACCGAACCGTTGATTGACTTGCTCAACCGAACCGTGCTCGGCCGCTGCCGCCATGGAAAAAGCTCTGACCCCGGTAGCCGATGGTCTCATTATGGGTTGCGCTAGCGCTTGATGAGAACTCCCTATATTCATACCACTGGGGTTATATAGAACTCCCTGCATGTTTCTATGCCTGAGCTTGATGTTGGCGCTGATGATTCAATCCCGAAGAAATGTAAAACAGCTGTGCGGCTACCATGTATGATGCCGTTGAGGTGCTGGTGGTACCGCCCGAACAGGCCTGGCCCTAGCGACAACGACACATTCTAAATGCACACCAAAATTACAGTAACTGCAGCGATATATCCAGTGATTACCCCCTGCGGCATGACAGACATCGCAGTTAAACCCTCTTGTCTCGTACGGACTGTTAAAAGCAAGATCGAGGTCGTGACAGTGAGACTGGTGGCGGATTTGCAAGGGCTTTGATGCACAGACTATGTGGAGATCGAAGCTGCACTCGGCGCAGTGGTAGCTGAAGCCACGACCTTGTTGACCGCACCCATCACAGTTGAACCAGCCGCAGGCATAAGCAGGCCGGTGAGGAGCTTCAGAGGGTGCTTTTTGTGGCCCGGATGGGTGATGAGGGGTGGCATATGGGCGCATAGTGCATGGATAGCGAACTTGAGAGGCTTGCATGAGTAGATGTGTCCTGAGGCCTGGCACTTGCAACCTCAGCACAGTGGGCAGAGGGTGGCAGCATGCCTCAGCGAGTTCAAGACATCAGAGAGCTCGAGTCGGTGAGGGTGGCCCGGGTGGTGGATGTGTGAGTCATAGCCGAGCCTAGTCATCTCTCTAAGGTGATAATTGGTTCTAATGGATCCACAAGGAGGGGAGTGGGAGGGTAGGATGATCGAGGCAGAGAGGGCAACGGTGACCTGCTGGGCTTTGCAGAGTCAAATCATGATACGCGTTAGGCTGGAGACTCAAAGCACAATGGTTGCTATTTTATTTACGAGCAATGCAAGGGGAAACTGACCACGGTACTAGACATTCTTCATTAAATGATGCCATTTCTTTTGTCTATTACTTAAAACCGATGATTAAGTTGACGAATTCATTTAATTCATCAACTAGTCTAATGATGCCATTATATAAACAGGATTTAGCACTCTCATTTGTAGGTCATACGGCATTCCCCTTTAGATATTGTATGACGTATTAATATGACGACTGAATGGATGTGCTTGACACTACTTTTGGGCTGAAGTCGCCGATCTCTAGTTGGCTTCCATTCCTTTGGTCGTTTCAAGAACACTAACAGTTTACAGACTGCAAATATAAGGCATGCAGTACCTTGAGTTTTGTTTCATGTTTTGTTAATAAGCAGGCCTTGCGTTCTCCTTCAGAAGCTCTGCTGTAATCACACACTACATGAAAGAACAGATGAAAACAAATCTGCATTTTTCCCTTCCAGAATGGAAATCTCAGTCCATGAGGTAAGTTGGACCCAAAGAGATAAGAGATCAACTTTGCTCGCTAAAACATCCAAAATCCAGTTCAACAGGACTTGTATTTGACTCGAGAAAGAAGATGCGGTTAAGAATTGAAAAGATTCACATTTCACACAATCAAAACCCATTAATATGCTACAAACTCCATATAGACATGTCTCACCGAGTAAGTAAGGCAATGATATTCACGGTATGACACCGACGTCCTTGAAGTATTCATGCTCAAGAGCGACCTTGGCAGTTATTCTTCTTCTAGGATCCATGCACAGCATTTTCTGGAATCCAGCAATTGCATCAGTAATAAGAATACTCTATTGGCAATTTAATATCACTTCATACATTATGTTCCCTTGGTTCAGGGCAACAAAGGAGACATGATCTCCACCCTCGTCTACGATTTTCAGTAGAGGATGGTCCATTACCAGTTTTTACAAGTTCACTGATATAAAGATAGCAACACATAAAATAAGGTCAATGGTGTAAAGATCACTTGCCTATCAAGGAACGAAATCAGGCATCCACAGAATATTTTTTGACCCATCTTTGCAAAAGCAGGGTGTTATTCATTCTGAATAAGTCTAATGTTTGAGCCATTAACAGGATAATTGCAGAAACAGGACTTGGCGCTTTGGTCATTGGTGAATTGGGGATTGAGGATTGAGGGTATATTTTGGTCAATTGAGGACTTGAGGTCTTAAAAAAGGCCCAACCTAGTCCTGTTTCTTCACTTATCTTGCCATTTAACCATGTAACAGTTGAAGTCCCTGCTGGCTTGCCTAACATTCTTTTCTACAAAGGCAGATTTCTAGCAAGTCGATTTCCTCCTAATGAAAAACTTGTAAATGTGATCATTCAAATGTATTATCTTCCTGATGGAGATTAAGAACTAAATAATGCTTTCCTTCCTATTCCTGGCGGGGATCACTAAAAAGCTCCGGAACACATGCATGAATTTTGTCGACTTACAGAAAGAAGATCGATGCCAGCTGGATCAAGAGTTGGCGTAACAGTTTTTAGATCCTGCAAGATAAAGTGCATGATATTAATTTTTAAGATAACATGGAGAGTTTATAATCTGCCCTGATTACAGCAGAGAAGACCAGCTACCTGTGGAGCCCACTTAGGAAAGGTTGATTTAAAATCAGGCAAAGAAGTCACTCCGGGCCATGAATCTTCATTTGGCGTGCCCATTATTCTTCATCCAAGAAAAATAAAAGGAATAAACATAGCACCTATGAGTAATTGATGGACTTAACAATCTATTAATGTTTCAGTCTATTGGCAAAAGGAAAAGGAAAAAGAAATTCATGGCATTTTCTTAATGACTAACTTGATCTTCCCACTTTCTAGTCAATAAGATAGTCTGCATTTTGGAGAATGTAGAACTAGAAAGAGGACAGCAGTGATAACGCATCCTATGATTCTGCAAGACTAAGTATTGCAGCATTACTGAACCGAGCTAACCTTTACAAGAGGAGATATTTTAAGGTGTTCTAGGGCCATGACTCAGTTGTCAGAATCTAAAATAAATATAAATTGATGCAAGCTAGCTATAAGCTAACTAGGAAAAGACAAACATTAGCGGCATCTATTTACAATTTATTTACAATTTATTAACATTTTGGATAAATTTTTGAAAATAATTGTAATAAGCGATCTATAATTGTAATAAGCGATCTAAGTAGCCCAATCAATCTCCGCTTTATTTCATGACAAAACAATGTGCAAAGTTGTTTTAAGGTGCATTATAAAAGCATGCTCTTCAAATGCATAAACATCAAGCGCCCATTGTCTACCTTTCCAATTAATTTCTGACCAAAGAGCTACTTTCAAGCAGTGGCAGAGAGCACAACTTGACAAACTAGAGGATCTGACTAGAAAGAAAGGGGTAGAGAAAAGGATTCCTGAGACTTAGATAGACTATAGCACCTGAAAATCTTAAACAATTCATCAATCTCAGAGTCCCCAGGAAATAGTGGTCGCCGGTTCACCATCTCTGCAAATATACAACCCACAGACCACACGTCAACGGGCGTTGAGTAATGGCGGGATCCAAGGAGTATCTCAGGAGCTCTATACCATAAAGTCACCACCTACAGAGAAACATAACAAAACTGAAATAAACCATGAACATGATGTGGCCATTTACAGAAGCTTGCTCCATTCTGTGTGGGTTAACTGTTAATCCAATTGCACAAAGAAGAATAGAAGAAAAGAAAAGCAAGTTGGCAAGAAAGAAAGGCCTACAGAAAATAAGTGGAGAGTTATTCACGAAAATGGTTAGGCTATATAACCTCGGTCTGCTGTGAATGTCCTAACAAGGTACCACAGATTCCAAAGGTTATAGATTCATGGGACTTTTCTATTATTGCTACTATAAAAATCCATAAGACTTGAGTTTCCCGTTTTGACCAAAAATATCATTATGTTCTGCGGTTTTGGCAGGAATGAGACTAGGTGGAGACTTATCAAAAATTAGGATCCCTGAAACAGATTTCAAAGCAATTTCTAGCCCAACATGAATATGGACAAAAGAACATCAGAACAATTACTACTCGCAATCTCTTGGCTGAGTAAGAGGAGACAATATACAGATATCTTCAATGCTTCATGATTTAAAAAACATTGCATCATACTGTTCATGCAGTGTCCTGAACTTGTGACTGAATCATGGCAGACAAACAACTTAAATACCTCATGGGTAAATGTCCTAACAGGAATCCCAAAAGCCCTGGCCAGCCCAAAGTCAGCTAGCTTCAATGAATTAGTACGACGATCTAGCAGCAAATTCTGGGGCTTCAAATCTCGATGTAAAACTCTATGAGAATGGCAATAGGAAATGCCACGCAGGATTTGATAAAGGAACATCTGCAAGGAGAAATTTGCTATGTTAAGAAAATGGTAAACAATCACACTAAGAATTCAATCCGATCTACATAGACAGAAGAAACAATGAGTAAAGCATAGAAACAACAAACGAAGCAAATCCATAAGAAGAGCTCAAAGATCCAAAAGTCATCCGCCTCATCCAAAGAGGACTGTGGATTGACTGCTAGTGTTTTCAAATATTGGTCGCTCCATATACAACGGAGCCACATTAAGCTTATTGGGCTCTATTTGACATTTATACCCTCATTTTTGCCCATTACAGCCACGTGAATTGAACATGGTGGACATATTATAAAATAAAGAGCCAAAGTAAGAAGATTATAAGAAGTAAGAACATGATTCTTCTAGATATTGTCCACTTATTTGGTGGGACATTTTCATCTCTCACTAACCCATGATTCAATCCGAAAGGACAGTCCAATCATCTTAACAAGAATACATATTCTGAAAAGTCTCAATGATATCACACTTGAGCATGGTATTACAGGCATGGACTTCTGCCATCCAGAAGATAGCACATCCAAACAGATAGAACCAACATAAGTTACCGCAATATTGTTCTGTAAATGAAAACTCAAATAAGGTTATGACACCATTAAAATTACACAAAGCATAAACTCCACAAGGGAAAGAGAGCTCACTCACTTTTATCGTGCGGGTGTCCTTAGAAAATTCTGGACATGAATCCATGTGCTTTTTCAAATCCAAGTCCAAGTACTCAAAAACTAGATATAGACGCCTCTCACTGTGCACTACGTCCTGCAACCTGCCACTCATAAGTGTATGAGCTATATTATGATTAAACCATAACAAAGACATCTCAAACAGAACTTGCATATTATTTAAAATGAACTAAATCTTTTTTTTTTCTTTTTTTAATATATGAGCATTGATCAGTCTCCTTTTCTACAAAATTCAGAACTACAGAAATGCGACCTAGTGAATCATTTTATGGGTATGGACAGCACCATGCACTGGCAAGTAATTACTTGCAGCGTCCAAATTGCATGAATTTTCCATGTCAGACATTTTAGACAGGATAATGCCAGTTATGTCATCAGAGGATGTAGAGCTAATACATTCTCCATCTAATGAAATCCTCTTTTTTGGCCTGATATTATTTATTTTAAGAAACTTTCTTAAAACCAAAGAGAAGTTGTAAGAGACAGGATAATGCCAGTTATGTCGTCAGAGGATGTAGAGCTAATGCATGCTCAGTCTAATGAAATCCCTTTTTTCAGGCCCGTTATCTATTGTAAGAGACATCCTTTAGACCAAAGAGAAGTCGTAAGAGAGAGTGCTAGGAAAGGGAACATATGATAGAATGAAATAAAATAGCTGAAAAAGGCTAGTTAAGTTGGTTCATGTCACCTCTCCAAACACTCCTAGGAGAAAAGCAGGTCTCCCATAGATTTCCTTTTTTTCTTTTTTTTATTTTTCAATTTTTCACATCATCATTGCCAGTTGTATGCATCAACTTATTTAAGAAAAGGGAATTTTGAAATATACTCGCCTCCCAAGTTAACCAGAAGAAAGCTAATAGCCACCATGAGCACCTTAAGACTGAGTCACACCCTGCTGAAATGAGATGCAGTAAGCACTCGCATGGATGAATTTTATCCTTCTACCCTATGTCTCCCACAACCCCTAAGTTTTACTCAAAGGATGGCCCTCCCACAAATATTGGAATTAGACATATGATTAATGGAGTCCTCATAAAAGGCCACCACACCCAGTGGTGAAACAAAGATTTGGATTACATCCCATTTTCTTTGATACTGCTGGCATGTGGAATTGCTATTTTTATGCAAATATATCCATGAGCTTATTTCGCTTTCAGCCACTGACATTGTTTGATACACGATGTGAATCTGTTAAAAAAGGTGGCTACAGGATTTAAAGTTCCTGGCTAATAAAGCACAGAGTTAAGCACTTAAGGCAAAGGAGTATGCTAGAGCAGCTATAGCTGCAGTCCAATGAGGTTGATATGAGAACGACCTCGATTATGCAATGCTGAATGCCTCAGAATATAATGGTAAAGGACAGTCTTCAAGTATCAAATACATTCCAATTTGATGAAGAAAAAATGTAAGTACAGCATATCTCCTCGCTACTGCTGGAAAAAACCAATCGACAAATCTATATGGTCACTTAAATAAGAGAACATCCAGGAGAACATCACATACTTGACAATGTTTCCATGCTGCATTTCTTTCAAGAGAGAGATTTCTCTGATTGCAGTACTCGGAACTCCTTCATCTTCCTGTTCCAAACGAATTTTCTTCAGAGCAATTGTCTTATTGGTGGAGCGATCAATAGCCTTATAGACCACGCCATAAGTTCCTTCCCCGATCTTCTCGATCTTCTCATACTGTCAGACAAAAAATCCAAGGAGATACATCATGCATATCTATAAAACCAGTGATTGAAAAAAAAAAAAAAAAAAAAAAAAAAAAAAAAAAAAAAAGCTAGAAAAGCAGGAGGAACAGCATCGGATAGACAAAATTAGAAGCATCAAACAAAATTAAGCATGCATACCTGATCCATTCCACTCCAGTTCAAAGATGCCGCGCAATGCAACAGCAACCTAATAATAGCAAACAAACAAATATACTTAGAAACGATACTACCAAAATCAGCTCTAAGCAGATTCTTATGCACCAGCATTCCACATAGAAGCTACATACGTCAGCTCTCCTCTCTTTATCCACAAATGTACTTAGTACTTCCGATCAACCTCTTCCTCTCATCACACGACAATACCAAGCGACAATCGACGACCACGACACCGCGAGAAAGTCAGTCAAACACTAGCCTAACAGCTCATAACAGAAGCTCCGCAAGAAAACCGACCGAACTAAGGCAACAAAACAACGCGACGCTTTCGCAGCCTGCACAGAGTAAAGAAGGAGGTAGATCGGATCTCAAGCAAAGAGGCAATCCGGCCGAGAGATCGATCGGAACGCTTCCGCATCGGAGCGCCTCGGCCGCAAGCCGGGAGCCCGAACGCGTCGCTCGGCGCCGCCGGGAGACGGCATTCCGTCGTCGGCGGGGAGCGCGACGGCGAGAATATGCTCGGGTGAAGTGGAGGACGGGAAAGGCATCGCCGGGAAAGGCGAAGCGGCGAGGCTTTTCTCGGGAGGAGGAGAGTACCTGGAGGAGGCAGTAATGGCGGCCGGTTGCTGCCGCTGCCGCCGCTGCTGGTGGTGGTGGCGTTGGCGTTGGCGCTGGCGCTGGCGTGGAGTGAATTGGACTCGCTCGCTTTTTGCTGCTGTTGTTCGCCTTCTTTTTATTCGAGAGCCCTGCAAGTCAGAGAGAGAGAGAGAGTGGAGATGCGGTAATTATTGGGTGGACTACGGTCAACGATGGTTCTACTGCCGTTGCGTCTTCCGCCTTTTTCTTTTTTACTGAGGTCCAACTCCCAATGGCCAATGATGTGACGACACGTAAGAGCGGCGTGGGGATTTATTTACACGGTTTCACCTAATCCGTTTGGGACGGTGGTGATTTCGAAATTCTCACGCCAGTATAAAACGATTTTAGCAAAAGGCGAGAGAAATTATTTTCTCGCATTTCCGCTAATTAACTATTTGTTTCGTTGTGCCGTGGAAGTGCCCTTTTTGGGCGTGATAGTAAATAATTTGGAAAAAACTTCTAAAAAAAATCGCTTGAGATAATTAATCGATAAAAAATATATTTCATTACCGGTGATAATATATGTCTATATACTTCCGTGAGTGATGAAAATACTTCTTAATCATCAATTTTTTGTACACAATATAAGTGACCATAAAAGCCTTTGACCATAAAAGCCTTTAAAATCAGTTCTCAAGAGTGCTCTAACTTAAATATAGAAAAAATCACTAATAAAATAACCTTTCTAAATGTTACATCCGTGCTATCCCAACCGGAGATGATTCAATTCAACCTCATCTAGGATTTCGCATGATAAAATAGAGCAAATATCTGGCCGTCAAAATGACTTCAAAAAATGGTAATTTAAGTTTACGATCTCATATTTGCTCTTGATACATGAGTGTATTTCTAGCTAAAAACTATGCTTTATTATTTATTTTATGGGCTTCTGATTTGTTTTGCAATTATTTGGGATTTGCTAGACTTAAAATCTTTATACGTACCTCTCGAGTATTATTCCGATATATGAATAATATTTTTTTTTTCGATAGAAAAAGATCATTCTCTATTGATGCCTTTAGAAACGTGCTTTTTTCCTTTTTTTTTTTATTTATTTTCCACTTATACTTTATCGTCCTAACGAATATAAAAGGACATATGTATATATATATATATATATATATATATATATAATACGGGGAATGAAAACGGGAGTTATGACGTCACGATGAGGTCGTGCAATTTTTAATCCGGTCTTCGATGGGTGCGTGCTTTTTCCCGTGTACGGTGGATTAAGGCTCCATGATGGCGTTCATGCCTTCGGTCCTCCCTTGTACATGTTGGGCTCCCCCTTTTCGTACCGCGAATCACGTCCCGTGATGCGGTGGCTGTCGACATTTAAAGTTGGCGTATCGGCAGACGGCGGGCTATACCTTTTTCTCCATCAACAAGGATATTCGATTGGCTCGAATCTGATGTTTTCTTTGATGAGAGATGGCATGTATGAAATGAACTTGGAGATTATTCGATATAAACAGAAAGGAGTCTCTTCTCGATGCCTAGAATCCTGCAGAGTTTCGTTGTTTCGTGCTACGAAAAAATAAATGGTGTTTTTTGGGGCCTCGATAAGCGTAAAACAAAATAAAAACAAAAAAAGTTGGTAGGGATTCGGGCCCAAAAATAAAGAACTTAATGGCTTGAATCGGGTCAACACTCCGTCGATTATTCTAAATTATGCCCACTTTGATATGAATATTTTTTTTTTTGTGTCGCTAAAAACTTTAAACTTACCCAATTAGACACAATTACTTGTAAATTTTATGACATATATACATTTTATTTTAGTTCTATCAAGGATATATTTATTACACCGATACGAATTCAAGTTTTTTATGACATGAAAAAAAAAGTTGAAGTACTTACGTCGTAAGTTTAGGGTTCTGTGCAATACTAAAAAAAGGTTCAACATATTTGTATCGTGTTAAGCATAATATTGTATTTTTTGTGGTATTAAATCTAATACAATTGATCTACAAGACCCATTAATGGGATATTTAATGAGCTCATCGATCACGAGTTTCCAGTGGACACGATTTACATGAGCGCATGACCCGCAACCGTGATTGATTCACTCTAATCACGCAAAAAAATTAACAATCGAGTTAATGAAAATCCATTGATCCAAGATAATCATAGTTGAGGAATTGGTCAGCCGCCACAAGTTATCCCTAAAGTATCGTGTAGGTCAAGA
Organism: Eucalyptus curtisii; assembly: GCA_017140595.1. Lineage (NCBI taxonomy): Eukaryota > Viridiplantae > Streptophyta > Magnoliopsida > Myrtales > Myrtaceae > Eucalyptus > Eucalyptus curtisii. The sequence continues at coordinate 30,297,537 of CM029504.1, read as the reverse complement.
CACGAGATATTTATAGGAGAAAACTATAAAGTAGAATGAACCGACCCATTAAAGGTGCACAAGACATAAAAGAGAAGCAACCGTGACCAATGAGGAAACAGCATCAAGCACGACATTCGCCGAGCAAGCAATACATCAAGTTCTAAGTTCTAAGGTCTGGTGTACTTGAGATGACGGATGTATTGTTGTTTTCACAGTATTTGTACCGTCATGCATATTAATCAATATCCATCTTCATTTTTAAATCTACAGCGATTTCACTAAATCTGATAGAAAAATGTTTTTTAATATGATTAGTTCTGTTAGTGGGGGCGGGAAACCAAAATTTATTGGAAATATTATATAATCAATTGTAAATATGTTATACACATACTAATTCAGTTTTCAACTTTTCAATTTTGCCAACTTAGCTTTAAAAAATTTATGTAAAATTCTAATATAATCACCGCGATCAATTTTCGTTGCAAAATTACCGATGTGATGGTTCAGTTATCGCCGGTCGACTGTTCTGTGTAATTTGATTTGTAATTAATTGGACAACTATCTCATAATTAGTCACAAAAGACAAAATATAAACCCTTTATCCAAAGCTAAACCCATGCTGGAAACATAGCTATATACATCGATAAGAAACGTGCAAATTTGAGAAAAGAGAAGAGCCATTAGTAGTCATTCGAATGGACTATGTGGAATACGGATGAGGTAGGTTCGGGTTTCGAAATCGCTTGTTAAATAATACGATTTAGCCATCATTCACTCCACGCATTACGAAGAGTAAGAAAAAGGGGAAAGTGTTCTGTCCGGGCGGGGAACAGTGGGGCACGTTTTCACGCGCGAGGCGAGATGGATTGGGTTGGGTGGTTGGGGAGGGGGGGCCCACGGGCGGACGACCAATTGAGTTGGTCAATCTCACGTGATATGATGGCTGACACTATAATTGCCTCCCCTTCTGCTTTGATTTCAAGCCAATTAATCACGTTCGGTAATAATTCCTTGGGGAGCTCGTCGCCAAAAGGTACCGAAATAATTAAAGCCGAAGTTCGAAATTCGAACCACTCCCCGTCCTTCGAAATTTCAAATTCGGCGGGGACGGGGACGCTGAATTTCTTTCGCAGCCACGAGCATGGCGTGAGTTCGATTTCTCTATCCGAGAGAAAATTTTGTTGATTAAATATCGTTTGTTTTGTAAAAATTAAATATCGTTTGTTTTGTAAAAATAAATAATTTAAAATATGTTCAATTTCATTAATCAAACAAATATTTTTATTATTGGTAATGATTTATATTAAATATTTTCTTGAACAATTAAAATACTTTATATTCGTTTTTTTTTTTTTAAACAATCTAAACAATAATTCAAAAAATTGATTCACAAATAATTTATTTTCTACGAGATAAACGGTTACTACGAAATAAACGGTGCCTTAGCCAATCGTGAAAAATAAAAGATTTTATTAGAGGTATAACACTTACTAGAAGTGAACATGGTCGGAATTGGGTTGATTTAGTGCCTAATCCATAAACCAACCCGCACAGTATTGATCATTAATTTTTATGACCAAAGATTGGACTGATGTTATAGGTTTGGTTTGATCCTAGGGTCAATTCGAGATAGTTAATCATTCTTTAATTTCATTTTTTTGTGTTCTTTGAAATGAACATACTCTTTTAAATCACATATCAATCAATAAAGTGACCTTAGATAACTAAATTATAAACATCAGTACATATTAGGGGTGATCGGGTTCAGGGTGGGTAGAGTATAGACCTGGACCCTGTACCTGACCTTGTTATAACCGGTTTCCCTTTTTCTGGACCTTATACCCAAACCTATTTGTATCAAACCTTATATTCGACCCACCTGTTTTTTCAATCCAGTTAAAGTCAACCTTGTTTTCACTTAAACTTATTTTGCAATCTCCCGATATCCTATACGACTTTAAATTTTATATTAATACGCGAGAAAATAACGTAATCCTCATAATTTGTATTGAAACATTAAGCACTTATAATAAATAAATAAATAAATTTTTGATTAAACGAAAAATTAAGGATCCACGGGGTTAATTATAATAAATAAAATCATAAGGCAAAGAATTAGCAACAAACATGGGTTTAATATTAGTCTTATTTCCACAACTACTACATAAAGCTACTCATTTATGCAAGCATAACTCCTCCATACAAAAGAGAAATTAGGCAAGTCAATCCATGTGATATATAAGAATTTAGCGAGAGACGAACATCGTCCGTCCATCGACAAAGTGCGAGAGGGAGCCGATGAGGGAGGGAAGCAAGTGAGGAAAATGAATGACAAAGGAGGAGTGTCGTGCATGTTTGAGAGAGCCAAGAGAAAAAACGTCGTGTGATTGCAGGAGTAAGAATAGAAATCGAAAGAAAAAAAAGGATTTTAGATCTCTACTTCCAAAACCAGTCCAAGAACCGGTTTATGGGTGGGTAATCACTTCTCGGACCAATTTAAACCAATTTCGAATTTTGGGAACCGGTTATCGGATCGATTTCAACGGGAATCGGTTCTTGACCCTATTTTTAGAGTGGGCTGGTCTGGGAACCGGGTATATCCGGTCCGGTTGCACACCCCTAGTACATATCGAACATAAATATGAGATAAAATAACAACAAAAAATCTCCATTTGTGATTATTAAGCCACGCTCGTGAGATAGGCTAAGAGAAGCAAGCGATTTTACTAGTTAAACTGCGCTAGTGAGGCTAGTGAAGAAAGGCAAGCGACAAGCGAGGCCAACTAAGAGAGAGAAGTGAGGGAAGAGGATTTCTTCTTCTTTCTTCTTTTTCTTTCTTTTCATAATCTAGGGTGGGTTTTTACTTTTTAAATTACATGCGAAAACAATATATTGCATATATTATATTTGTAATATATTATATGTACATAGTTGGTCCAACTTCGATTAATTCTAAAGTCTCAAAATCGATGACCAACCTGTACTATGTAGGGTTTAAGAGTCCCAAGTCCAAGGACTAACTTAATTTCCCTAGGAACCAAATTAGGACTAGCCAAGTTAGGTCGGTCTAGGGTTGGTCTTGGGCTAATGCTCGCCCCTAACACTTGCACACTCACCTCTAGATCATTGACAGGTTAAAAGAATTCAGTTACAACGTGCATGTCACTCGTTAAACAGTGAATGTGTGGGGTTTTTTGTGACATTGATGATTGACCTGGCGCTAGAGATAACATTAAAAAAGAGAAGAATTAATCTCAACAAATGACCGTGGAGTAAAATGATGCCAATATGATTCTTGACCCGAGAAAAAATGAAAAGGAAATTCCTCATAAATAAAACGTAGGCATGAAGTTCGTTGGTAGTAACATGCTAATAGGAGCGTTAAAAAAAAACCCCTTAATTGAAACCCGAAATTGAATCGAGTGGACTCGAGAAGGATTTCAAGTCTTTTCCATTCGAGTTTGTTTTGATTTGGGTGGTAAGTAAAATAGTAGGTATTCGGTGGTTTGGTTAAATTTCGAGCCATAAATCCAAACCGGCTAAACCCACAAAGGCCTGAAATTTTTGGGTCGAGTTAGGCTGGGCCGGTTCAATTTGGGTCGAATATTTTTACAGTCCTAACAGTAATAAACAACTAAAATTGCTCGTCATTTTGCAAGCGCAATCTTGTCTGATTGAAGTAGACGGAACGTTTAGCATGCATTCACGAGAATACATAGATTCTAGCCCACGCTATTAACCAAAGAAAGAAAGGAAAAAGGAGAGGAAATTGGAAAGTGTAATGATGGACCGGGCCTCGAACGAGCCCAAGTGTTTCTCGAGTGCTGGCCGTAGGCCCAAAACCGTTACAAAGTGGTCCCCAAGCCCAACGGGCTAATCCACAAGCTGCTCACTATGAAGCCCTCCTTTTCTGCTATCAGGAATTGGCGATCGGATTCGGGCTGCGCTCATCGGACTCTCTTCGAAAATTGCTCGGAGACGACGGAGCAGCAGGCCGCGGCACGGCGGCGGCGGCGGCGGCGGCGGCGAGGCTCTCGCTCAACCAGGCATTTCTCTTCCTCCTCCTCCTCTTCAATACGCAAGCCGACCTGCTCTTCCTCCAGTAGTAGACGACGGTTCACGTTGTCATCGTCCACTGAAGAAGAACGGCGGGAATGCCCCGGTAGAGTTTCGCCGGTTTCCAGATGAGGAGGCTTTGCAGATACGGCCGCTGCTGTCGCAATCTCGCTCGGGAGTACAATCCATCTCCGCCTCCTGCGCTGCTCGGTGCCGGACCTCCGATTGCGAATCCTGAATCCTCGCGGCGGATATCGCCGGGGCTGTCCGCGCCTCGCTGGAGTCTCGACGAATCCCCGTTTCCCCCGCGCCGCCCGGCTGCCGCGGCCGGCGTCGCCGTGCTGTTGTTTTGCACGGACGTCGTCTCGTCGGGGCGGCCCGAAGACGTCCGTGGCGGGGAGGACGGGGGTTTAGATAGCGATGCCGATAAGGTGTATCAAACCGTGATGGATCATTCTTGTGCGTATCATGACATGGAGAAAGCCTTGGACCAGACCGGCATTGGCCTGACCACCGCTTTGGTCGTCGGCGTCCTTCACCGGCTTCGATACGAGGAGAAGATAGCGTTCCGTTTCTTCACGTTGGTGGGGCACCGGGAAGATTACGAGCACGAGCCTCCGGCTTATAACGCGATGATGGACATACTGTCCAGTACGAAGTACAAGGCGAAGCAGTTTCGAATTGTCTGCGACCTGTTGGATTACATGAAGAGGAAGGAGAAGAAGAGAGTCCCTATGGAAGTTCTTCTGAGGATATTGAGGCAGTACACGGAGAAGTATTTGACACATCTTCAGAAATTCGCTAAGAAGAAGAGGATTCGGGTGAAGACCCAGCCGGAGATAAATGCCTTTAATTTGCTATTGGATTCCTTGTGCAAGTGCAGTTTGGTTAAGGATGCCGAAGAACTGTTCGAGAGAGTGAAGAATAAGGTTAAACCCGATTCTAATACTTACAACGTATTGTTCTTTGGTTGGTGCAGAGTAAGAAATCCGACTAGAGGAATGAAGGTTCTGGAAGAGATGATCCAAATGGGTCTCACGCCTGGTAATTTCACTTACAATACTGCGATCGATGCTTTTTGTAAAGCAGGGATGGTAATCGAGGCAGCTGAACTGTTTGAGTTTATGCGAACCAAAGGCTCCACCATGTCTTCTCCCACTGCGAAGACCTACGCGATTATGATTGCGGCTTTGGTTCAGAATGATCAACTGGACGAGTGCTTTAAACTCCTGGGACATATGATAAACAGTGGTTGCCTTCCTGATGTTTCAACCTACAAGGAGTTTATTGAAGGGATGTGTAAGGCTGGGAAGGTTGAGGAAGCTTATAAGTTCCTGGAAGAGATGGGAAACAAAGGTTATCCCCCTGACATTGTCACCTATAACTGCTTCTTGAGGGTTCTTTGTGACAACAAAAAGGTGGATGAAGCGATTAGGCTTTATAGGAAAATGATTGAGGTCCAGTGCATGCCCAGCGTGCAAACCTACAATATGCTGATCTCAATGTTCTTTCAGATGGGTGATCCTGAAGGGGCATATGAGACATGGCATGAGATGGATGAGAGGGGCTGTGCACAGGATGCAGATACATACTGCGTGATGATTGAAGAGCTTTTTGACTGCAATATGGTGGAAGAAGCGCGATTTCTTCTGGACACAGTCATAAATAAAGGTTTGAAATTGCCATTTCGAAAGTTTGACTCTTTTCTGATGAAGCTATCAGTAACTGGTGATCTTCAAGCCATTCATAGACTTTCAGAGCATATGAGGCAGTTTTACAATCCTGCTATGGCCAGACGACTTGCATTAAACGAAAAGAGGAAAAGCCTGAGGTTGAGAGGAAAGTGAGAAAATATGGAGGCAGTCACAAGCCAACTCCTATGTGATTGGACAGTCGTACCTTATCGTCTCCATGCTAATTGAGGATTGTTTTACCATAAAAATACAAGAACATCCTGAGAGTTTCTCATCACAATGTGGATAACTTAGTTTAAAGCTGCCTATGCGGAACTTGACCTTGAGACTTTACTGTACTTTCTTTCCCATACATTGAGCCAAATCGTCCATCTTCTACAACTGCTAATGTCTATACAAATGCTTCAAATTGGAGGTGATCAAAGTCACAGCTTATGGCATTCTTTGCTAGAATAGTTTGTCTGATCAAAATGTAAGACGGAGATGTGTATAATGATGGCCTCAACTAGCCTTAAGTGCCCTTCTCAAATCTGTTTTTTTTTTTTTTGGTAAAGAAATGGATCAGACATCTGGCTTGGATTTCTTAAAAGAGAAAAAAGTTCGCACAGTTTAATCAGCGATTCTCAAATCTGGTTTTTGTTGCCGATAAAAGAATGAAAGGGATATAAATGCATCATCTTTCACCATTTGCTGTCTGGGGTTCAAAATCTCTTCTGTGGTTTGAAATTTTGGTGGTGCTGTCAGCAAGGAAGGAGGACACATAGAAGAGTCCTTAGCTCTATTGCATCAGCCTCGATCTGAACTCCTGAGAAGTTACCTTCAGCAATACACATTGCCTATAAATGTATCTTTCATTGCCTCTGTATGAAGAAATTCTTTTTAAGAGGACAAATTTCAAGAAAAGGGAAATAGGTTTAGATGTCAAAAGATGTTCTCTTATTAATAAGATCTGCCATCATTCAAGTGCTGTTTCTGCCTAACAACGAACAAAGGAGAGCTTTCTGGCCAAAATCAGCAAGTCACTTCCAACACCAACATAGAAACAACCAACAAATCCAAAATTTAAGGTTTGAAGTTCAAGAGAGAGACAGAGAGGAAAGGGATGCTTACAAGTTTTGTTAAATGATTTGCTTCAATTTTCACTCTTCTACAGTGCCAAGATTGATATGTTTGAACTCCTCTTCCATGTTCCACTTACTTGAAGACTGATCACATATTGCAACAGTTACTCAATTAGCTTTTGTTCTATTGTAAACGTAATTGAAATCATGGGTTCATGGTTCTATCTGCCATTACAGGTGTGAATAACTTATGGTGCTATTCTAATAGATAATCTTTTAACAACTCAGATGTTGCCATTTGAGGTCGTGGATAGAGAGACTAGCTGATGACTTTGATTGGTAGAATTATGTAATGGGACTATCTGTGTAGTTTGATTTCTTATATAGAGATATCACATGTTCTTTGCCCCGTGTTCACATTTGATGGATTTATTCTTTTCTTGTGGATTTTTTCCATGGTTATGTGTACCACAAGAAGTATTTGGAAAAACCATTGATGATGGATAAACAAAGTCAATTTTAGTGTAGAGGATAAATAGGGAGTCCAGTCTCTTTCTGCGGGACTTGGGGTATTATACTCTTTTTTCATTTGATACATGTAATCAAATCGGAGCATGGTAACTTTGGCCTTCAGGTACATGCCAAACAGCCTCTCAGGAACCATTTGTCAATTTATTTCTAATGCCAAGCACAGATCATGGAGGCTATTGAATTTGAGGTAATAAAATGTTATCAGCTTGAAGTACTTCAGTTTCTGGATCTCGCTGCTTGAGGTTATCTGTAATTTGCTCTGCCTATAGCTTAATGCACGACGGAGGTTTTGGACTGTTCTTTAGCTTAATAATGGTAGTCCTTATAAGACCATTTATTGTTGGTTGAACTTGACATGCTGACGGATGCTTTCAAGATGATATCACGGGATGTGTTTTTCTGTCGTTCCATTTCCACGCCTACATATTCTGGAACTTCCAAGTTTTCTGTTCAATTAAACATTCAAATAGTGTTTCTGCATATGTGATCCATGTAACACATCCGCACCTTTCATGAACATAAATTTCAGTTGTGCTTATTTACTTCATGTGTTGTCTCAATTACCTAATGTGAATGTCTATTATGTATGATACCACAGTTAGTTGTTGCCACAAAACATTAATGATCACTGTTCTATCACTCTTACTGTACAATCTGTCGTCTATTTGTCTGCTTTCTCTTCCACTTAACATGTGCTGAGTAGACGTATCTTTCTCTATTTATTTTAATAGCAGGGCACTTTGCTTCTGAAAAGTTTCTAATCTTTGGAACAGATAATACTGACAAGATACGGATTTAAGGTGAAACTTTGCTCGAGACGCAAAGATGAAAAGTGAAATGACTGGCTATTACTGCAGTTTGATCCTTGTATAGCAAATGTAGTTGGAATTAGCATTGCCGCTTAACCTTATAACTTGGCATTTGCTGATTTTAGGAATGGCCATCCATTGCTCTGCTGCTTCGTCTTAGGAAGGAGATCCATCACATCCAATATAAGCCACCTAGCTGGGATGGCTTTGATTTTTCTTTAGTTGGGCGGCCTTTGGATGGTTAATGTAACATATTTTCCAGCGTGCCTCTACCAGAGTATATTTAAACGGAGATTGGAATTGGCGGACAAAATGCTTCCGCACTTATAGAGTTAGGCATTTCAGACAAAAGTGATATGAGGTGGCATTTGCTGAAGTTAGGTATGGCCATCCATTGCTCTGCTGCTTCGTCTTAGGAAGGAGATCTATCACATCCAATATAAGCCACCTAGTTGGGATGGCTTTAATTTTTCTTTAGTTGGGGGGGCCTTTGGATAATTAATTTAAGATATTTCACAGCGTGCCTCTACCAGAGTATATTTAAACGGAGATTAGAATTGGCGGATATAATGCTTCCACACTTTTAGAACTAGGCATTGCAGAGATAGTAGGCTGGGAAGGGCATGAAGAATATTCAGTGCACTAGTTTTAATTTCAAACTTTTAAAGTTATAGGAGCAGACTTTCTTTTTTGGCACTCATATCTTGTGCTATCTTATTAAATGGGAATGGTCATGTTCGATCCGACTTTATTGCTATTATAGCACTTATGAGGTTCCTGTCACAAGATGCTTCTGAATACGCTAATTTGCTTCCTTCAGCATCTTCGATTAACTTACTGCTCTAAAGCGTGTTGACGAGGTCACGTCTCTCTCTCTCTCGGCGATTTTGGAGGTGTGTGGTGCGTATGGCCTGTAACATGCTATATGATCAAGTGTTCCCATTCTAGCATCTCCAGTTGCCTGGTTTCTCTGACCCCCAATCTGAACTCTTTTACACATTTCTTCATAGTAGTCTGAAAGAATCTTTGAAAAATGCACCGATCTAAGACATATGTGATTTAAGGAATAGACTCTGACTTTCTCGCACAAACTACAGTATTCCCATAGCTCTCAGTTATCATTTCTAATCCACTATGAGTAGCTCGTCAATGTTGGCCTATCTGTACTTTGGATAAAGTCATACTTGGCTCAGGGCATGAATTTCCTTTTTGACATTTTTCTTTTGACATTCCATTCCATTCTTCCCAGAACCTGTTTAACCCCATCTAGGCACTATCAAATCATATGCAAGAGGACAAAAGGTATTGCAGCGTAGGCTTTATTGCTTCTTGTACTCAGTGGATCTTGACAGTATGGTTGAATTATTATTATTGTTATAATTTTTTTAATGCATAAGAGTGTTGCCGGTTTGAACCTTGGATCAGATTCAAGAATGGTCCGTATGAATTAATGTAGATATAAGCTGCAACATGGAGAAATTGAATTTCTGTGGTCTTTTAATCATGGTTTAATTTGTAGATAAGTTGAAAATGTCATATGAGTATTTGCCTCTGTATTCTATTGGAAGCATAATTGATATTTGACCGATCAACATCATATTCTGAGATTGCGCGTAACTTTAAGGGTGACGGTATTTCTTTATTTACACGCAGATGTGGTGTAATCATTTCCAGCTTTGTGGAGTACACCATGGCAATGACGATTGCAGAAGTTGGAAATTTGCATTTGGACGCTCGATGGCGTTGTCGCTTTCTTGGACTTTTATTCTGTGGATGCTGCCGACTCTTGGAGTAATATTGAAGATTCTGGACGCACTCTTTTCCACATGATGCTACTCGAGAGGTTTGTTATAAAGATACGCTCCTTTATCTGTCGAATATGAACACGACAAAATGTTGTAATCATCTTGGACTTGTGAATATGAAGTCTCAATCCACACTTGAGCCGAAAGAAATGGTCTTTTAGTGCAGCTGTTCTTCGTGCTATTGATAAAAGTTTCCACATGAAAAGGATTTCTTCAACTAATACCTCCAATTTTATAGTGGGTGCTCCATTGTCAAGGGCTCCTCATTGGGTGTAGACATTCCTCTCCTGAAAATCTCACAATCAAAAGCACTTCTTAGATGGCCAATTCCCGGCCTTTTGTAGAAAACATTCTGCTAGATTCTCTTGCCTCCATTAGAAGCAAGCCTTAAATTTTAAATAAAAAATTGTTGCAATCAGAAAGAAGGAAAAGCTCTGTTGAATTTAGTGGTCATTCAGTGAAAGACAGCAAGTTTCTATTGTATAGATACGGAAGGTGTCATATTCCATCAGAATCAGTATATTATTCCATTTAAAGTGGCGGCTAATAATGACTTTAAGATATCCTTATCTGCCACCTAATGCCCTCAAAAGTAATTTGCACTCAAATTCATTTTGCATTTTCTCTAATTTCTTCAACTGGATTTCTGTTACAGGTATCATATTCCGAGCTACAGATACTTGAAAAGAATGGTAAAACACTTTTTAAGAGATAGATATTGCTATGGTAAGCAAGTAGAAGGATGAGTACTATTGATTTACAGACAAAAGAAGAAAAGAATTTCTTGTTTTTTTTTTTATAGGTAGAAGAAAAGACTTTCAAGAGATGCTAGAGAGAGAGAGAGAGAGAGAGAGAGAGAGAGAGAGATGTTAGCGATAGATAGTTGTGAGTTGGTTATCATGTGGATAGAAGCCCAATGTGCAATGCTATTTCTTTGGAATCTGAATGGTTTATAAGTTAGCTTTCGGCTGCCCATGGTTGAGAAGTTGTGATTTCTTCTGGAATTGGAAACCCTTGATTCTGAATAAATCATAGGGGTCGTAATCAGCCGGTATGAACCAAGCAAAGAAAGGCAAGGCGTTAATCAGGTACTTGCCCATGCTTAAAGCAGAAAATAGTCTTCCTTAGAGGAACAATTTTCCATGGGTTTGTAAAAGGCATTCCTCTCACATGGTCAATTGTGGTGGTGCTACAGTCAAGTGATTACTTCATTTCAGGTTTTCCTCTTTAGTTAGATGTCCATAACAACATTCCTTTGGGAAACCCATCTGCCAAAAAAAATCTGACGTCGTACCTGTTAATTATGATTCTTATTGACTAACGCAGAGACAGATGGCCAATATCTGCTCAAGGAAGCTCTTTGGTGACCAAATATATCAGCTTGGGGATGTATACGGAGCGTCGAATACTTGCAAAAGAAGATTTCTAGACTGCACGCATAATTTGAGTTAATTCAAGATCATTACCATCTTTGTCTACATCCATACTGATGCTGTGTTGTTGTTAAGCATGCAGGTGAATTAAGATGATCTTGAAGCTCCTGCAAGAATTAAACAGCCTCTCCGGCTATATCAGGAAAAATACATGTGGCTGAAGGGAAACACATAAAGCCAAAAAAAAAAAAAAAAAAAGAAGAAGAAGAAGAAGAAGAAAAGAAAGTAGGTGAAACTGGTGAACAGTCAGGACTTAAGAAGAAGTTTAAGCATGAAACTACTGCTGAGCCTGTCAGTTTAATCATTCTAGTACTTTCAGAAGTTAGTGTTTCACTTGATTCCACAGAACTTTTCATGGTGCAGGCGATCAACGATCACGAGTCCATCTTCACAGTTGAAGAAAGTGGAGAGTTAGAGAGAGAGAGAGAGAGGTGGTGAACACTTAAAAAGCGGTTGAATTACCAAGTTGTTCACGGTTCAAGAAACGGGTTGAGTTCAGTAGCGACGGTGACCGATGTTGTGGGCAATTTTGGTGTCTTTAAATTTAGACATATGTTGGGTGAAAAATGGGGGACGGATACGTCGAACCCATTAAACAATCTGTTTCTCCAACTTTGAGAGTGTTAGGCCAACGGTCAAAGGAAGAGACTCCTGTCTCCCTTTTCATTACTTTATTCCATGCCAAGATTAGACAAACTTCTCATCGTTGGTTGTACATTAATTATAGGATTCAGACATTCCCTCTCTGTTTCTCTAGTACTCTATCTTGATATTCGTATTATATTGTTTCTGAGGGGTTTGGGTGAGACTTTACTCGTGTTCTTGATGTTCTTGTTTGTTTTCAATTTGAGCGTTAGCTTCTCTACTCAATGAAAGTGGTAATCATTTTGAATACAAATAATAAAAGAAGTGGGTCATAATCAATTTTAGGTGCGTTTGTTTCATCGAAAATTTCACGACAGAAGGTAAATTTTCTATGGAAATCATTTTTAAGGAAGTTAGTTTTCATATGTTCGGTAATTTTGGGAAAATGATTTCATTCTTGTTACAAGGAGAAGTCGTATTCCCTCTATCAAAATTTGTCATTTTCAATTCATGAAAAACGATTTTTGTAAATCGATTAGTCTTCCAAATCATCTAGATACCGAAGAATTGAAAAATATTTTTTTGGAAAGAATATTTCTTTAAACAAACAGATCCTAAATCACTGTCATCATTCCCTAATCCAGATTATCCATGTCGTTCATGCTGATAATTTGTGGACAAACGGGTCATCAGTTAAATCGTTATCTTTGTTATTTTTTTCGGCCGACTTCAATTAATCACAATCGATGTTGCCTTCATATATATTAATAGCAATTATGCACTTATTTTCACTGCACGTTGACATAGTTAAAAAAAGCTGCTGTCACTAATTAAATTAAGTGGGCATGCATTTAGTTACTAGAGAATTGCGCCATACACAAATTACTTCTCAACTAGAATAATTGAAGGTCGACGCTTGTAAAATTGACATAGGTAAGAAGAAAAACAGAAGAGATGGGAACATAGAAAATGGAGAATCGAACATCGAAACTCCTGATTATGATACTATATTAGACTTTGTACATATGATTGGCTACTCGACGTCATATGAGGACACAATGATATATGAAATTAGATATGAATAAGGTTAGAAAACCAATTCATCGATCATGCATATAGTCTATATAGGAACTAGCGCAAGTTCACATAATTATTACTAACCAGGGTTCACACATTTTATAATTTACTGCAGATAAAGGCAATTTAAATGCTCATTTTGGATAAATCAAATGAGACCACTAGCCATGGTTCGCATTCTTTATAATTTATTGCGTATAAAAGTAGTTTAAATGCTAATTTTGGCTAGCCAAAATGCTTTTGGACCTAAGTGCCTCTTAAATGTAGTCGATTCCAAAATCATATAACGATATATGAAAATGGGGAATGTTTCGCAATGTACATTGAATTTTTCAAAAACATTTGGATACTGAATCTCGTAACTTTACTCCTTCAATAGAAACATCTATGGCGTTATTTTGAAAAATTACGTAACAAAAGCAATTGTCAATATCTAATCAAACAATAAAGATCCTTCTCATCGTGAAATTCCAACTAAATTGAATAACTGATTACTTACAAAGGTGTTAATTCCCAAGCTCTGGGGGTGGTAACTACTATTTCTGTTATTTGGTGCAACCGCAGGTGCAAAATCATTACAAGACTCCTGCGTTTGACTAAGAACACACCCTGGGTTTTCTTCTTTGCGAGCCTCCACGTGCAGTTCTGAGGTTCCAAGGAAAATGGTCAGTTAGGTCTGAAAGGTGATCAAAACCTAAAATCCCCTCCTATAACATCAAGCCCACATAAAATCTAACAAGAATATACCAACCCCTTCGTTATCAACTCGTGACCTAAATATATATATATATATATATTGCAGAAAAAGCAGCAAAATGATTCAATTGACATAATATTCTTCATGTCCAGAACAATTGCAATGAAATAGTCAGCACTTAATACAATGTAAAAAAGGCAAAAGCATCAATATTGATTGGATGTGTATATGGGTGCTACCCCAAGCGTATATATTTATTATGGATTAAGATTTATAGCCAAAGCGTGGGTTATACATGGACTACACGTATAAAGATGGCGTTGTAGCTAGGTTAGAAAAAACACGAGGGAAGACGTTGAGAGGGGAACGGAGTTCATCCCACCAAGCAACCTCTCTCTCTCTCTCACAGCTATAAATATATTTATATAATATTTCATATTTGTAAGTTTAGGGCTACATATATATGAATAAGTAAGAGAAAATAAGGATGTGATGACTTGCATATAAGGGTTTGTTAGCCTAGACGTTGCATCAATCGCTGGTGAAGGTCTGTCCAAACCCCTCCAAACTCACCGCACTCTCTAACGGAAAACTCTCTCTCTCTCTCTCTCTGCTCTTCATCATCTCCTCCTTTCGTTCACTCCCATTTCTCTCATCTTCTCCTCCAATTCCTACACATCATATTCTTTATATTCTCACCCTCCTTCCCTCTTCCCTCTCTATCTCTATTTTTTATATCTCAAAGTACACTCCTTGCTATCCTCTCTCTCTCACATCTATATATAAGCCAGTACAATCAAGAAAGCTAGCAGATATATCGTTCTTCAGATTCTGTGGTTTCTGAAGAGATCTAACCACACCCTCTTCTTGTGCTGTGGAGGAAAGAAAAGCTATTGCGAGTTTTGGAACAGTGGTTTCGAGATTAGGGTTTCTGATCTTGTTCCGCTGTTTCTAGGTTTTTCTTGTTTGGATCATCTTCACTCATCTCGTGTAAGAGCTTTAGCTAGAGAGGACTTTGATCAGATGTGCACCAGAGGCCACTGGAGGCCCACCGAAGATGAGAAGCTCCGCGAGCTGGTGGAACGGTACGGACCCCATAACTGGAACGCCATCGCTGAGAAGCTACAAGGAAGATCAGGTGCTTGCTTGGTCTTGGCTTTGGTCTTTATCAAGTTTGCAACTTCCATGCAGGAGTTTCTGTTTTTCATCCAATATATGCATGGTATATAAGGTTTCAATCTTAGCTAGGCTTCGATGGACATTAGAAAAATGATTAGGTAAGTCCTTACTTGGTCTAGACTCACTTAAGGAAATTAAGATCGAGTTGGACATGTTTGGTGGAAGTAGCTCCCATGTTTTAGCCAATCGTGGATGAGAGAGATCGGTTCTAGTTCGTTTGATCATAGTCATTTAATATGGCCAATCTCTCATGTCATCTAATCGTTGCGATGGTTTGTAGTCCATTTGACCTGATCTATCGAAAAATCACTCGTTCTGTGAAGTGAGATCCATGCGAGCCTCACGAATCCAATGATTTAAACATGACTAATCTATGTATTAATACTTTATTATGACAAGTTTATAATGATTTTGTCTGCACCGAAGCAGCAACTAATTATGGGAAGTGTGGTTTGGTGATGATCAGGGAAGAGTTGTAGGTTGAGGTGGTTCAATCAGCTGGATCCAAGAATCAATCGAAGCCCTTTCACCGAAGAGGAAGAAGAAAAGCTTCTGGCTTCCCATCGAATCCACGGCAACAGGTGGTCTGTCATCGCAAGGCTATTCCCCGGTCGGACCGATAATGCGGTCAAGAACCACTGGCATGTGATCATGGCGAGGCGGAGTCGAGAGAGGTCGAGGCTCTACGCCAAGAGAGCAGCCCAGACCCTGATGGAGGAAAGGACGAGATATTCTTCGCCTTCATTGGCTAACAAACAACAAGACATGCAGATGATGAACATGATGATGAGCGCTAGCGCTACCGCAAATTACCAGCTCGCTTCATCGTTTGTCGACAACTTCTCTGGTATAGGCCAGGGCGCTTTTGCTCATGCCGGTCTTCCATTGACCAAACAATTCCACACTGACCATCAGATTACTCCCACCATTCCTGTTCGTGAAGGTAATTTACATCGTTGAAATGGTGAATTCTAGAAAAGACATATTCTAGAGTTAGTGAAGACATCGTTAGATAATTTCCCTATAATTCCATTTTGATGAATCACATTAGTGTACTTAGTTTTTTTTTTGTACTTTGTCATTCCCTTTGTTCGAAATATTGCAGTTTTTGTCTCGTCAAATTATTTTATTAAAACCATATCATGTGTTTATGTGCATATAATAAACTTCTACTTGATTTAAAAAATGTTCTAGATGATAGACATATTGCAGTTTGTTAACTCAACTTATTGCAAAATAATTTTTCTCTCTGCGGATAGACATAATAAATTTTTGTTGAACTTTCTAAGGAGCCTTGGGGGCGAAATATCAACAAAATGAGTACTTCAAAGGGTAAAATGCTTCAACTTAATTACAAAGTATGAACTGAAC
Source organism: Eucalyptus curtisii (assembly GCA_017140595.1). Lineage (NCBI taxonomy): Eukaryota > Viridiplantae > Streptophyta > Magnoliopsida > Myrtales > Myrtaceae > Eucalyptus > Eucalyptus curtisii. Next base: position 30,281,257 of record CM029504.1, on the reverse strand, counting down.
AGGCAACATGAGGATGGGTTAGAGTAATCCTGATAATCTTAGAGCTTAAATCACTGTAGTAATGTGATTTCTGGGCTTTTCCAGATGCATGATTATCTTATTCTCTTTTTGTACATGTCTTTGCAGATAAACTTCAGCCTACTGAATTTTATGATTTTCTCCAAGTAAATACCGACTCTAACAAAAGTGAGGTCATCGACGTCGTCCATGCAAGAAGAGACGATGAAGAGGTCGATCAAGAAGCGGCTAATGACGGTGCAGATAATCAAGCCAAGGGTGGTAGTGTTCCATTCTTTGATTTCTTATCGGTCAGAAGCTCTTGTTAGCCTGGGTATTTCGCAAAAGACAGCACGCACAAATTAACTGTTGATTAATTAAGAATGGCTTCGTAGAGCCTCAATATTGCGTAGATCGCGCCGGCCACTTTGATATTGACAGAGAGATACAGACTTTAATTATTCAAAGAGATATATGAATATATAGCTCTAGCTAGAAAAAGAAGGCATTATGTACTTCATTAGAAACCAGAACGTAGCTGAGCTACATGTTAGTGTAAAACCATACACACATTGGAGAAAAAGCAGGAATTTTCAACATTTCAGCTTCTCCAAATTATAGTATCTTGCATATGTTTTGGATGTTGCATATGTCTGTTACCTGCTCTGATTTCCCCCAGTACTAACCTTAACGTATGCATATTTTAATAATCTGAATCCTTAACTGCTACATGAAGTTTACATTGAAATGGATTTCGAAATTAAAGGGGGATTTTCGAGTAATTTCTTGAATGGAAATTATGTTACATGCATCATGTTATGATCCCCCCATGCAAAACGTCAGTGTGCGAGGGCTGAACACTTGGCGAAATGCGAAACCCTAATCGGATGAACATGTGTCAATTACTCGAATCATCGTCAATGTGATATTGCCTATATTTTTTACTTTTCAAAAAGGCAGACAAAATAATGAACTTTTATATCATACGATGCTGGTAAAGATTAGTTTTCACCGATGTGTCATCATTGTGTATTTTGAATTTACAAAAGTAAATGCGTCTAATACACGCTTAAATTTACTTAATTCATTTCGTGAAACTAGACTTTATTTATTTTTATTTATTTATTTGTCCCTGCAGATATAGAAAAACGATAATCTTGTTGATTTACTGGTGACTTGCATGATTATTCTATGACATGATGTAATTTAGATAATGGAGCAATATCGTCTTGATTGGACCTATAACTACCCAATTCACTTGATTCAAGCATAATACCTTAACAAACCAGAAAATAATGGGGAGCTTGATGGTTCTTCCGCAAGGCTCGCACATCAAAATATAGTTTTCGACAGCGACTTCTAACAACATTCGAACCCATCTTCATCACTGTGAATCTTTAGTTGATCCCACCATTCAAAATATTCCTCGTACTAAGAAGAGGAAAAAAGTTGATTCTAGCAATGTCTCAACTCAATCAGGATACAAAATCCATGTCCTGATTAAATCCGTGCATCATGTATACCTCAAAACATCTTGCTAGCGAGAAAAATCAACTCTTGCTTTAATGTCTAATGAGCACATTGAATGAGATAAACAATCAAGCACATTGAATGAAATAAACAATCAAAATTTCAATCTCAATTATAAGTACGCTAGATGCATTCTTTTCGTGAAAAAAATTGGATGATGTGAAGTATGTACCTGCATTAGATAGTTTAATTTGCATTAGTTACTCTCCAGAAATACCATCACGGCGAGCATCACTACCAAAACCATTATAGTATTATTATTCTTTTAGCAACTAACTAAAACCCAATTTAATCGTGTACAACCTCACATATTCATTGAAATGGTTTTTTGTGTGGTCTCATTGGTTCCATTCATATATTTTCACTGCGAAAAAGATAGGAGACCTCACGTGTCAAGTTATGCACTCTCAAGTGAAATCAATCCTTCCAGATTCTGTCTCAAAAAATTGTTTGGAGCCTAAATCAAGCTTGCCACTCTATCTCTCTCTCTATAATTTATTATGTCTATTTAATTAGGTAAAACTGAATAATCTAGAAATTATTTTTGTGATTGGGTTTCATATTCCGTCCCCATTGGATGTCTCGGTTTCATGCATAGATAGAATGTGGGATTGGTGGACTGTAAACGTCAAAGGCATCGATAACTACTCTCAGAGGAATAAAAGAAAACTGAAATTGCCCAAAATTCCCAAAAAAAAAAAAAAACTTAACAAAAAAGAAAGGAAAAAGAAAGGAAAAAGAAAGAAAAGGGTTCTTGCACCAAGAACAACGACCTAAGGTCTTGCCGGTGGAAACAGTTTTGACCCTCCAACTCAAAAACATTGTCATTTCCTTTTCTGGGACAGGCTTCATGTCTTCTTCATTCGTGGTTCGATCGTTGGTATTGTCTTTGCCATTCCAACCAACTTGGGTTGCTACCTCCCTCTCTCCCCCTCTCTCTTTGTATTCTTGCTTACATAACAACCTTGTACAAAATGTCACAGTACTCCTGCCAAGTCAACCATCAATGGGGTGGTATTCTAATTCTCCAACCACCATCGAGCCTCCCTCCCTCTCCCTCTCTCTCTCTCTCTCTCTTACTTCCAACGTACGAATACTAATCAGCTCCAGTTTAAGGTCATTTAATAAGAGCCTTCGATTAGATCTACTAACGGTGGAAAGAAAAGGAAGTTAATCAACAACTCTCGTGTAGATGGGTTCTGCATCTACTAATGAATAACATAACGAGATGAAATCTTTTTGATGTAAGCACGAATCTAGTTTAAAGTTCTTACGCAAGACATGAATGAGAACGCTAGTATTGTTATAACGCACATGGAAAAATGTCATCGTGAAGTATTGGCATTTTTAATTATTGTCGATATTATCTTTGCATAAAAAAAAAAAAAGGGAAAACGATAATCACATGTATAATGTGCAAAACATGACATAATTAGAAAAGTATCAAGGAATTCGGGCACCTCATTCACAGTCCGAGCCTTAGAATGAGATGGTAAACGGCTCCAAATTTGGTCATTATGAATACCAAGTTTGCTAAGTGTTTTGTTAAATAGATAGATGTTTAGATGATAGAAATGGCTCAGCATCCGCGAAAGAGTTAGTACTGGGGGTTGACTTTTGATCAATAATGCTTGCTACAAAAATAATGTTTCATTACATAGAGTATGTGATGCAACGAATATGAACATTTTGTATGTGCTCTTCTGATTTGATTTTCTAAATAAATATTTCTTGCGGGCCTTTCGTACGGGGAATTCATTATTTCATCAAAATTTCCCCTCCCTAGGTCACATGGTGATTAGTGGGCGGGCCCGACAGTCGACATGCCATTTCGGTTGCATTGCAGGTGATCGGGTCATCGTATAACAAACGTGCGGGTGGGCCAGGATTGGGCCCAAAGATGCCTTTGGGTCCTTTAACTTGCGCTCGAACCGGGTAAGCCCGTGAGGCAAGAAAAATGGAGTGATTTGGTCATTTTCCCATGTCAAGTCCCAAGGATCAACAAATGCGATCGGCATTTGAGGGAAAAATTTCCAAAGAATTCTTAAACTTATTGTATTTATGCTAATATAATCCTAAACCTTTCAATTTGATTAATTTGATCTTAAATATTTTGAGAATTTTCTAGTTTAGTTCATTAGGCCAATTATGACTAGAAATTGATAATGTGGATATCCGTTATTCTTTGTGGTATGGATAGTGCTTACAAGACTTTTTTTTAAAGTTTTTTATTTTCTTTTTAATAAGGGTTGGCAGGGGCCGTCGACCACCAGCTAAGGCCTAGTGACCCTTGTTGACCACATAAGTGAGGGCTTGCAAGCCCTCGTCGATTGTGTGCGCGGGTGGCGAGCCCTCATTGGCCACTATATAAGGGCTCATGGCCCTCGGTCATAGTTGGGTGAGTGTTGCGGCTGGCAAGGATTTACAATCCTCGCCTAATGGCTGGTGAGGCTGTGTGTGAGGGTGGCGAGCCCTCGTCAACCATTGGGCGAGGGTTGCGGCCTTCGCTTAGCTTTGAGTAAGGGCCACGAGCCGCGTCTAGTGGCGAATAGCCCTATGTTAGACCCTTATAAAAAAATTTAAAAATTTTCTATGTCAATGTTGATCATGCCACATACGACACCCGGTGGTCATATCATTAATTTTCAGCCAAAATTGATTAGAAATATTTAATCATTGTCAAAATATTTAAGGTTAATACCTTGAAAAACTCCAAACTGGTACACTTGTAACAAATTTGCCTCGATTGATTATAAAAAATCCTAAATCGGTACAGTTATGATAATTTTATCCCAAACTAATTTATTCTATCGCAAAAAATCCAAAACTGGTAAATTTGTGACAAATATACAGTCCGCTAAATTAGATTAATACTACAAAAAAATCATAAAAATTGTAAACTGTGACAAACGGAGCGTAAAATCTCAAATTGGTATGTCACGTGTCATTTAACTTAATAACTTGACAATAAAATTCAATGAAAACTAACATAGGGTAAATTTGTCACAAGTGTACCAGTTTGGGGTAAATTTGTAAAAAATATACCAGTTTTGGGTTTTTGGTGGTCAAAAAAATAGTTTGGGATAAATTTGTTAAAAGTGTACCGGTTTAGGGTTTTTCAGGGTATTTACCCAAAGATTTATAACTAAATTTGCCAAATTGAAATATTTATGATTGAATTGGTACAAATATAATAATCTTAATGCTTTTTTTTTTTTGATAATTTTCCTACATTTGAGGTATGGTAAAGCTCTTGAGTAGAAACAATTTGAGGTAATTCTAGAAGGTCACCGTTCATCTAATTTCAGGAATATAAGACATCTTTTGTTTCGTTGAAAATCAATAATTTATAAAATGTTCTTCTAAAAGTGATCATTTGTAAATAAAAGAAAAATATTTTAAGCGTTCACAAAAATGTTTTAACATAAATTGTCGTCGGTACTAAAAATATTCTCCATCAATTAATTAATTTTAGCAATGCAAACGATATTTTTAGGAAAACTTTTTTAAAATTCTTCCTCTTCTTCCTTTTTTATTTTTTTTTTTGGGGGAAGAACGCGGGAAAGTCAAATGCCAAGCAGTCAAAGCGCAAGTCTTTTTCAGCCCCCGGTAATATAAACTAATCCACTTCCCCTCACTCTCTCACGGAGACCATGAAGAAGGAGACCATCTTCGCAGTCTTCGACCTCGCCGTCCTGGCGCTCGGCTTCGTTCAGGCGGCGACGTCCAGCCCGTCCGGCCAACGCTACAAGGAAGGCGAGCCGGTCCCTCTCTACGCGAACAAAGTCGGTCCTTTCCACAATCCGAGGTGAGAGCACTCCGCGGACACGACCTGGCTCGATCACGATACGATGATGTCGGATTCAGAATTCCTGGTCTCTCTGGCCTTTCATTCGTAGATTTCGATTGGCGTCTCGCGATGTCGAGTGGGTGATGTTTAAGCGACTCGAGCATGCCAGTTCGGAGAAACGTGAGTTCTGATAAGTTGAACTGGTAGAGTCGGTAGTAACTTTATTGCTGATAACATGTAATCTGAACCTTGCTTGCGTTGCCATGAAGTCCCGATTTCTTGTTGTCTTCTTGTCCTAAGTATGGGCAATTGACCCTGAATAACCAAGCCGAAGATGCCGTCGCATCTGATCGTTGAGATATTTGGTTGAATATATGCCCTAGTTGATCTTGCGTCCTTCGAGTTTCTGGATGGTGTGGAGCATGACATAAGAGCCTACTAAACATTGATGAATTCATCATGACACCTTCTCGAACCGAGGAAAGTGAAAAAAATTGATGATCTAACTCAAGACTTTCTGTGTCGAAATTGTTCGTGTCTTGTGATCAATAACGGTTGAATACTGAGAGAGGCACTGTAAATTTTCTTTGCAAATTGAAGTCGAAATGAATATAGTTTATGTCACACAGCTAGTGATTTGAACCGGAAAGAAGAAAAGATGTTGAATTTGACAGGACTGTTATTTGGAAGGCAGGTAACTCTCAGGATTTCCAAGATTTGCTATATATGTTCTTTCAAGCCTGTATGTATCTGCTTCGACTCGTAGCTTTCTGTCCTCCACTTTTCCATCGAGTCTCTTCTTAGGGTAAAAATCCTAGAAACTTTCATATCTCAAGAGAAGCTTATGATTTTGTCATTTTCTTCATGCAGCGAAACATATCGCTACTTTGATCTTCCGTATTGTACACCAGGTCTGTGTGCTGATATCTCCAGAGTTGGGTTTTTTCTGCATTATTATATCTCAAAAGCCTTGATTCTTTAAATTGGTTTCCATCACAGATCGTGTGAAAGAGAAAAAAGAAACTCTGGGTGAAGTTTTAAATGGAGATCGTTTAGTTAGTGCTCCCTTCAAGCTGGAGTTTTTAGTGAACAAGGAAGACGCAGTTGCTTGCAAGAAAACACTCTCAAAGGCAGAAGTGGCACGATTTCGGACTGCAATCATCCAAGACTATTACTTTCAGATGTATTATGATGACTTGCCCATTTGGGGTTTCATTGGGAAGGTTGACAAGGAGGGCAGGGATCCAAATGAATACAAGTATTTTCTTTATAAGCGCGTTATGTTTGAGATCTTTCACAACAAGGACCGTGTGATCGAAATTGCTGTCAGGACAGACCCAAACAGCGTCGCAGATCTTACAGAAGACAAAGAAGTTGATTTTCAGTATATGTACTCAGCAAAGTGGAAAGAAACAATTACTCCCTATGAGAAAAGGATGGATAAATACACTCAGTCATCTTCATTGCCTCGTCATCTTGGGATTCACTTGTTTTGGAACGTAAATTCTTGTGGTACAGTTCTTCTGTTGACTGGAATTCTTGCCACAATCCTCTGGAGAGCTCTAAAGAAAGATTTTGTCAAGTTAGGATCACCCTCTCATTACCCATTTGCTTGCCTGATTTTCTCTAAACATGAAAAGTTGTGCGCCTTCTTTCTTTCTATGAACATGATAGGACGGCTCTGTCTTTGTTCTGTTTTTGTTTATGACAAATAGGTATGCCCATGATGAAGAATTGGCTGAAGACGAGGAGAAGACTGGATGGAAATACATACACGGGGATGTGTTCAGGTTCCCAAAGTATAAATCTCTTTTTGCTGCTGCAGTTGGTTCTGGTACTCAGCTGTTTACTCTGTAAGTATCAAGATCATCTGGCGTCTGTTGAAGCATATTTGCAATAGGAATTTGCACCACCTTTTATAGCAACCATATTCCTCTGTTTATCTTAATTAGGCAATTCGTGATTTGTGTTCTGCAGTACCGTATTCATCTTTATATTGGCATCGATTGGTGTCTTTTATCCATACAACCGAGGCGTGCTATTTACGGCACTGGTTGTTATCTATGCACTCACGTCAGGAATTGCAGGCTATACTGCTACTTCCTTATACTGTCAGCTGGAGGGAACAAACTGGGTATGCAGCAGCGAAATTTTTCCTATGGACGTTATATACAGCACACTGCTTGTTGATTGAATTTCTTTCTTTCTAACATGGCAGGTCAGGAATCTAGTATTGACTGGATGCCTCTTCTGTGGGCCTCTCTTTCTCACATTCTGCTTCTTAAACAGTGTCGCTGTTGTCTACACTGCCACTGCAGCTCTTCCATTTGGCACAATTTTGGTCATAGTTCTAATATGGACACTTGTAGCATCACCGTTGCTCGTATTGGGCGGGATTGCTGGGAAGAATAGCAAGGCCGAATTTCAAGCTCCATGCCACACCACTGAGTACCCCAGAGAGATTCCACCATTGCCATGGTATAGGGGCACAATCCCTCAGATGGCAATGGCTGGTTTTCTCCCGTTCATTGTTATATACATCGAGCTATACTACATTTTTTCCAGTGTCTGGGGTCACAGGATCTATACCATATACAACATCTTGTTTATTGTTTTCATCATTCTCTTGATAGTCACTGCTTTTATCACAGTGGCATTGACCTACCTCCAACTTGCTGCCGAGGACCATAAATGGTGGTGGAGGTATGCCATGCAATGATTCCATATTTTTTTATCTTTGGCTTATTTATATAATGTGCTGCAGATTCCTGCTTGCTGGTTTTCCTTTGAGTTGCCCTTCACAGTTAAAAAATGAATACTAAACACCATGCTTGGCATCCCCAGTCACGTTTAACTTGCTTGAGTCAAATTGTTTACCTATGATCATATGAGTTGCAAAAGTGACGGGAAGATGTTGGAAGAAGATAGCGAAGATTGCTAACCAATGTCACGTCTCTGTTTAGCTTTTATTTACACATGGAAGCACTTCAATCCCAATTTAGTGATGCTCAGTTATCCTATTTTATATGTTGTTTACTGCACTTATTGCACATGGACAAGCTTTGAAATTTAGAATTTTGACTGGCTAAATTATGGAAGGGGGAAAACTACCTTCTCAGAGAAGATATATACGAACTAGGTCATAAGAAGGCATGGGTGCCACATTCCTTGTGGGACAACGGGCTAGAAGCAGCACAACACTGACAATTTTAATTAGGTGCCGGAAATGGCTTATTCTATGCAAAGTATCTGTTCCAGTGAATTTGACTGATGATGCGTATTCTTCTGATTTTACTTGAAAAGTTTCATGTTAGGTAGTATTAGTCAATAAACTCAGAAGATTTGGTGATGCCACAGGGACTGATCGTCCTCACTCTATTCTTAAAGAGCAGTTAGCAGAAGATTGCCAGTAGTGGCTTCAGATAGATGGGTGGTTGCTACTTTCTCTTTGTCAATAGTTTCTTCACAACTTGAAGTTTCACAAGCTCTGGCTGCAAGGAGCTTCCACATACTCTTGGAGAAATCCTGCACATAGCCATGGCGGTTGCAATAATTAGTTTATCTTAAGTCATCCGTGCTTTACACAAGGTCAAATCGACTTGTCCTTTTAAAGGCGCTAGGATTTTCTCTTCAGTTGAATATGTACATGGCATACATACGTGAGTTTTGACTGTGCCGACAGCAGCCTGATGCCTTTGTCATTTGGCAGGTCTTTTCTCTGTGGTGGATCAACTGGATTATTTATCTATGGGTATTGCTTGTACTTCTACTATGCACGGTCAGATATGGACGGGCTCATGCAAATTTCATTCTTCTTTGGCTACATGGCCTGCATCTGCTACGGAGTTTTCCTCGTGCTTGGGACCGTAGGTTTTTGCGCAGCCTTATTATTCATCCGACGCATATACGGATCCATCAAGTGCGAGTAGGCAGGTGGTCCTTGTCAATCTCCGCATCGTCTTCCGTCTCTTATTAGCTGCCCTGTGCAGTAGCCCTTTCGCAAGATGCTTTTGGTGCTTGTATCAAGAGCAGAAGCGTATAGTTCTCCTCAGATGTCTTTCTACCTGAGAAAGCGCGCATGACTTATCTTGCATGTTTGTGCCGATTTCTAGAAATGGTTTTTGTGATTGGTTTGGTGTTCCATCCACGTTGTATGTATCTCTTGTTAACACTATTATGGTGTTTGATAATATTTTTATTTTCGGGAATAATTTCTTTTGAGAAATAATTTTTTTTATTTATATTTTTTGAAATAGTTTCTGAGTAAAAGAACGCCTTTGGTAACTATACAAAATTTCTATTTCCAGAATAGAAAAAGCATATGAACGTTTTTTGTACGATGTATAATTTTTTTTGTGATGTACAATTTTTTTTTTTTAATTTTTTAATAATTTTTTGATATTTTTTTTTATTTTTTCTCTAATGTTTTTTTTTCCTCTCTTCTACTCCCTCCTCTAGCCCATCGCTGGGTAGCAGGCAAGTAGGCAGTGGCGAGCGGACTAGTTAGAAAAGAAAGAAGAAAAAAAGAAAAGAAAATGGATTCTTTTAGAATAAGCAACTTCATTCTACTTATTATTTCTAATTCAAATTTATTCCCTGTCTACTTTTTTATTTCGGGGAATAGTAAAATTAACTCACGTTATCAAATTGATTTATATTCTTTTTCTATTTTAGAGAACAAAAAAAATAGAAAACTAGAGAAATAAAAAAGTTAATAAACGGAGCCCTAGCGATGATACCAAACGTAGTTAAATGGTCTTGCCTATGGAAATAGCTCTGACCCTTCAACACGGCAACGTTGTGTTTTCTCTTTCTGGGACAGGCTTCATCATGTCTCCTGCAATCATAGGAAAATGTTTGATTTTATTGTCATATCAAGTTAACCATCGACGGGTCCTTCTGGGCCGGGCCTTCGGCCGAAGATGCATTCGATTGGGCCAGATCTGGGCGAGTCCGCTGGGCTTCGGGCGCGGGATCAGCCCTCTAATTCTCTAATTTCATAATTAATGGGCCAAACGCCGTCGTAACTGGAAGGCCCAAACGTCCAAACGTGTTGGCCTGCCACTGACCCAACTTGTAATGGGCCGTCCACGTGGCAGAGGGCCCACGAAAGATCTGTGTTGGACAAGAGTCCATTGAAGATCCGAGGGGCGGTGATTCGGATCTGAAGGGTCGAAAGTTTTGTTTCCTAGGCATTGACCAGATCTCACGCAATGCGGGCACCACCGCACGCACCAATCAGGAGGCGCCAATCATAACACCTCGTGTCTGGAAAAAAAACATGTGGAAGACTTGGCTCGGTGTTTATAAAAAGTCAACGTTTAAGGTTAATCGGATGTTTTACCGACCGAAAAAAGAAAGGTTAATCGAATGTTTTGAAGGTTAACCGGATGCGTCCGATGCGATCAGGAGGACTAATGCATGCCCCGTCTTTCACGATTTTCCATCTATCCGTACATTCTACTCCAAATTAAATATAATGAGTCGATAATATATTTACTTCTATCACGGGCAATAATTTTCAAGATTAATATTGTGAAAAATTTCAAATTAGTACATTCACGACAAATTAGCCTTAAATTAATTTTTTGACAGTAAAAAATTCCAAACTCATATTTTATAACAAATTTATTTAAAATTAATTTTTTTAGCCACAAATAATAGTAAATACTATATTTGTGATAAATTTACGCTTCGTTAGTTTCCGTTAAATTGGATTACTAACGTGAAAAATTACAAATAGGTACACTTCTTACTAACATAAGATAAAATATCAAATTGGTATTTAATTGTCACGTGTCATTAAACTAAAAAATTTAACAGTAAATTTAATGATAACTAACCAAAGGTAAATATGTGAAATTTACTAATTTGGAATTTTGGGTATTTCGTGATATTAACTCTTATATAAAGAGCTCTAGAATAAGATTTGAAATGATAAATTCTGATAAAACATTCATTAAAAAATAATTAAATTTGACACGAGAGAGACGCGATAAATTCAAATCCGAATCCAATTCAACATTTGATGAAAATCAAGCATGAGGAGCAATGATATTATTTATTTCAGCAACAAAGGCGAAATTGTCGACTCTAACAATGGTCTTGTATGAAACATTAGTGGTGGCTCGCTTAGGCTAACTAATTTCGGTCGACTTAAAATAACTCAAGATCTACTTATTGTTTTCTTCAAAAAAAAAAAAAAAAAAAAGGCACATAGAAACAATATGAAGTAATAATTTCAAAAGTCCAATAAATTTTAGGGATGTGCAAGTAATTAAAGTTATTGAAAGTCAAACCCGCCAAGCATTAAAAGTAAAGCAATTTCGACCCCCCGCCCATCTCTTTCGTTCGACCCGGCGATTAGTAATAAAATAAGTCATTTCCCGTCGATGAAAACTAGAAAACCAAGCAACGTAGATAGAGAATTAGAGAGAGAGAGAGAGAGAGAGAGAGAGAAATAGAGGCGACGACTGGCGAGCGCCGATCTCTCCGCCTCCTGCGCTTCCTTGACTGGCCTCCTCTCTCTCTCTCTCGTGGCGCGGCCATGGCGAAGAAGACGATCGCTTCGATCCTCGGCCTCGCCGTCGTGGCGCTCTGCCTGGCCCCGGCGGCCGTGTCGAGCCCCTCCAACCACCGCTACGAGGAGCGCGACCCCGTCCCCTCTACGCCAACAAAGTCGGCCCCTTTCACAACCCCAGGTGAGCCGTCCGATCTCGGCATGGCGGCGTCCGGCGCCCTTGGATTCGGAATTCCGGCCCCCACCCCCACCCCCCCCTCTCTCTCTGTGTTTTTCCTTTGCGCGTGAGTTTCGATCGGCATTGCGATGTCGGCTCGAGTCTGTCGGTTCGGAGAGGAATGTGAGTTCCCGATTCGGCGAGCGAATCGATGGGTAAAGGGCGGAGGTGGGAGATTTGAGACGGTCCGGGGTTGACCTGGTCGAGCCGATCGTCACTTCCGCGTGTCCTTGTGCGACTCTTATATTGAGTATTAGTGGTTTTGCGCGTCTTCCTGGGCTCGATGGAGTTCCGATGGCATCGGGATTATAACGTCCATTTCAGAATTGAGGGAGCGCGCTGTTTGCTTTGCGGTTGCTTTAATGCAATGGAATCGGGCCTATGTAGAGCCCGAATTAGTCCTGGGTAGGGAAATTACATCCATCATGCGTTCGCTCGAGACTCAGGGATTACTCATACTACGGTTTTTGATTCTTTTTATCTGGAATCAATCCAAGAAATGAGCGAAATGGTAAATTTTGTGGGGGTCGTATTGATAAATCTACAGGTTTCTTTTCTTGCTTTTCAAATACGACGTGGGCATTTCCTGCTTTGCTGCTTTATCCCCAAAAAGTGAAAAGATAAAGGGGGGATATGACTTTAGGAGTTTGCTTCAACATTACCAGATTCTTAGGATGCTAATGAATCTCATTCTTGTTTACGCACGGCAATAGTTACTACTTCCTTGAAGCTGCCTCTGCTTTTATTGCTGATAACACATAATCTAAATCTTGTCTGCATTGTCATGATAAACGGATCTCTTGTGACTTTAGATAGGAAACCAATAATTTTGTCTTCAAAGGAAAAATTTTGTCTTCTTGTCCTAAGTATGAGCGATTTGACCCTGAATAACCAAATAGAAAATGCCATGGCACCAGCTGGACTAGTTGATCTTGAGCCCTTCAGGTTTCTACATGGCTTCAGCAGGATATAAGAGCTGAATTATTGATGGATTCATCATAACGCCTTCTTAAATTGAGTAAAGTGAAAAAAATGATTATCTAACCCAGATTTTTTGTGTGAAAATTTGTTGTAAATTGTGATTCTTCTTAACTGTGTCATTCGAACGAGAAACAAGAAGAGATTTTAAATCTAATAATAGGGGATAATTTCAGAGGCATGTAACTTTAAGAATCTTCTAGAATTGCTATGCAATGTTCTTTCAAGCCTGTACATGTCTGCTTCGTTCATAGCTTTCTGTTCTCCACTTGTCCATAGAGTCTATTCTAAGGGTAATAATCCAAGGAACTTCTATATCTCAAGCCAAGCTTATGATTTGACATTTTCTTTATGCAGTGAAACATATCGCTACTTCGATCTTCCATATTGCACACCAGGTCTGTATGCTGATATTTCCAGAGTTGGGTTTCTTTCTGCATCATTATATCTCAGAAGCCTTGATTCGTTAATTTTTTTCCTATCGCAGATCATATGAAAGATAAAAAAGAAGCTCTGGGTGAAGTGTTAAATGGAGATCGTTTAGTCAGTGCTCCCTTTGAGCTGGACTTTTTAACGAATAAAGAATATGAAGTTGTTTGCAAGAAAACACTTTCAAAGGCGGAAGTGGCACGATTCCGGTCTGCAATCATCCAGGACTATTACTTTCAGATGTATTATGATGACTTGCCCATTTGGGGTTTCATTGGGAAGGTTGACAAGGAGGACAGGGATCCAAGTGAATACAAGTATCTTCTTTATAAGCACATTATCTTCGAGATCTTTTACAACAAGGACCGTGTGATCGAAATTAATGTCCGGACAGACCCAAACAGCGTCGCAGATCTTACAGAAGACAAAGAAGTTGATTTTCAGTTTATGTACTCGGCAAAGTGGAAAGAAACAACTATTACTTTTGAGAAAAGGATGGATAAATACTCTCATTCATCTTCCCTGCCTCATCATCTCGAGATTCATTGGTTTTCAATCGTGAATTCATGTGTTACAGTTCTTTTGTTGACTGGATTTCTTGCCACAATCCTCATGAGAGTTCTCAAGAATGATTTCGTCAAGTTAGGATCCCTCTCTCGTTTCTCGTTTGCTTGCCTTATTTTCTCTAAACATGAAAGTTGTGCGCCTCCCTTATTTCTATTAACATGGTAGGACTGCTCTGTCTTTGTTCTGTTTTTGTTTATGACAAATAGGTATGCCCATGATGAAGAATCGGCTGAAGACGAGGAGGAGACTGGATGGAAATACCTACACGGAGATGTGTTTAGGTTCCCAAAGTATAAGTCTCTTTTTGCTGCTGCAGTTGGTTCTGGTACTCAGCTGTTTACTCTGTAAGTATCTAGATCATCTGGCGTCTGTTGAAGCTTATTTGCAATAGGAATTTGCACCACCTTTTATTGGAACCATATTCCTCTGTTTATCTTAATTGGGCAATTCGTGATTTGTGTTCTGCAGCACTGTATTCATCTTTATATTGGCATTGGTTGGTGTCTTTTATCCATACAACCGAGGCGCACTATTTACGGCACTGGTTGTTATCTATGCACTCACGTCAGGAATTGCAGGCTATACTGCGACCTCCTTTTACTGTCAGCTGGAGGGAACAAACTGGGTATGTGATACTGAATTCTTCCTATGGACATTATTTATAGCACATCTGTTTGTTGATTGAATTTCTTTGTTTCTGACATGGCAGGTCAGGAATTTACTATTGACTGGATGCCTCTTCTGTGGGCCTCTGTTTCTCACATTCTGCTTCTTAAATACAGTTGCTATTGTCTACACTGCAACTGCAGCTCTTCCATTTGGCACGATTTTGGTCATAGTTCTTATATGGACACTTGTAACATCACCTTTGCTCATACTAGGCGGGATTGCTGGGAAGAATAGCAAGGCCGAATTTCAAGCTCCATGCCGCACTACGAAGTACCCCAGAGAGATTCCACCATTGCCATGGTATAGGGGCACAATCCCTCAGATGGCAATGGCTGGTTTTCTCCCGTTCAGTGCTATATACATCGAACTATACTACATTTTTGCCAGTGTCTGGGGTCACAGGATCTATACCATATATAGCATCTTGTTTGTTGTTTTCATCATTCTCTTGATAGTCACTGCTTTTATCACGGTGGCATTGACCTACTTCCAACTTGCTGCTGAGGACCACAAATGGTGGTGGAGGTATGCCATACAATGATTCCCTATTTGTTTATCTTCGGCTTATTCATATGATGTGCTGTAGATTCCTGCTTGCTGGTTTTCCTTTGAGTCGCCCTTCACAGTTAAAAATGAATACTAAACATGATGCTTGGCATCCCCAGTCACATTTAGCTTGCTTGAGTCAAACTGTTTACCTATGATCGTATGAGTTGCCAAAGTGATGGTGAGACATTGGTAGAAGATATCGAAGATTGCTAAGCAATGTCACATCTCTGTTTAGCTTTTACTTACACATGGAAGCACTTCGATCACAATTTAGTGTTGCTCAGTTGTCCTATTTTATATGTTGTTTATTTCACAAGGACAAACTTTGAAATTTAGAATTTTGACTGGCTGAATTGTGGAAGGGGGAAAACTACCTTCTCAGAGGAGATATATTAACTAGGTCATAAGAAGGTGCGGGTGCCACATTACTTGTAAGACAACGAGCTAGAAGCAGCACAAAACTGACAATTGTAATTAGGGGTGTGTTTGGTAACGTTTTTGTTCAAAAATTGTTCCAGGAACAGAAATAGAAAAAATTATTTCTGTTCCGAGGAACAATTTTTGATCAGAAAAAACGCATTTGGTAAACTTGTTCCGAGAATAAAAAAAGAACAGAAATACGTTTGGTAAATTTGTGTTTTTTTTTTTTTTTGTTTCTTTTAATTTTTTAATATTTTAATTTTATTTTTCCTTTTTTTTCTTTCTTTTTTTCTTTTTTTCTTCTTTTGGCCGGTCGCTGGCCTCGGCCATGGCCGACGGCCTCGCCCAGCCATGGTGAGGCTCGCCGGCCCTCGGCGAGGCCGAGCCTCGCCGTGGTTGGGTGAGGCTCGGCCTCGCCGGGGCCGATGACGCTCCGGCGACGTCGCCGGCATTGCTGTCCCTCGATGGCCGGTTGCCAGCAGGCGACCGGCCAAAGAAAAAAGAATAAAAGAAAAAGAAAAGAAAGAAGAGAGAGAAAATTTGTTTATCAAAGTTGTTCCAGAAACAAGAAACAAGTTTTGTTTGTTTCTTGTTTCT
Organism: Eucalyptus curtisii; assembly: GCA_017140595.1. Lineage (NCBI taxonomy): Eukaryota > Viridiplantae > Streptophyta > Magnoliopsida > Myrtales > Myrtaceae > Eucalyptus > Eucalyptus curtisii. Next base: position 30,264,994 of record CM029504.1, on the reverse strand, counting down.
GTTCCAAATTTGTTCCCAGGAACAAAAAAATAGATTTGGAACAAAAACGCAAACAAACGCGTTTCTGTTCTTTTTTTGTTCCCCGGAACAAAAAAGCACGAATTGTGTTCATGAACAGAAATAAAGAACACAAACAAACACACCCTAGGCGTTGGAAGTGGCTCGTTCTCTGCGAAGTATCTGTTTTGATGAATTTGGCTGATGATGCATATTCTTCTGATTTAAATTGAAAAGTTCAATGTTTACATGTATTAGTCAATAAACTCAGAAGATTTGGTGATGCCACGGGACTGATCGTCCTCAATGTTCTATTGTCAGAGAGCAATTAGCAGAATAATGCCAGTAGTGGCTTCAGATTGGTGTTTGTTATTTTCTTTTTGTCGATAGTTTCTTCACAACTTGAAGGTTCACAAGCTTTAGCTGCTACTAGTTATTGAGTGAAAATTTGTAAAGATCCCATCAAATGTACGTTTTAAAAGCTGGTTTGTTTGTGGAATATGAATTCTTTGTTGTTGACGTCTGCGAGCTTCCACGTACTCTTGAAGAAATCCTGCACATAGCCATGGCGATTGCAATTATTAGTTTATCTTAAGTCATCTGTGCTCAACAGTCGACATAAGGTGGAACCAACTTGTCCTTTTTAAGGCGCTGGGATTTTATCTTCAGTTAAATATGTACATGGCAAACATACGTTAGTTTTGACTGTGTTGACAGCAGCCTGACCCCTGTATCATTTGGCAGGTCTTTTCTTTGTGGTGGATCAACTGGATTATTCATCTATGGGTATTGCTTATACTACTACTACGCACGGTCAGATATGTCTGGATTCATGCAGACTTCATTCTTCTTCGGCTACATGGCCTGCATCTGCTATGGATTTTTCCTCATGCTTGGTACCGTAGGTTTTCGCGCAGCCTTGCTGTTCATCCGACACATATACCGATCCATTAAGTGCGAGTAGATGGGTGGTCCTCGTCAATCTTCTTTTTCTCTTCCCTTTCTTCTTAGCTGCCCTGTATAATAACCTTTTCACAAAATGCTTCCGGGCTTTGTATTAAAAGCAGAAGCATATAGTTCTCACACATCGTGCTACTTGAGAAAAACGAGCTTAGCATTACTTATCCTGAATGTTTTGTTCTGATTTTTTTTCCGGTTGATTTAGGAAGATGATTCTTTTTTTGATCGGTATATTTCGACTCGCCTTTTGCACTTTGTGTCTGATTCTCCATCTCTTCTTACCATTCTCCGGCACACTTGATTCAATGTCCATGACACATTGGAATCTAACCGTTGATCGAGAGACTATTTGGTTTTCGCAGCTAAGCGCCAACGTGAAAAGGAAGAAACTAGGAGGAAGTTTTGACATGGTAGTGTTGCCTATTCACTGGTGATTCTGATCCTAGTCTTTTCTTCTGAACTTCCGATGTGATGAATCTTTGCTAATGAATTTTTCCTTCAAAAGGCCTAATGCGGATGTTGACTAGTTGCTAATGTCATTTCGAACCTGGTGATTTCTAGAGTTTTACTAGAATCACCTCTGGCGGGGAATCGATGTGTTCTGGTTGGGGCCACCACAAGTGGTGTTAGATCGTTGAAGCGTGGGGCACCAAATGAACATCCACTCTGGATTTTTTTATTATTCCAAGTTCCATTGAGATATCTTTCACAAATTAGAAGTTGCCTTTCGCTTTGCATTAGGCGAAAGTCAACTAGTTAGCGGTGGGTCGACTCCTGAATGTGGTTAAATTTTCTTACAAAAAGTTGCCGATTGTAGTTAGTGAACATCTAGTTATTCTTCCATCTAGAAAGTCATTATTTACGGGAAAAATGTTTGTAATCATTGATGGGTAAATAGTTCTTTCTCCGTTAAACCAGTTTCGATTTGACCAATGGCAGGGAAATTGTCCACTTAGCCATAAGCTTATAGTATAGCTGTCAATTTAGTTATAAATATTTCAATTTTGTCAATTTGGTGATAAACATTTATGAATTCTAATATAATTATTTAGACCAATATTTGCCATTAATGGTTAACTTGGTGTTGAACGTCCTGCGTGATTCATTGTCACGTCAGTCATTTTTGGCAAAAACTAGCTAAAATGACTACATTAAAATTTTGTGTAAATATTTATGATTAAATTGGCAAAATTGAAAAGTTTATGACTAAATTAATAGCTGTACGATAAGTTTTGGATTGACTAGGTAATTTCCCCGACAAAAGGTGGCAAACAAACATTTGTCGTGTCCTCTATTTAAACATGAGTAAGAAAGATCTCTTAACTCTTCTAGTCTTTACATCAATAGAAATATAGAAATTTTTGGAAGTTTTTTTTTTTTTTTTTTTTGGTTCTACTCTACTCTTACTCTAACTCTCATTCTTAGACTTTTGCATTGCCTTCTTGAAGGGCGTGGGAGTCGAAACCCACACTTGAAACTAAATCGTCCCCACCTCCCCCTTCCATGTTGAAAGGATGGCCACTGGGGTTGTGGTTGAAATCTTTGAAAGTTGAGTCCCCTAGTTTGCCATACTTTTCTTGCATTTACAAATTCGTTCATTACATTTACCACCATCGACCTTTTACACTTGCAATATAATAGCGACATAAAAAAGCCCCTATTTCCAGAAAGAATGTAGTTTCTATATGTGAAAACTGCATGAAACCCCATGAAACTATTTATATGGAGACCCTATAAGTATTAGTAGCCCAATATTGATCTATTTAGGATCCATTTATTTTGTGAAAAATTAATGATTTGTAAATTATTTTTTCAAAAATGATTGGTTATATTGCTTAAAATTATTGACAATAATTTCTACATGAATAATTTTGTAAATTACGAAAATGCTTTTTTTCATTTATTTTTATAAGTGGTATGACTGATCATTTTTTGTAAAATATTTTTGAAAACATAGTTTTTTCACGAACAAATAAACTTTTAAATTTTGTGTTTATTAATCCATAGTCGACTCTAGTCGTGGTAGTAATTTCATACCAATGCATGTCGATCGTCAAGGTCCCAAACTTAGACTAAATAGCTCACACCCACCAAAATCTGTTTGGATCAGACTTACACTCTCAAAATTTTGAAGCTTCGCAGACATTGTAATGCATCGTTCTTTAATTTTCTTAATTTAAGAAAAAGCACACGAAAAACTTTCAAATTATCATATTATTTTATGGGAAAAGATCACCAAAAACCCCACACTTTGCCCAAAGTGACAAATTTACTCTAAATTTTTTTTTTGTAACATGAAAAACCCCAAACTTTGCTAACAGTGACACATTTTTTCATCTTATTTTTTCTGTTTTTCCTTTTTTCTTCTTCTCTCTTCCCTTCGTCAGCCGTGGCGGAGGGAAGCTGGACTTAGGCGAGGGCCACCCTAGGTTGGGTTGGGTAAGGGTCGCCCTTGCCTAAGTCTGACGAGGGGTGCCCTCGCCCGATGCCGACGAGGGTGCCAGATCTGGCGAGGGTGGCCCTCGTCGGCATCGGGCGGCCCTCGTCGGCATCGGGCGAGGGTGGCCTTGGGCTGGGTCAGGTGAGGGCACCTCTCGTCGGATGCCGGCGAGGGCCGCCCTAGCTTGAGTTCGATGAGGGGTGCCCCCACTAGGCCCTCGCCGACGTTAGGCGAGGGGTGCCCTGGCCAGATCTGGCACCCCTTGCCCGATTTGGCGAGGGTTGTCCTCACTTGACGCAGACGAGGGCCGCCCTTGCCTGCGTCGGGTGAGGACCTAGCGAGGGCGGCCCTCGCTGGCGTTGGGTGAGGGGTGCCCTCGTTAGGTCGAGCGAGGGAGGCCCTCGCTCGACTTAGCCCAGGGCCACCCTTGCACGACATCGGCGAGGGCGGTCCTAGCTAGCCTAGGCAAGGGCGACACTCGCCTAATGCTAGTGAGGGCCGCCCTCGCCTGAGTTCGGCTTCCTTCCACTATGGCCGGCGAAGGGAAGAGAGAAGAAGAATAAAAAAAGAAAAAAAGAAAAAGAAATTAAAAAGTAAAAGATAAAAATGCCCTATAGTTTAAGGTAAATGTGTCACACGAATACAAGTTTAAAGTTTTTTGTGTCACGAATTTTTTTTTTTTTTTGGTAAATGTGTTACAGTTGGCAAAGTTTAGAGTTTTTCATATGAAAAAAAAAATTGGGGCAAATTTGTCACTTTGCACAAAATTTGAGCTTTTTGGTGGTTTTTTTCTTTATTTTATTGTAATGCTTTACCATTTAAATGAATATTTTAAAGTCTGACGCAAAAGTCCATACATAGTTTTTTTTTTTTTTAACTTATGAAAAGTTAGCACCAACTTCAAGAAATGGATTCCATTCCACTTTTGCACCACCAACATGTGTTTTTTCTCTTCTTTTCTCTTTTGGATTTTTACTGCTGGAAATGAAGGATGCATGGTGGTGTGGATGCACGTTGGGAGTTCCTCCTCCAAAAGGAAAAAGAGAGCTTTTTCATCTTTTCGATTTGATGCTTTGACTTTTGGACTTTCTTCGGCCAAGTTAGCTTTATTATTTATTTTTTTATCCTTTTCCTTCACCCTTTAGTCGCGCCTTATTCCCCCCACTCACATGCTTCGTTTCTCATTCAACCATCTTCAGCTTTTTTTTTTTTTTCATTATCAAAGGGTTTCCCAACTTCTGTGGCCAGAACGAAGAACAGTAAGGGATTGCTGAAAAGCAAAGGGACCCAACACAACACGAGCTTGATGATTAGGGTTCGTGGTGTTACCTAACTTCCTCATGACCCCAGTTATTAATTGCTTCATCTTCGCCAAGACTGATGAACATCCAGTACTCCACACATGGTCTCCTAAGAAAGAAAGAGAAAAGAAAAAATGAGAAAAGAAGGAAAAAAAGGGAAATTACCCTGTGGCACATTCATATGCATAACCTTTTTCCTTCCAAAGCGTTTTGATGGGTTAGGGGACCATTTTGGAACTTCTTTGCTCCTTCGCTTTTTGTTTGTATCTCTGTCCCTTGGAGCTTTGAGTGCATGAAGAAATGATGGGGGTTTTTGAATCTCTCCCGTTACGGAAAGTGACGCTGCAACTAGAAATTAAATGGAACTGGGGACCTGGATAAAGCGACATCATTATGTGACCAGCCAGGCTAGATTGCTTTATCTCTCAGTTATATGTTGCCTCGCGATTTTGAACCCTAAGTATAGTCTCATCTCACCAAAATGTCAGGCTCTTGACCTTATGATCTCTACCGAGAACTCTTCGTGGCTTGCATATGCCAAGCCCAAAGTTTGATAATATGTTTGGTGCAGTATAGTTGCAGATAGGTTAACTAAAATGTTTTTTTCATGGAAAAACTTATGGAAGAATTAGTGCAAGAAGAAAGGTATGAAATTAAACAAAGATGAGGAAGATATGTTCGTGTTGGAGGCTTAAATAGGTTTTAAGCCAATTCATCACAATTTGTCTCTTTCAGATGTGAAAGCAAGAGTCAAATATTTATCATCTTGTCTCTTGTTTAAAAATCCTTGAAAGGAAGAGAGGAGGGGGGCCCCCGGGGGGGGGGCGGCGGGCGTTGGGGGAGGTGAATTGGTTGCTGCAAAGCTAGCTTTTCCTTCCACTTTCTTGTGCGTGTTCATGCAGTCGCGCTTGAGAACCTTTTTTTATTTGACTCATCACATGTCATGATCATAAGGGATCAAATTAGCAGAAAGAATGTGCTTTTCTGTGCAAATTGAAGCAAAAGCAAAACCCTTAACTGAAGTGCATTGAGAATTCTTCAAGATTCTTATTAAAGCAAACGATATATCTGCTTAATGATAGTGTGCAAAGATTGGACCATCGTGGTTGGATGCACATTAAAAAGTGAAGCTTGACACTGGAAATTTCCACTTTTAGATTACAGCACTCCATCATACATATGGCAAGTAGAGCCTTACAACACCGCGTCAGCCTTACCTAAGGTTGTTGAAAAAAGAGAAATAATTGGAAGCAGCTCACAGAGGAGAAAGGTGATTATTTTAGTAATACTAAAGTTCCATCTGTCAATATAGCAAAAGCGAGTCTTTTCTATGGTTGCACAACCGAAATAAAGTCGTTGGGGTCTAAGTAAGTTTTCATGTACTCCTTATACTTCAAGGTACCAATTCGAACGGCATGAAAAATCAGTCATCACGAGTGGTTACATTAGCACAAAGTTATGGCTACGTCTCTTGTATAATTTATACGTGTACACAATACAAGCTCGTAAATAAGATACAATTGCAATTCAATTCAGTTCAGTACCTAACACCTGATCGAGTGTTAGGCATGCTAGACTATGTACATCGTGACAGTCGTGTAGAAAGTGAAGAAGAGCTAGCTTCTCATTGTACGCTATGAGAGCACTGAGAGGGAAAGGAAGAAAGAGGGGAAATGAAGATCTGGTAGATAGGCCTTTAGCATCTCAGTTCAACTTCGTACTGTTTTCTTTTATTTTTGTTTTTTGCCTTCCTTTTTTATTCTGGGTTTTTGGTATTTCAAGAAGAGTTGGAGAATACATGTCTTTTTGGCCAGATTAGCGACTGCGTCGTTGATAAAACAAACAAAATTATTGAATGGTGTCTGCATAAACAAGAAAGATGCTGAGCTTTTTCGTCTGTTGCTGTTGCTGCTGCAACTGCTAGCCCCACACTGGTTTATCAGGCTCCCTGATTCTCACAAAAAAGACACAGGGACACAGGAGGGAGGGAGGGGGGAGAGAGAGAGGTGGTGGTGGTACTGATGACAGGGATGAATGGAGCTTTGTTTGTGTCTGTGTTGTTTGAAAGCGACCACTGATCTCTCTCTGTTGATCCTTCTCTCTCAAACTATGGCACTGAAAACCATGGCCTCTCTCTTTTGCATTTATAATTTACCCTCCAATCTCTCTCTTTCTCTCTCTCTCCACAGACGCAAAGGAAAATTCCACATAATCTTATGGATAACCCAATTAGGTCTATTGTACTTTTCTTATAAGTCATGGAGTGCGGTAATAACGGACGCATACATGGAATGGATCTTATTTAATTTTTGTAATTCAAAAATCTTATCTTCAACTTACTTTCTCCTCAACACGTTATCCGTACAATATTACCGGTGATATATAAAATTCATGGTCATGAAATGTCTAAATTTAAATTAAATACCGTACATAAAATATTTCTCTAGGCATTAACACTTTGGAAAATGAAAGCCTATTGCATATATGTTGAGCTGTTATCTGCCTTGAGTGAATTGAATTGAAAGCTCTTGCATAACTACGTGTAAGATAACCCATTATAATACTATTATGAAACCAATGCTCTCTCCCTCTCTCTTAGTCAAGAACACATGCTGCCACTATTAATGCTTTTAAGAGGAGACTTTAATTTGACAGACACCCCCCCTATAAAGATCCCCACATAGTCCAAACAGAAAGTCCAACTCTATCAACACTAGAAGTAAGAAGAAACATGAGTGCCTCTGAAACTCGCCATTCAATGTCAATATTGGTTTCAGGGTAAAAAGTAATACCTCATGATGATGTTGTCCTTATCAGAATATATTTTTGAATATTATAATTTGATTAATTCAGGAGGCAAGCAGATGCCCTCCCCAACTTGCAGCTCTCATTCAAGCAACAAAAACTCATGATGATACCCTCTCCTCCCAGACGACTTTATTAATGCAAATGACATCAAAGCAACCGCAAGAAGATTTCACAAGATCTACTTTTTAGGTTTTTAAAATATTTTGTCTTTTCTAATATATCTGGCATTGCTTACCACAATCGTTAACATATTCTAACCCCCACATGAAAATGAGGAGCTAAAGTTTCCTAAGATAAATTTCTAGTTTAGAAACTTTCTTTAGTCTCAACTTAAACCATATGCGTAGTGCGGCATTTCACCTCTAACCGCAATTATAGTATAATTGTCCTAGAATATCGCCCGCGATCAACCAAAGAAGAATCATAAAAGAATTCGCGACTCATGGTTTATATGGAGCTTTTCCTTCTTATACATTATTACCGCTTGCATGGTGAGGACCAATAAGCATAAGCATGTTAAAGAAGCAACTGAACTGATGATTCTATCTAGTAGTAATCCTTGCCAATCTATCATCTCTCTCCAACCTCTCCTTCTGTAACGACTGATGACACGTAACTCAACACCAGAACAGAAGACTTCTCATCCTCATTAGCCATGTCCCTTACAGCCCTTGCTTGAAACTGCTTCTTGCAAGCGTGACAAGTGACCTGGAGGATGGGGGAATTTATTTGCTTAGATGCATGCTCTCTAAGTGCCAAGGCCTTGTCCAGCTCACTTTGTGCTTGTTGCCTAATTCTCTGTGCATTGGCAAACTCCTGCTCGGCCATTTGAATCTGCCTCCTGGCCAGCTCTCTCGCCTCCTCAGCATAAGCCTTCTCCGCCATCGCCAATCTCAACTGCTCACGCGCCTCTTCTCTCATCTGTAAAGCGGGGACGATGCTATTGGGTCTATCGCCCATGTTGCTCATCAAGTGATTCGCGTTGTTCGACTCATTCTTTTCCCTGGCATCGCATGACGACCCAATCGAGAGCTGCAATGGGGTCGAGTCCTTTTCGTCGCTCTTGGAGGAAATGGAAGCCGCTTCGGCAGGGATCGATGAGCTTGAGAGCTGAAGCTCCAAATTGTGATGGTGGTTATCCTGACCATTTCTGGAAGAGCAGTCTTTCGTAGGGCTCAATAAGAGAATGGGATTTCCCATTGGCTTTGGCAATATGAAAGGCGGTAAACTAGGAGTTGCACTGAAATTGGTGTCGCTGGAAGGGGTAGGGCTAGAGGCAGTTCTTGAAAGACACGCTGGCTGCAAAGGTTGCAGCTCGGACCGAACTCGACCCATGTTGCAAGAATCTTGGTGCTCAATGAAGCTTTCGACCCTGTAGAAAGGTACACGGAACCATATGAATAATGGGTTCATATGCCAAAAAAAAGAATATGCAGTTGCTCTGGCTGTCACAGGAAGGGCAGCAAGAGAGGGTTCTTCTCTTTTCCTATCATTTTTGTTTATTTCGCCTGTCTTGTCAATGGAGATATGCAGAGAACCAAGGCGATAGAAGGAGATGAAGTCGTCAACCTCGTACAAATGTATCATTAACAATATTATTCATAAGTACAAGTCATTAAATTCATTTAAAAATTGCACCCTTTAAGGCGAGAGTGCAAATTATGAAAGAGAGTGTAGCGAACGTATAACGTATGCCCATGCTAAAACGAGGAAGACAGTCACTTGAAATTATTTATTTGAACCTAAGAGTCGGTTCTTGGGTTCCTAAAAAGGAGATTTTCAGCAAAATAACACATCACAACCAACAAAATCTGATTTTAGGGAACCGTGTTTCCGCTGTCTTCAAGAAAACAGCGGTTATCGAAACGCCATCAGAATTAAAGTTTTCCATGGTCAGTCAACACCTAGAGCGAGGTATATACCCTTTCCCACTTTCGACTTTAGCCTTTTAGAATCAATCAGAAAAAGGCAATGAAAAGGGTTGAGCAAAGGAAAATGTCTTCACACATCAAAAGCATCTAAATTAAAATACTCTTATTTGCAACAGTATAATAACTTTTAATCCCATGGCTTGAGTCAAGTTCAAGATCCAACCTGGAAAAAACTCTTCCACAGTCACAAGAATGGCCTCTGGTGCCACATGTCTTGAGATGGGCCTTGTAATCAGACTGCACGGCATATCCCTTGGAGCACCTCTCACACACCCACTGCTTCTGGTTGCTGTGCTTCCTCCGGTAGTGCTTCTTGATCCCAACGAGGTCGCCGAGCGCGTGGCGGGGGTCGTGGTGTAGGCAGGTCGGCTCGGGGCACACGAACACCCGCTTCCTCGCCACCGCTCCCGGCCCCGCGGGATTCTCCCTCTTGAGCAGTTTCCATGGCACCTTGTGCCGCCGACGGTGCATCTGGAGGTTCTGGTCCCTCTGGAACCCCTGGTTGCAGATCTCGCACACGTAGCGGTCCGACTCCAATAGGGTTTTCGGCGATAGCGAAACTACCTCCGCGTCGGGATCTGACAATTGGTCAGTTAAAGAAGTCACGCCTTCTTCTCGGAGCCCCAGCTTTCTCAAATACCAATCGAATGAAAGTGAACGATTGATTGAGACAAAAGAAAGAAAGATAAATGGAAGTACCTGGAGTGCCTGCCGGTCTTCTTTTCCTCTTATTACTGCTGCTGTTGTTATTTCCATTCTCTGGTTCAGAAGAAGTAGGAACAAATGGGGCAGAACTAGAAGTGTTGGCGTTGCCTAACATCAGTATTGATTCAAGTTGAGTTTTCCTTTTCTTCGTAGGAACTTTGTAATATACGGTTGAAGAGACGAGAAGTAGAGAAATGAAAGAAAAGCCAGTTTCTAATGGTTTCTGAAACCGTTGATCTTGGGTTTCTGTCTTTTTGAAGGATTCTTCTTCATGAGATGATGACTCAGATCACTAGAGAGAGAGAGAGAGAGAGAGAGAGAGGCGCAACAAGAAGCCTAGAGGCAAGACCGTAGGGAAAAAAGAAAGCCTTTAACTTTCGGTCATCAGCTTTCTTTTTGGCTTTAAACATTCAGCTTTTCTATGTATCAGCCTTGCTTCTCCCTTTCTCTCTCTCTAGACTCTCTTGATCTTCGTCTGAAGTTTCTGTGAACTCTCCTACAAGGAAAGACTCCGAACAATGGATGGAGAGAGAGAGAGAGAGAGAGAGAGAGAGATAGAAAGCACTGTGGTGCTGAAAGAGGGTAGAGCCAATCAATTGCTAGATAAGCTTTGATCACGCAACAAGAAATGGGCCAGAAGGAGAGAAGGAACAAAAGTTTTATAGGTAAATACATTTTGCACAGTAAAAGAAATTTTGCATGCATTAGGACAGGGCTGCAAGAGAAACACACAAGCCTTCCTCTCTCTCCCCCACCACATTATCTTCGGCTACTGATTATGGCAACGTGCATTGACAAAAGTACCCACTTGCCATGGCTGCGCAAACCTGTAATTAATTACAATGTGAAGCAGCTTTTTGTAAAAGTAGAATTGAATATGTCCCCATGATGTTAATAAGTCAGCAAGAAGGCATAACATTAGCTGTCTGCCCAAGCCTTGTGTCTAATTTCTTCGATGATTGATCTTTTCATCTCCTTGCACGTTCTCATTCCTTTTTCTTTTTTGTTTTTACTTTATTTTTATTTTTACGGTAAGTCAGCATATAAAACAGTATTCAATATCAGCTTTAAGAAATGTTACTATATGGAAGCTTACCTTGAAAGATTCTACGATTCTTTACAAAACGATTATATTTAATTAACGTCCAAAACGTTTCATATGATATGGAATCGAGCATTTTCAAAAAGTGTGATCTGCTTATGAATTTGATGAGAATCGTGCAATTAAGTCTTGAACGTTCTGCATAGATTACGTGCGCAACCAATTACAGGGTCCACATCACTAAATGCAGGTGGTAACCTAGGCAAACCATTCAAGCGATGACAAGAAAGGATTCTCGTCTACACTTGTGTCATCCTATGTGATTCTCTCCTTGTCATTATTGTGGAAAACAACGTTGATTTATTGCTTCTGTTTGCAAGATTTAGGTGCGTTTGGTAAGATTTATATTCTATGGAACAGTTTCTTTTCATAAATAGTTTCTATTTCTATTTTCTAAAATAATTTCTCGAGTAAAATAAGGTGTTTTGTAACTACACAAAATTTCTATTTTGCGAATAGAAAAATAATAGGAATGCGTTTGGTACGATCCACGAATTTCTTTGTGCCATCGAATTTCTTTTAATTTTTAAATACTTTTTTAGATTTTTCTTTTTTCTTTTTTCTTTTTCCACTCTTCTTTCTCTTGTTCTAGTCGACGGTAGTGGTGTCGAGCTATGGCGATCGGCGGCGGTGGCGGGCGGCGAAGGCTGTTGACCAGCAACTTGCAGCGGGCGGTGAGTTTCCACTAGCCAATTAGAAGAGGAAGAAGAAGAAAAGAAAAAAAGAAAGGAAAGAAAAGACTTATTTATAGAAATTGTTCTCGGGAATAAAAAGTTACTCTTTTTTTTTACTTGTTTCTATTCCAAATATTTTCCCTGGTCACTTTTTTATTTTAGGGAATAGAAAAATTAATTGATATTACCAAATGGATTTCTATCATTTTCCTATTTTGGAGAATAAAAGAACAAAAAAAATCAAGGAATAAAAATGTTACCAGGCACTAGCTACAAATTATAGGCATAAATGCCATAAGACATTGGAGTATGTATGATTACCCGTTGACTATGCCGTTTCTTTTTTGGTCCCTCATATTCCAGCGCTGACTTTTGATGCCTAGGAAAATAACAGCAAATTAATTTGTTGGTAAGATCAATAATGCTGAATTGGTATCCCTTTATAAGTGGGTAAAACTTGCGTGGGGTCAAGCCACGTCGCATGCACACCTACGAGCTTTACCCAGCAATTTCACTTTTGGTAGTCACTTTGGTCGATCACTAATGTCGACGAGTTTCTAAATCTTATTCACACGCTATTTATGTGTACATAAATATATTTTCTTTATTTGATAAAGATGTTACATCGAATGTTCAATGTAAAATATATCATTAAAGAGATATGACTCAACCCTTACAGATAAATGAATCACTTTAACAATTCTCTAATCCTACCAAATATCTCTAATTTTGCATCTGTAGTTCCATATATTGTTTACGTATAGATAGATTCTCTTTCATCTTGCAATTTGTTAAATAAATGATATTATTTTTTCGTCAGAAAATAGATGATAGTAGATGATCACTAAAAATAACTCATCACTGAGAAGATTCATCTACAGTATTATAATATTTATTTATGTTACTCTAATTATCAATTTATCAATGTTGCAAATTGATAATTAGTAAAAGCAAAGTTGTTCTTGTGTTCTTCGTCTTGTCTTGACCGTTCATTTGGCATCCATCCACAGGATCTCTGTTTTTATTTTCATTTTTTTTAGAGAATGAAATTATGAAATCAACTCGTCATGTTTGAAAGGCATAGTACAAATTAGGCGGAGCCGAAGCGTGCTCGAAGCATCATGACATGACGCTGTCAAAATTAAACAACAGAAACTTTAAAAATGAGATAAAATCATGATACGACATGCACTACGGCCCGCACCACACGATGAGAAAATCTTGATCGAATTTGGTGAATGTGAACTCGTTCTCTCTCGACTATTATATCATTTGAAATTTCATGCATAATTACATTGTCTGATTGTACCGAGTGAGAAGCAGGAGATCACTACTTCTCAGGAAGAGGGCCCCATTTTATGCGAGATTTTTTTTAAGTGTTTTATGAGCACATAGATTTTCGCGTTTTCTGCATTCCGGAGGAAATTTCTTGTGAAAAATCAAAATTATCGATATATATATATATATTTTAAACGATTTTGCATAGAAGTGATATCCATTAATAGAATAGTCAAGAGTATAGCTATCTTTATGTGCATCTCTAACATTAATACATGTGATCCATCGGATCATGTCGATCTCATATAAAGTTCACATGATCCCAAAGATTACATACATTGAGCTTGTGCTCTGGATAAAAGTCATTAATGAATCTATAATCATACTAAGGAGTTTCTTTCTATATATATTAGGGAGGTTGATATGCTGAGATATTATGTGTGTGTGTGTGTTTTTTTTTTAACGTGAGATTGTAATTTGTAGGCTTATCCCTCTTGTCTAGTCAAACCAATAATTGCATGTGAATCGTTGTCTTTAAAAAGCTTAAAGGAAAAAATTGTAATCAACTGGACAATTTAGAGATTGACTTAAACAAATAGAGACATTGTCCTATTATAACGCTTCAACATAATAGTATGTTTATTTTGTAAAAAATGAATAATTTATAAAAAAATTATTCTAAAAATAATTGCTTAAAATAATTAGTCAATAAAAAATATTTTCATTATCAACAATAATTTATATCTAAACATTTTCGTGAAAAATGAAAATAATTTTTGTTCGTTAATTTTTATGAGCGATACAAGTGATTATTTTAGGAAATATTTTTCAAATTATTCATTTTGTGCGAAATAAGTGCACTATTTATTTCATTTCTTACTCTCAACATTATTTCACAACCCTTATCTTTTTTTGGTCAACCAGTTTTATATTGGAAAATGCATAAGGAGTGGGCTAAATGAATTATTGGAGCAAAAAATGAAGTGAATATATAAAGAAATTCAAGTAAAGGAAAAAGGATCACGGGTAGAGAGAAAAAAATAAACATTGTCGAATCAAATGCTTAATCAATAGCCGTATTCTTCGAGTTAATTCAATTTAGGGAAAATGATATAAATGATTCGTGAACTTTGATCTAATGTGCAATGTTGTCCGAACTTTTAATTTGTTCAATCTAGTCCCTAAAGTTTAATCAAATATGAAATGTGGTCCTTGAATTTTAACTTGTTCAATGTGGTTTTTGAACTTTCGTTGCATATTCCATTTAATTTCTAAATTATATGAACATGCTCAATGTTGTCCCTGAATTTGGATCAATGGAATGATGACATTAGATATTTTCATATAGTTTATGAACTAAATTAAATATTTACCAAAAGTCATTGAATTATATTAAATAAATTTAAAGTTTAGGAATAATATTATATATTGAGCCAAAATTTAAAAATTATTTGTATCATTATCCTTTCGATCTACGGTGTGCATTTACTAGCACTCTTCCCTCATTTTCCAAAATCAACGACAATTGGAAAGGTGGTTTCGCAATCGAAATGCGAGCGGCAAGTTTTCAAATCATTTAGAGAGCAATCGATTCGATACTTAAAAAGGAAGAGAGAGAGTCCCCACTAGCCCTCCACCACAAATGGAGCGGAACAAGCTCCAAAAGCAATCATACGCGACAACTTTAGGCGAACAGTCATGTGCGAGAGAGCTTTAAATTTATCAAGAGCTACACCATTTCCTTGGAGCTTCCTACCCACCTTGACTACTCACGGAGCTTCGTAGCTTAAACTCTCAACACTCTCTACACTAAGTAGCTATTCAACTCATGTTTCGTTGCCAATTAGCTTAGACTTTTTGACGGTGCACGTGTATTTCAGGAAAAATCACTAAAAATATTCATAAACTTATTGTACGATAACTGATTCAGTTCTAAATTTTGCAATTTTACCAATTTAATCATAAATATTTTGACGATTTACTAATATAGTATTTCCAACCAATTTTGGCTGAAAATTGTTAATGTGGATATTGATCATTCTAAACGGCAAGATTGACATTGATGTGAACGATTTTTGTAATTTAAAAAGATTCAAAGTTTCTTTTCTCTTCATTGCATTTGCGATTGGCGGAGGGAAATATGACAAAAAAGAAAAATAAAAAAAAAGGAAAAAACAGAAAATGGAGAGCATCTAGTTAAAATTGACCGGAAAAATTACATGGTCCTACGTGTGAGAGGCAATATTGAGGGGAGAGAGGGAGGATGCTTTAGATGGTTAGATAATAATTGAGTATAGAGTTTTAGATACAGGAAATCAAGAACCCTAGACAAAAATGATTACAGAGGACGGTTCCTTCTCTTTTATTATTATTATTATTATTTTTTGTGGTGATATTTGCATGCATGTTTCGGAGAATCTGGCTCCCACAATCCCTCCTCCATTCACTTCAAAATAAAAAAAAAAATTAAACAAAATCGGAAGTTAAAATCAACAACTTTTACTTTTGTACTCACTATTAATTATGTGTCATCATGGGCTAAGACCGCTGACACGTATCAACCTCCCTCAGTTCTCATTCCATGCCCCACACCCCCCTCCCCCCAAAAAAAACCAAAAAAAAAAAAAAAGATGGAGGGAAAAGAGCACGTTGCTAAAATTAATAAAACCTTTTGGTCAATGGGTTGAATGTGGAGCTAAAGCTCTGCATCATGAAGCCTTGTTTTGAACATAAAACTAATGAACTTAGCATGGAATTATAAACTAAGAAGATAATATGTTATAATGAAATTTTAGGAGGATTCGCGACATACACAATACACCAAATTATGGATATGAATGTATTAATGATCTAAAGTTTGGAAAAATTATTTAAAAAGTCCGAAATTTATGACCAGATACGATGACATGGATAATTTTAATAATTTTTTTGTTCTATTTTCCTTATTTACTCTCTCTCTCTCTCTCTCTCTCTCTCTCTCTCTCTCTCTCTCTCTCTCTCTCTCTCCTTTTTCCTTTTCCCTCCGTTGGCTATCATCGGTCCTCATCAATGGCCAACGGAGGTTGTCGGTCTTGGGTGATGACCACCCTCATTGGCCCTAAGCATGGGATGCTCGAGCTTGGACCGATGAGGGTTGTCCTTGCCCGATTAGGCGAGGGTCACCCTTGCTTGACGACGGTAGCCCTCGCCTAAGGCTAGCATGAGGCCTAGTGGAGGGGAAAAAGAAAACAAAGTAAACAAGAAAATAAAAAAGAAAATAAATAAATAAATAAGAATATTATTAAATATTGTCAGTATTGGTTATGTCATTTAGGATGGTTGACATCTATATTAGCGAATTCCAATCAAAATTAATTATCGAAACTTGAAAAATATTTAGAATTCAATTGGTATGGTTAAAAAGAATATGATTGAATTGATAAAAATTTAATAGATTTATGACTTTTGACACGATTTTCTTTCTAAAGTTTTGCCACGGAGAACATTTGTGGTTTCAACATCATGGGATCGGGTGATTCCCAATTATATATGCCGGGAAACAAGATCGTCGGTTTTCCCGCAATGATCTCTTCATGGGTGAGGATGAGGGCCCCACTAACTTCCTATTCCTCGATGCTCTTCGCTGTTTTATGCGCTGTCCATGTTTTTGTAGCGATTGTAAGTGAAATTGATAGGTGAAGGAGGCCAAAACATGGAGCCTCCCTGGTTTTCTTGTGCGGTCCGTGCCCATGCTAGGATGGAGAATATGACTTTGAACGACGCTGGCGATATTGTGATCGTTATTGCTAAATCTAGTTATAAAGTGATGCGACAGATTATGAAATAATCGAGTTGATGGGACCCGTGTAAGTATTAGTATTAGGTGCTTATTAAATATAACGAAATAGAGAGTAAAAGTGGAAAAAAGAAACCGAAATACAATATTTATCTTGATTCACCCCCAAATTAAAATTACAGAAGATTCCGTTATGATTAGTATCTATCACCTCTTTGCTATAACTTTTAATTACAAGAGAATAAGTTATAAATACTTAACAGTTATTTATAGGCTCAATTTTAAACTGCCAATAAAATATGAATTCAAACTATAAATTCTCTTTGATGTCTCGGATGTTGCCTCAGCAACCTTCGTTGGGATGATGTCTACCTACCGATGGGACCACACCCCAACATTAAGCAGCTAACAAAGATATGCCAAGTCAGTTTATGAGCAAATGTAGCGCTGGTAAATTCTCAAATCTCAAGGTGTGGCTTTTCTTTCCGTAGTTTCCATTCACTTACTATAAGCACATTGGTTGTCTATCAATGTGGCATTGGGCTAACCGTATCTTAGAATCAGCATTATGAAGTGTGACTCGCCAACACAAAGCGGTATCCAAGTAAGAAACAAATCATGTTAAGGTACAAATATCATGTGAAATTCACCTGAGAAATGCGCCAACTTAATAGATCGCATATGATTGGTCTAATACATCGCACCATAAATAGATGGAGTCTTACATGAGAATTTCGTGCTCAGGATAGGAGTGATGATCAAGCACGCAAAGGGACCACACCATCTCATGATCATTCATAGAAACCTCAATTTCATTGGCTTTTTATGTGGGATTTTTCAGAAGTTTCGTTTGTCATTTTCGCGTCCCAATTTGGGATCCCAAATGAACGGACGTGAGAACTGGAATCGCCAATTCAACGACCATGTTCTTCGTCTTTTTGCTCAATCCAAGCCCATCGTACCATACGTATAAACGAAATCGGATGTAATTGGAGATCTGGGAAGTTCACTCCTCATGCATTTTTCATATGGCGATCCCGTGAGTCCATCCTTCGATTTTTGGATTTTTGCACGGTGGTACATCGAGGTCTTAGTTTACACCGATACGATAGGGTCGGATCATTCTTGTTGCCATATCCATTTTAATTTTGAATGGTTGATGATTCTGCCTACAAAAATAGCTTCCAAATTCATCGAGGACGGGTTGTTTAATCACGCTCTTTTAGACGGTTTATGATGGAAAAAACCTTTATTTGTAGGCTAATTTATTTCAGGGAATAGCATATAAGAGTTGGTAGGTAATAATTAAAATTGATATTAATTAAAAATTTGAAGTCTAATGCAATCTCATTTGTTTTCGGAATTAATTAAGTTCTTATATATACATGGGGAAAAGTGCTAAAAAAGTCATAAACCTTTTATATTTATGACAATTTAATCATAATTTTTTTTGTGCCAATTTAGTTATAAACCTTTTTACTTAATGCCGATTCAATCATTTTCGGCCAATTTTTGCGGATTTTGCTAATCGGACGTTGGCCGGCTGATGTGGCCTAATTAGTGCCGACGTAGACAAATTTTAATAATATTTTAATATTTTTGATTTTTTATCTTTATTTTTATTTTTTCCCTCCCCTCCTCCAGTTGGTCGCCGGACCTCGGCGACCAGCCAGAGGCGACGGCTGGCGAGGTCGACCTTGCCGGCCACCTCGTCCTCGCTGCCTAGAGCGACAGTGGCCGCGAGGGCGAGCCTCAATGGCGCCACCTAGGCCTTGATTCGGCGAGGGTGAGCCTCGTCGGCGCCGCCCATGCCACGGTCGGCCCAGTCGACCTCGCGGCCATGGGTGAGGCTTGACCCTCGCCAAATTCGGTGAGGGCGAGTCTTGTTGCCCAGCATAAGGCCACCCTCGCAGCCACTGTCACGCTGGGCAGAGAGGGTGAGGTGGCCGGCGAGGTCAACCTCGCCGGCCGTAGCCTCTGGCCGGTCGCCGGACTCAGCGACCGGCTGGAGGAGGGGAGGGAAAAAAGAAAAAAGAAAAAAGAAAAAGAAAAAAAAGAAAAAAATTATTATTAAATTTTGTCAATGTCAGCACCGATCAGGTCACGTCAGCCGGCTAGCGTCCAGTTAGCAAAATCCGGCTAAAATTGGCCCGAAAGAACTGAATCGGCACTAAGTAAAAATGTTTAGGATTAAATTGGCACCAAAAAAATGTTTAGGACTAGATTGACACAAATACAAAATATTTAGGACTATATGACAAATAATGAACGACCATACCATCATCTTAATGACAGCGTTTTGTGCTGAATTTTCAATCTTCCCTATACATTATTTATGTAGAAAAAGAAAATCATTGAAAAGGAGCATATTCTAATAAAAAAAATAAGCGAGATATCCCGCATGTAATAATTCTGATATCAAGCACCCAAAAAGGGAAATTTCGTTATCACGTGATCTATAAAATGGACCCTCTAAATTCTTGATGTTCTTGTTTGTAACTTGTAACGTTGCAACATCCTCTTGGAATTATTCCATGATTGAGGCGACATGTTTTCCTTGTGTTAATACTTATCAGCATTATGATTTATGAAATCACTTGTCATCTCAATTCCTGCTTTTGGTTATGTCTTGATGCTCAGTGTAATAACTCAAAAGACAAACATAAAGGAGGAGCCATGCACCAAATGATTCTCTCAGTGATTTTTGTAACTTTTGCAAAAAGTACGTACTAATAGTGAAAATTACAGATCTTAGCAGCTTTGGTGTTGGTGCCGTGCTTCTCTTTTGGCTTTGGTGTTGTAGTGCGTGTGCCACGCTTAGCGACTTTTACATCTCATCACCCTTCCACTCCTTTTGTTTCTTGCATTTGGAGTGTGCCGCGCTTAGCGGCTTTTATATCTCATTACCCTTCCACTCCTTTTGTTTCTTGCATTTGGAGTGTAAGTTTATGGAGACGAGATCTTTTGTACATTTGATCTTTCCTCATTATATTTATTGCCCTTTACCAAAAAAAAAAAATAATAATAATGAAAATTACAGATCTTGATATATTTCTTCCCCAAGAAAGAATCTAGAGCTAACCTAATTAATTTTTTTTTTTGATGACCAAGGAACTGCCGAAGATCACCCTTCGGAGATTACACGACCCTCCCGTGCTCAGTAGCACCGTCGGGCCTCACCGCAAGCCGCTATTTAAATGTAAAACCTCGGGGGCTGATCCAGTAATCCACCCCTGGAACCCCCACTTAAGTCATGGAATGCAACAAGTAAATATTTCTTCGTATGTCAAAATCTCAATATTGTACATGAAAGGTTCAAAATAAAGCAACAGCAAAGTAAAATAATAATGCATTCATCTCGTAAGAAAAGATTTGTCTCAGCATCAAAACCATGGCCGATTCTAAATCTCACATCATCACAGTAATTTCCTTCTTCAATAGCTACAGCTTGCTTAGTGGGCAGTGTATGCTTAAGTTTAGGTTCATCAACACCATCACCATATGGAAACACCAAAAATAGGTTGAATAGGCTCTTACATCTAAATCTAGATCGGGAGAGGTTATATCTCTTTAACTTGCTATCTCACTGGTATCACTTGCTTACACTGTTTCAGGAGCAACAAAATGAACAGAATCAAGCCATAAAGTAATCGGTCATTAGCCAGAACCCCGGTCATTTTCTGGTTTGTATAATAATAGCTTAAAAGGAACTTGAAAGATCAGGAAGCTGACATCCTTTCCTTGACAGCTGATGCAGCTGCCCTATACCATGAAGCCACGGCCATCGCACCTGGATCCGGAACCGATTGGAGGTTTGCCTCAGAGATATAAGATGCACGCCCAGCCTATATGAATAGTGTAATTATGAATCCACAATCTTTTACACAAAAATGTCAAGAAAATTGCATTGTCAACTATAAGTAGCATCAATTCCTTTGAGGTAGTCATGATGTTCTGTCAAAACTAAGCATTGATACTAAATCCCCGAGCATATTCTTCTGCACCTGAAAATAGAAAAGCTACACTCTCCGACATCTGAGACCTGCATCTAGTCAAGGTTGCTTATCGCGATATGTGAACTTGTGACTGATCCTCTTGCTTAAATTTTGATGTATGGTCTTTATCCTAATGATGACCCTTGTGGTTTATAAAAGTCAGGATGCGATGAACAAATGCAAAGGTCAAGTAAACCCTTATCATTTTCTAATCCAATGTCCAGTGAATCTGAAGCAAACTCTGCAAGAAATGACCTAAAAGTTTTTTGGCACCTTCAGATTTTGAAGTCCTTCACAGTTCACACTTATCGAGTAAGATGTCAGATATCCAATTCAGTTGAGTTAATCTTATCTACTAACATTAACTCTTTAGTCAACAACGATTGTACAACTCAACAGTCAGCCCCATGCAGTTCCAAAGATTTGCTGAGTAAAGATCTTTCTTGCAGATTTAGTGCCATTAAGTAGGCGAAGAAGACAGTGTTCTAATTAATTATATCACCTGTGCTTGCATCCCTTTTGTTGACTCTGCTCCAGCCAATGCTGCGTCAGATGAAAGAACAAATGCAGTTACAGGATCCACGCCGGCATCCAGCTTCTGTTGATGAAAGAAATTTTAAAAAACCAAGGGATTGTACAGTGAAAATGTCAACAACAGGGGGCAAAACAGCATCGTATTTGTTATCAATGACCTCATGAAGAACTCTAGACGCTGGAATCAAGGCATCCAACATTGTGCGGTAACCGGCACTTGCTCCTCCATACTTACTGATAGCATTGATGCCAGCTTCAAATGCTTCGGCCCCTGAATCAAGAAAAGGAGTGAGGCCAGGGTCATCAAACATATCAAAGTATCAGAAGGAGAGCGTAATCTCACATTGCTTAGGTGAAATAGCACTCCCTTTCAATTTTGCACTTACAGCCTTAGAGAATATGTTGTATCTGTTCCAAAAAGGGGAAAAGGGGGTTGCACACTTAGTTGGAATACACATGTAAACATAATATTCGACCCTCGTCTAAGAGAGAGCAAAGGAGAGTACATTACATGATCCCACTAGTTCCACCCATCACTCTCATGGATGTCCCGACCTCGTTTACTGTCTCTGCAGCATCATTGAGAGGATAGCTGGGAAGTAGAACGAAACAAATAAAGCAATCGGTCCAAATATTCAATGATTGGTGTTACCATCCAAAAGCTACTTATTTATTAGATAGGGTAACATTTCACTGCAATGGAAAAGTCAACATTTCATAATCGTGGCCTTTACTTGAACTTCATCAATGATGAGAAGGTACAAGGAAAATGGAATTTCATGGAGTTGGACTAAGTTCTAACGGAACTCACTGGTTTTTCAAGTCCTCCAAAATAGCCGTTGCACCTTTAAACAACTGCAGAACAGGTAAATATTGAGCGGGAAGCCAAAAGGGTGGGAAGAAAAAATGTGCCAATGGCAAAGAAGAAAAAACTTTTAAAGGACTTACTGTTGACCCACAGTCAGCATCTCCTGCTTCGCCATCCCACTCATTCAACTGGTCTTTAATATCAATAACTGCTTTTGCTGCTGCTTCAATAGCTGCCTCGAGGAGCAGGCCCTGTTTGCTCAGCTCCCGTGGCCGACTTGATGACTAATCAGAATTAA
Organism: Eucalyptus curtisii; assembly: GCA_017140595.1. NCBI lineage: Eukaryota > Viridiplantae > Streptophyta > Magnoliopsida > Myrtales > Myrtaceae > Eucalyptus > Eucalyptus curtisii. Next base: position 30,242,388 of record CM029504.1, on the reverse strand, counting down.
ATCATAATCAATGAGCTTTGATCAAGGAGATAGTCATCGATAAACTTCAAGAAGCATATGGCCATTATAGAAAATCTCAAACTTCCTCTTGTACACAAATTACATACCACATTCATAGCTTTTAACGAAGATGGCGGCATTGGAACTGGAAACTTTGGTGTTGGGCGATTCCCTGCACGACAAACCACGCTGAGCTCTGTGATTGCATTATAAAACTCGTGTTGAACTAGTAATAGAAAAGCAACATGTTCTTGAAAGCATGCATGTCTTCACTCTGAAGGTTGGTACCAACATCCGTAAAGTAGTTTTATTTCTTCTTGTTCTAACCATGAAATATAAGTACCAAGGAGGAGGAGGAGGGAAAAGCTTAAATGCACACGCACCATTAACTCCAACAGGCCATGCCGGAGCCTTTGTTGCAGCATCTAACCGCTGCAAAATTGATTCATCTGCCTTCATAATAGTGATTGAAAACCCTGATAGAAACATAACGATCAGAACTAGTCCATCAAAGTAATAGCACATAAAAAGCGACTGACCTGCCATATCAAGAGAAGTCATAAATGACCCAACATATACTCTATCAACAGCTAATCCATGTTCTAGCTGCAGTTTAGTTACTGTTTTTCCCGATGCAATCATGAGTTCCATAATCGGGGTGGCACCGAGCCTATAATTCAGAAAGGAAGAGTGTAAGAGATGTTTAAAGCTGCAATCCTATTGTCTAAACAGAATCTAAGAACTTCATGGTTATACAGAACACCAGAAGACAAAGGTTAGAGAGTAGACTCACCCATTTATCATAATAATCACCCTATTACCTCGCGAAATGGGGACATAGTTCGACTCCTGAGGAGATCAATCAATCAATCAGAGATTGTTAATTTATTTTAAATTCATACTTCTGCCACATCCATCATGTGAAGAAATTTGCTAAGAGAGTACATAGAGTCATGGACAGAATATTCGAGGAAGAAAAGGACTTGTTAAATGATGGATATAATAGTAAAACTTGCAGAACCATAACTCAAACTAAATAAATGGGATCGTTCTCCCTAAGGTGTCGAAAAGTTCATCAAGGTATGTAGGACAAATTATGGCTCAAGAGAACTAGGAATGTCAAGAAACAATCAGGGAAAACTGTCCCATCTGTTCTTGAAGAATTGTTCTCTCATATCAAAAAATCGCCTGTTCAAGTAAAACAAGCCAATCCATTTTGCTTATAAAACAGAACTAAAGCAGAAACTAGTTCTGTTTAAGGTACTTGTATAAGTGGACAACAATGTATACAAGTATGTTCCATGTGAATATGTTAAGACATGAGGTCAAGGCATTTAAAACTTCAGTAAAAATAATAATAATAATAATATTACAGAAACAGAGAGAGCCCAAGGAAAATGATTTTGAATAGAGTTAGAAAAAAGGGATATTTACTTCACTTGATTTGCAACAAAATTCTTAGTACCCTAGTTAAAGGTCATACCGGTGACAATATTTTTGTCAAAACATGAGAAATCACCATGTCCACTGGCTGAATGTCAGCCACAGCCACACCTGGTTCTCCATGCTGTCAGAGAAGATTGTGCTATTTAGTCAAATAATTGTATGGAGTCGAAACATAGCCAAAAGATTTCAGACAAGCACACACGCAAGAATGCTTGCATTAGAAGGGGACATTATAAAGGAGATGCTTCTCATGAATGATAGGGAAGCTCAACATAGCTTGAACTATGTGAGTAGTGGAGCCATTAGCCAGTATATCATTATCACTTACTTGTAAGCTTGTATTCGCTGCATGGTCATAAATATAATGCAGAGAATTCAAGATAACTCACAATTCCGAGGCCAAGTTCCATCTTTCCCGGTCCTAAACGATTTGAAGTAGCCTGACCTGGTAGAGTGCAAACGGATAATGCAACACCCATCGTCCCAACCATTTCTGATGCACGCTTCGCCTCCGCCGCAACATCCTTAAGTGAGAGCCCAGCTGCGGCTGCAGCTCCGGCGACCTTATATTGACAAATGAAAGCAAAGAATCATATCAGTATTCTTCACTTTCACTACTCATAAACGTAGGGCAAGAAGTGTGGAGTCTCTCAACAACAATGAACCATAGATATTGCCAGATGCATGGAAACTTCAGAAGAATAATCTGAAAGGGATGTCCTTCTGACTTTCTTAATTAAAAATTTAAAAACTTTCTACAAATTGATTTGCCAAAACAGGAGCTTCCTATGTTAAAGATCTATTACAACAAGAAAATACGAGAGTTTTTAAAGTTGACGTAGTCACTCGAATAGATGAAAGTGATGGTGGCAAAAATTAAGGATACAAGCGTGGACCATGAGAAGTGGGGAAGGAAAAGATTCTTGTTTAGTGCCAAAAGGGACATTTAACACAACCTTTCAGAGAGAAAGAGACCACAAACCTTGTGAACTAGAATAGTCCCTGCCAATCCTCTCCTCCCGACTATGCCTCGAGGGGGAGGTAAAGCACAATCATCTCCGACAATCACCATCTGCAATAAGGCATAACCTTTTGACACCAGTCTCCAGCATATGTTAAAATCACAATCACATCTGGAAGTAATTACAGGGGAAGTACCTCAACCATGTAACCTTCAGATTTAGCCAGCTCAGCAGCCAATCCAAAGTTCAAGCGATCACCTGTATAATTCTGTAAAAGGGAGATTGTAATCCTTCTTCTGTTAGATCTTTTGTTTTGGACATATGTCATAGCACAGGGAAATAAGTACTTGTGGTCTATGCAGCTGCTAGAACTGCATAAACTCCCGGAATTTCCGTGGCAATGAAAGTGCCGTTTACAAATTTTTTAGTTTTTCCCTTGTATACACAAGTTTACATGTATGCCAAAATACTCTATAAGGTGGTAGGATAAAGTAAAGGAAGTACCTTGACAATAAGTAGACACCCCATTGGACCAGTTACAGCTCGGATGCCCTGAAATATATACAATAGAGCAAATGAATCTCATAGACAAGGAGACAAAACATAAAGCAAGAGATCCGTGACATTTTCCTTGTTTAGTCATATAATCATGAGAAAACATACAGCTAGAACAGCATCAACTGGTGGAGAAGCAAAAACATCACCACATATTGCAGCTGCTAGCATCCCTTCACCCACGAATCCAGCATGAGCTGGCTCATGGCCGCTACCACCACCTGACAAAGAAATAGCATAGATCATTGAACCGGAGATTCTTATGCATAAATCATGGCCCGCTGTTGAAGTCCATCACTTTCCTTCTAAATGATTGAACTGTAAATGAATTAATTGGGTAGATGAAGCAGAAGCTGCGGGGAATGAGGAGTTGTGAACAGATCAACGGTTTCTGAATGGGAGGAAAAAAAGTGTTTCTGAATATAGAAACATTGGCAGGAACTGAAAGATAACAACTATATCACGTCGATGCCATGGACGTCACCGACAAAATAAGAATTCAAGAAATTCAATGCGCACAATTAGATTCTAAAACATTAACATAGAAATGCAGAGAAGACAACATTAACCTGATATAACGACGACCTTGTCATATGTAGCAGGCGAAATATCAGCCCGCAACACGACCTTCACCTGCATTTCCACCAATAGGATTGGAATGGTCGTGTGAGTCACTGAATAAACTGTAAGACTCGTGAAAGAAGCATCCAAAAAAAAAAGAAAAAATTATTACGAAAGTCGGAATCACCTCAGGAAAACCATCCAAGTACTGCAAATTAGGATAGGTTTCCACAAGACCCTCGATGAACTCGGTCACCACATCTGCAATTACATCAAACAGATGTAACGGATACATTTCCTTTCTGTTTCCCTTTTCTCTTTTTTCATCCATGAGCGACACAGATAATTCATGTCATCGAAACGCTTAAATGCCGATAAAGACATGAAATAACACGTCAAGGACAAAATAAAAAGATTAAACTCCCAAGATTTTAGCGACAACGTCATGCAAGATCACATCTTTCTGATTTACATCAAACCATGAACAGACCTAAGGCACCCAGGAACCAAAACGAAGCGACATGTCAAGAGGGCAGAAGAAGAAATCGTGTGCAAACCATCTGGGTCGTTGATGAGTTTCTTTGCCTGCGAAGCCATGTTTTTGCTGGAAAAGCTCAAAACTTCGAAGAGCGATGGTTCTGGTTTCGAAGTCCCAGAGAAGGCTATGATCGGCGACTATGGCTGGTTCAGATGTCAGTGTCAAACAAGCTACGAATCTCGATATGCCAAGCGAACCAAGAAAGAAGGGAGACACCTCACCGCGCTTTCTGTTGGGTCAAACCTCGCTGCGCTTCTTGAGTCGAGAGAAAATGTGGATTGCGTTACTTTCGGAGCACCTGGGAAGCGCCTCTTGCTTAAATTTATGTGCGTCTTATCTCCATTTTTTTTTGTTCTGCTTCTCTGGGTAAAAGCTTATGTCAGAATTTGTTTGCACATGGATTGTGCTATTGAAGGGCAAACATTTAGTAGAAAATCTCAAGAAAAAGTCAGAGGATTCCTCTTGATGATATGAGCTAGTTGAAAGCTAGTTAGCCACAGCTAGAAAAAGTGGGACATTCAATCGTATTTCTATTTAATTTTTGATGCACAAAAATTGCCTAGCCATCCTACTCATACTAGTCACTTTCTCTTCTCTCTTAAAAATTATAAAAATAGTTTCTGATGTTTCTTACAATTTTAAATATTTTTAGAATTAATCTACCATAAATAATTAAAATTCTTCATCTAATGCATCCATCATTCGGAAAAGGTAAGCAGGCGGTCCTTGCTTGCTCAGTTCTCAGCTAGCTTCAATAAATGCTGATGCCATTAAAATTTACAAAAATGATGGATATATGAGGGCTTCTATGACACATGATTGCCTAAATAAGCATAAACTCTTCGATTAAATGCTCTTTCCAATTCGATGACCTAAAATTCCCTCATCTGCCTGTGCAAGCTGTCTAGCTGCCTGAACCTAATAGTTCTCTGGGACATTTTTGCTGCATGAACGGTCAAGCTGGCCATGTCTCTTCTAACTGTCAACATTTGTAAGCTAGCAGCGGAATATTCAGGATTGGACACAAGCCGGTTGAGTAATATTAAACATTTGCAAGCTAGTAGCAGAATATGCAAAGGAAGAAGTAAAGCCAAAAAGATACCAAGATGCTGCTCATAATCAGTACCTCTCTTTCAAGATTTCTGGTGGCTCAGTAGGGCCTCCTGCTTCCACAAATATCTCTGTTGTCAATGCAAAATCGACATAAGGAAGTTTGCTCCATTGGATATCTTGTGTTCCATAAGGACTTCAAAAGCCAGTTGTTCCAGATGAGGCTAAAAATGCCAGAAGCATTGTTGCTCTTTTTTGAAGCTTCAAGTCCTAAAAGTGGACACTAAGTGGAATTTCAATGAAGAGATGATTTTGTTCATACTATCATTAGTAGAAATTCTTGCTTAAAATACATATTGACGAAAAGAAGAAATGAGCCTTTTGCTGATATAAGTGCGATGTCGATGTATATCAAAGCATTTATAAAACAAAGAACACCTGAAAAACTATTCTTACTTGCATGCCACTTACCCTAGAAGATACACGATCTGCCAAGCCCTCAAGAATAAAATCAGATCCTTGAAAATTTGTCATTGTTTTGTCATTGTTGTAATCTATAGGAAAAGCACATTCTCTAATTTTATAACTGCAGAAGGACGTGTCCAAGATTTTTGGACCTGCAGATAATGCTAGAAACTTAAATGAAAGATGGGGTATGAACTTATGCTAGCAAAAAGCACATCTACCAAGCCCCATTTCCAAGGTCCAGGGCTGAGGCAACCATGCTAATTAACCTCAATCTGATCTCTTTAGTCTCAGCAAACCATGCTCATAGAATGAAGTACAAACTTCCTTCTTTAGGAGTGTCGAAATGCTTTCCAGAACCACTGAACATCCAAACCTATTCACTAGAAGTCAATTAAGTCAAGTCTAAAAAAGAGTCAAATAATTGCTCATCTTCTTCTTGGCAGTATACATATATATGGATATAGATATATACAAGTTGCTCATCCTAAAATTGTTCTAGTTTTTTACAAGCAGGTGCAATCAGAGCTTACTTTTCCGTGTCCTCATAAGCACGGCCCCTTAGCAGAATCAAATTCACGACAGCTCAGTCGTGAAAGGAGAACAACAGATGGCTCTTCATCAACTGAATTTCTGGATCAGAAGAGCTAAAGCCATGTGAACCATAGACAGCGTAAAATGTCTCATCGCAATTCACAGAAAGAGGACGTCAACTGATATATTCACATTTGTCTGCAAAGCTCTTCTTGGATAGAAGTCCTTCTGCTAAGTCACTGTCCCTGAGTAGGGTGCACTGGAAAAATCATATTAAAGCCCATTAACATCTAGTTATTGCTTAATTGAATTGAGTTAACGTAACATCAAGGTACAAGGGATCTAGGCACCGATCATGTTACCGAGAAAGTATTTAATGTGACGGATACACTACTTAGCAGTTACACAGGATGTAACAAATCAATCAAAAGTGAGATGCATACATACATGACACCAAGTAAGATGAGATTTGTATCACACGGGCAATGGTAATTGGTCGTTACACCACTTCGTTATTGTTTGTAGTGTATCCATTACATAAAATACTTTCTTCATGTTGCCATCATATGTTACATGAAAAGGTATCCTCACCACAAACTTTTCTTATCAGGGTATAAAACAATTTCACCGTAGTGGTGGAAATAACGCATGAGTTAGATAGGCTAATAATTCCGTAAACTGAATATAAAATGTATAAGCAACTATTAAAATGTACAAGCCGTGCATCAAATTACTGCCGGACAAGAGCAAGCAAACATCTGATGTCAAAATCGAAGCTACTACTATTCAGAAAACTGAAGTTAAATGATGCATGAGAAGAATCAGTTATATACTTTTGCCCACATTTCCTTTCAACGCCATGCTTCGGAATCGGGTGAAGTAGAGAGAGATTATATTAAAAATAGTAGAATTGAAGTGCTTCATTTCGATTTGAATCATGATAATGGACCGAAGATGTCCTAAAAAATCACGGGCACCCTATGTTCATATACTATCGAACTCTCCGTTAGATTCAATATTAAGAATGCACAATGAAATTTGGTATAGAATCATTATATTTGGAATATTTAGTCTCCCAGATATAAGCAGAAGGTAGACTCCATGGTTCTCTCGGCCAACTCATCGGCCATATCCTGGTCTATTTCCTCTAGTTGATGAGCCGATGAATTCCTGCCCATGACACAGCCCAGAGTCTGGACGACATGCAAAACTCGCCCACGCCCGATCGACTGCTTCGAGCACCAGGGTCAGGCGGTAGATGCTTAGGCTAGCGCGGCCAGGCACTCAAAAGGCGTCTCTCCCATTGCTTATCCGAGCGAGTGCCTCGGAAATGTCTTGGTTCGGATTTAAGGAGCTCTTTTGAGTTTCCTGGTTATGGTTAGATCATATTCCATATAGAGAATATCAAATTTAGCCAGAGAGTATATGTCTTATGAGAGTTCATATGAGGGTTAACACTCTTCGGTCACGAGTCTATTTTATGTATTTAGAGTCAGGAATACAATTCTGTATTTAAATTGCCCGATTGTGATTGTAGAACGTCAATAGAAATTCAGGCAGATCGACCCAATCGTCACCCTGTATTCATATATTCCTATTTCACAACATATGCAATGTAGTTTGCTTAAAACTGCAGATACATAGAACTGTGAGCTGGAGGTCTACTTCAATGCTTACGATGAACAGGGTCCTTTTCTCTTCTCTTTCATAAAAACTTCAGCTGATCTTTCAGATAAATGACTACTGGCAAGTTGAAATTGTTTTTGAATCAGTCAGATTCCCTTCAAATGCATTGACGAGAAGGAACTGAAATAGCTTCTCTTTCCTACCTCTCTACTCTACAATTCAGCCACTCAATTATTTCCTTCATAATGGCTTCGCGCTCTGGCTCTGGTTCGAAGAGCAGATCGTGCAAGTGCCCTTCCAACAATCTGATTGTCTTGTCTGTGGCGGATGCTTCCTCGTACAACTTCATGGAAGCATCTGGGTCGGTCACTCTATCCGCAGCGCCGTGGAGGACCAAAAAGGGAACTCTCAGTCTCCCGAGATTCTGCTGCAAGTAGGATGCTATCCGGAGGATCTCGTACCCCGTTCTCACGCGGATGGATCCGGTATAGACGAGGGGATCAGAGTACTTGGCTAGGAGCGCTTCTGGGTCCCTTGATACCACCGAGCCGTTCTTATTCGCAGCCCCAACTTGGTGTCTCGGCAATAAGAGGGAGACGATTGGTGCGAGTATCTGCAGAGGTTATTACAAAGTCAGGGATGCATTTACTCATTTTCCAGAGTCCTCGTATAGTTTACAGGCCTGAAGAAAAGAAAGTATCTCCAGGGTCCTTACCGAGTGAATCGGGTGCGATGGCTGAACCCCTACAGCAGGTGAAGTTACCACAATGCCTGATATGCAGGCTTCGAATTTTGGGTCGAGAGCAGCCTGTATGTGCATTTCAAAAGATGGGCGATTTACTTACGAGAAAAAGATCAGTAACCAATGGGGGGAGAGCATGATCCGCTGAAGAATGACACTCCGAGTTTTTCGTGCTGCTCAATTTGAAATCTTACCTTAAGAATGATCGCCGCACCTGTTGAGTGCCCAAAACAAAAACAAGGGAGCCCTGGATTCTCAGCCAAGACTCTTCCGATGAATGATTTCTGCAAAACAAGAAGAGAAGAAAAAAAGGAGATCGCATCACACTCCCTAAATTAATTTAAAAAAAAAAAAAAGAAGCTTAATGAAGTGTATGTAATGGACATCATACTCACCAGATCACCTACAGCGTCATCAAGAGAATGAACATAAGCCTGCAACCCATCACTTCCGCCGTGGCCTGAGAGATGACGAAAGAGTTGAACAAAAGCGCATTAGAGCAATACCAGTCAAATCTTTGAGGAAGGTATATGTCAGTCATGACAAGTAACGTATGTTGTCAACTACACAGACACTCGAAACCTTGCAATTGTACAATCGCCTAGCAATCTTGTCATCCTCATGAGACCATTCAGGATTTTGATAGCCATGACGATTCAAAAACCCATTTTTCATCCACTCAAAATACAAACTACACAGATGCATCTCGCAATTGCAGACACCCAGTACCTTAATCTCCAAATTGACACTTGACTCCACTGAGAAGAGAGGGAGAGGAGGGAGGGAGATAGAAGTGCGAGATGGCATTTTCAGTTTGCACAATGTAGAACGTAAATGCAATGCAATTTCCGTCTAAGCTTTAACTTAAACATTTAGACAGTTTCTCCTCGGCTTAGCTTTTCAAATATTTGCATATTCCATCTACATATCCATAGAAGCTCAAGGCCAGGCAACATTCTGATATTGCTCACACATAAGCCGAGGCTTCCCACCCAAAAGCATCTGAAATGAAGTACTCATTTCCTGCATCCAAATATAGATGCATTGTTGACAACAAATGATTCTTCTCAATGTGATAACTATGAAACATTTGAAATTTTTCTAAAAGAACATCAACAAATAAAGCACATTAGAATTATGTAAAGCAGTTCACTGTTTGTGAAAGCAGCCATCTCTTGATGGGGGTTTTGGATATGTCTGCTTGGAAACATAATCATACATAGTGAACAAATAAGCAGAGGGAAACCAAATTGCTTGCATCTGACATTAAGAGTACGCAAATTCTGTCGAATTGCGTAATTTTTGTAACACCGGAGTAAGTTGCCACCTCATCACACACAGAATAAGCAGTGTACACAAGTAAAGAAACCATAAGCCTCGAGCCACTCGACGAAATTAGAATTTTCTTCATGCAAATAACACTCGACCCCTATAGGTGAAAATGCACATTAGTATAAGAATGGCCAGTGATGGTGCAAAACAATCAGGAAGTCATATGGCCGAAGTAAGCAACTGAAGTTAAGATGAAGTTTTGAGCGAAGCAGATCCATTATATACTTCCTCCAGAGTTGAGTCTCCTGTTGAAGCTGGTGTACTTTAAGGTGAACTTCATATGTAGTTTCTGGATTTTCAGCTTAATGATAAGCTGCTAAATTAACCTGTTTCCTGTCGTTCGTGCCAAGGAAGAGCATTTTGTTTTTGTAAATGAGGACATCCTCCATTCCATAATCAGCTTCCAGTACAGGGTCACTAAAACAAATCAGAAGTAGGAGATTGCATAGAGTAGCTCACATTCTAGGAAAACAGGGACGAGTATCACGAACTCCAGGTTTCTTTAACAATGCAAAGAGGACATTTGGAATGCGAACATTTTAGTTCCCAGGAGCGAACTCTAACTTCGAATAAGCAAACTGAGACAGATTTGGACTCACCAATCCAATCCATTCCGTAAACGTTGAAACCATTGGCATTAAGCTTTTTTGCAAAATTACTGTACCTCCCACTGGCACAATAGACGGAAAGCAATCTCGATCATCAGGTCCAGAGATTCTAGCAGCATATTAACATCTGAGCTCGGGTGGAAAACAAACCTGTGTTCATTCAGACCATGCAAAAGAATAACCAATCCCCTGCAAAAACATAAGCATGCTTTGTCATAAGAGCGACCAAAACTAAATTTGACATGTATGTTCCAGGGTTAAGTGCACAATGCAAGAAAACACGATATCACACAAAAGAACATGCAGAGTATGAACTCGCGTAGGTAAATATCAATGCAGAAATGTGATTAAGCAATCTTAAAAATGCTGTCAATGCAAATTTCACACAATGGACCCGGTCTGACAAAATGTACATTCCACAGTGCAGAATAGACAAATTCTCGATCGCCTATAATTTTAAGCAAATGTGACAAACATCCTTTCCCAAATTAATGTTCTGCAAAATCAGAACCGAGCAGGAAAATTTTGAATTAAAAATCTTAACAAAATAGGCAGCAAACCAAAAACAATTTGTGCTTCTAGTTCACCTGATCTCCCCATCAACGCGTCTCCAAGATTGCGTGAACAATGCATCACCCCTCGCAGTCGTGAAAATCGAAAAATCCCTAATGATAGTTTCATCGCCATCCTGCACCACCCGCTTCTTTGCCATCGCTCCCCGTGCCGCCACCTCCTGCTCCACCAACAATGACGCCACCCTCCTCCACAGCAGTGCCATTCCTGGGACCCTCACCATAGGCCCGACTTTCTGGTTACTCCCATCGTCGCTCTCACTCCTCTCATCCTTGGACTTCTCTGCTGCGGTCATCGAGACAAGAAAGACCCGCTTCCGGCCCCAGAATGGCATGAGAAGCATTAGGACGAAGGTGCAGATCAGCATCAACGGGCTCTTCAATGCGCGCAGCGAAAACAGTGCATTTACGTGCCCACTTGTGTGAGTCACTGCATAAACTGTAAGATTCACGAAAGAAGCATCCAAAAAAAAAAAAAAATTTATCACGAAAATCGGAACCACCTCAGGAAAATTAAGCACTGCAAATTAGGATAAGTTTCCACAAGACTCTCCATGAACTCGGTCACCACATCTGCAGTTACATCAAACAGACGTAACAGATTCATTCCCTTTTTGTTGACTTTTACTCTATTTTTTCATCCATTGGTGACAGATAATTTCATGTCATCGAACCTCGTAAATGCCAATAAAGACATGAAATAGCACGTCAAGGGAAAAAAAAAATATACTAGCTCCCAAGATTTTAACGACACCATCATGCAAGGTTACATCTTTCTCAATTACATCAAACGTGAACAGACCAAAAGCACCAGGAACCACAATGAAACGGAATGTCAAGAGGCAGAGGAAGAAATCGGGTGCCAACCATCTGGGTCGTTGATGAGTTCCTTTCCCTCCGAAGACATGTTTTTGCTGAAAAAGCTCAAAACTTCGAAGAGTGATGGTTCAGGTTGACTCAGCACCTATGCATCAAACAGTAATGAAGTCCCAGAAAAGGGTGTGATCGGCGACTATGGCTGGTTCAGATGTCAGTGTCAAACAGGCTACTTCTGAGCACCTTTGAAGCGTCTCTTGGTTGATTTCTGTGGATCTTATCTCCATTTTTTTCCCCGCTTATTTAGGTAAAAGCTTGTGTAAGAATTTGTTGGCAGGTGGAGTGTGCCATTACAAGGAAAAACATCAGAGGATCCTTCTGATGAAGTAAGGTAGTTATAAGCTAGTTTGTTTTCGCTTGGTACTCGCAGATTTATTTCCCTTTCTTTTCTTTTTTCCCGAAATATCCCTTTCTTGAAAAGTGGGACATTGAATCATATTTCTATTTAATTTTTTATGCCCACGTTGAGGACCTTTTGTCGAAAACAAATCTCTCCTAAAAATTAATTCTCAAAATAAATCTCTCCTAAAAAACTACGTTCCAAACCGGAGTTTTCACTGATAAATAATTAGTAAAATTGCCTAGCCATCCTCTTCATACTAGTCACTTTATCTTCTATCGTAAAAAAAAATAAAATTGGTTTTTGATGTTTCTCACGATCTTTAATATTTTCTAGAACTAATCTACCATAAATAGTTAAAATCTAAACATAAGTTACATGCAATTAACAACTCACTTTTCTTTTATTGATTTATTACTCCACGAATTTAACCTCTCATGGAGTTTATATCAAAAGTATCTGTAAAAGTACTGCATAATTACTGAAGTCTCGTAAAATAAATCTTTTTATTGTACAAAAAATTAATCAAAGGTTGAATGTTTAAAAATTAAACTATTTGACAAATAAATATGTTTTACATCCAAATTTATGAATAGATAAGAACAAAAATGTGTTACCCATTATTTCCTAATCAATTTCAATCCATAAACTAGAAAGAAGACAATCATATTGGAAGTTAATTACTTTTATTGCTAGTTAAGGTAAAATATATTTGAAAACTAAATAGCTCATAATATATCCTGTTGATTATATAAGCTTGTAATTATCTTAAGCATTAATGAGATCGAGAAAAAAAGAACTTATCAACAAAGACAACTTGAAGCCTTTATTTGTTGATAAATCTTCATTATTAACTCTCAGATATACAGTTTATCAATATATTTTCTGCTCCAAATTTATTAATCATAGCAAGATGTTTTGGTGATTAAATAACTTCTTTTCCATAGTTCTTGATTATCAACTATTTTGCTAAACAAAAATAGCTACATCGTTATTTAATTTTTATATTATACTTTAACTAAAAATAAAGTGGACTGTATATTTTCTTCTATCCATTAAAAGAAATAAGAAGTTAATTCACACTTAAACTGCAATTTCTCATTTATCAATTAGATATTATAATATTTTTGACTTATTATTTAAATGGTACTATTTTACAATGTTTTGATAATCATATTCAACATAGGCTACTTAATTTTAAGTTGTATTTCAAAATACTTTTAACCTGTAGTTTTAGTCTAAACTTCATTAGAAATTGAATTAGTGGGCTAACAAATCAAAAAATTAAAAATCATCCGTTGATTGGGTGCAACATAATTTTGATTTCAATTGTTTATGATAATAAATATTGGCTGGATAGACTAAATTAGTACCAATGTTAAGGATTTAAAACTAAATTGACTAAATTAAAAGGTTTAAAACTAAATTGGTATTAATGTGAACATGTTTATGATTAAATTGATCCAATTGAACGATTTATGACTAAATTGATACCAATGCAATAGGTTTAGGATTTTTTTTGCTAAATAGTCCATTTCTTCCAAACAAAATGCTTGGTAGCTGACAAAAGAATAGAGACATTCATTTTCAGTATTTGACAGAAGAAAAGAGACAAAACATTTTCATCAATTTCTTGAAGCAGGTTGTCTCTTACCGTCGGCTTTCCAGTTCCATTTGTCTAGGAAATCCACTAGTTCTCTTCTTTTCAGGATAGTTTTTTTAACCTGTTTGAAGATCCTATTTTGCATTGCACTTTCACCCTTCATATAGCATCAACGAAGAAACGAATTCCAGAAAGAAATTGTTAAGCTTTCTAAATACATGACTGAACAGCAGAAGCAATCAATAGAGCGCAAAGAATTCTCTCTAACGTACCATCAACTTCCTTGGCCATACAAATATCCACCATACAAGGATAAAATATTGCTGAAGAAAATACACGGAAAAGCTCTTCCACTGAAAAAAAAACTGTATATATTTCTTATATGTTCTGCAACATCTCCAAGGGCATGCTATTACTTCCAAAGTACCGGGCGGAAGATCTGCGACAGGACTGGTGTCATAAAGATGCTAAGAACTTCCTCAATCATGCAAAAGAATAGCATTTTTTGGTCCAATTTTTGATTATTTTTTCTCGCTAAAGCTCCAGTCCTTTTCACTAAGCCTAAAAACTGTATATATTTCTTATAGTTTTTATGTTCAAAATGACTGTCATAAAGATGAGAACTTCCTCAATCATGCAAAAGAATAGCACCAATGTTTCTCGCTAAAGCTCCAGTCCTTTTCACTAAGTAGTTTTATGTTCAAAATGCTGTCGATGAGATCATACCATCTAAGCCACCCTAGGAGACTGACAGATATGCAGTCAGAAAAAATTCCCTGAGGCCAGTTATGAAAATGTCAGCATGAACAATCAGTGTCCCATGCAGAATCATTCTTATTGATTGCAAAACTTCACAGCATGCCGAAACAATGTTCTCCGTTGCATTGTCAGGGATAATTACATTTCTGAGAGCTTTTATAATAGTCAAATTAAATAAACTGACCAGCCATGCACTACGGAGAACATGAACAAAAGCTAGAATCTGGAACCGACCAAAGCCTCTGCTTTTGATCCCCTCGGCGCCAACATCATCCACCTTGATTATGATCCACTTAAGTGTGCCAAAACTCCCCATCTAATGCATCCATCATCCTGAAAAGATAATAAGCAAGGGGTCCTCACTTGTTCAGTTCTTCAGCTAGCTCTAGCTTCATGATGCCATCAAAATTACTAAAATGCACGTTTGTAGGAGGGCTCTTATGATACATGATCACCTAAATAAGCTTAAACTCTTCCTTTAAATGTCTTTCCAATTCAATGACCTTAAATTCCCTCATCTGCCAATGTAAGCTGTCTTAGCTGCATAAACCTAATAGCTCTTTGGGACATCTAGTTTGCTGCAATAACAGTCAAGCTGGCCATGTCTCTGCTATTTGTTGACATTTGTAAGCTAGCAGCAGAATATGCAGGATTGGACACAAGCCGGTTGTAATATCAAAGATTCCCACATTAGTCAAGAGCAAAGACCTGTGATCGGGATGTTAAAGGACTAATAATCAACTGGTATTTCAAGAATAACAAGCTGAAAATAAAAGCAAGCACAAGTGCCTTCATATCTCAGATAATATAATGGCACTGCCATATGACTAGGGTGTTAAATTTTAGCTTTGTAACAAATAAATCATCAAATAGAGAAGACTTAGGGAGTTTTACAATAAATGAATTAATCAAGCTATATGCAAAGGATGAAGTATAGCCAAAAAGACACCAAGATGCTGGTCATAATCAAGTACCTCTCTATCAAGATTTCCAGTGGCTCAGGAGGGCCTCTTGCTTCACATCCATCTCTGATATCAATGCTTGCAAAGTTAACATAAGGAAACTCACTCCATTGGACAGCTTGTGCTTCATAAGGACTTCAAAGCCAGTTGTTCCAGCTGAGGCTGAAAATGCCAGAAGCATTGTTGCTCTTTCTTTAAGCTTCAAGTGCTAAAAGTGCACATTAAGTGGAATTTCAATGAAGAGATGATTTTGTTCATACTATCATTGGTAGAAATGCTAACTTAAAATATATATTGATGAAAACAAGAAATGAGCTTTTGGCTGATATAAGTGCAAAGTCAATGTATATAAAAGCATTTATAAAACACAAGAACACCTGAAAAACAATCCTTACTTGTATGCCACTTACCCTAGAAGATACACAATCTGCCAAGCTCTCAAGAATAAAATCAGATCCTCGAAAAATTGTCATTGTTTTGTCATCGTTGTAATCCACAGGAAGAGCACACTCTCTAATTTTATAACAGCAGAAGAAAATCTCCAAGATTTTTGGACTTGCAAACAATGCTAGAAACTTAAATAGTAAAAATGGGGTATGAGCCTTTGCTAGCAAAAAGCACATCTCCAAGCCCCACTTCCAAGGTCCAGGGCTGAGGCAACCATGCTAATTAACCTCAATCTGATCTCTTAAATCTCAGCAAGCCATGCTCATAGAATGAAGCACAAGAGGAAAGATCATTTAAACTACACATACCATTTAGTAGAAGGAACACCAGATCTAATGCTTCCTCTTGGAAGCATAATCCAGATTTCTTCTTTTGGAGTGTCGAAATGCTTTCCAGGACCAGTAAACATCCAAACCTGTTCAATAGAAGTCAATTAAGTCAAGTCTAAAACAGAGTCATTTAATTGCTCATTTTTCTTATATATATATATATACATAGCAGGTGCAATCAAAGCTTACCTTTCCCTGTCTCTTAAGCACAGCCCCTCAGCAGAATCAAATTCGTTACAGAAACAGCCTCTACCCTTACACATTCTTCAGTGTTCTTCTTGGACAAGTTGACACATAAGTTCAAAGACAAAAGCCCAGTCTAGAAAGGAGAACAACAGCATGCTATGGCTCTTCATCAACTGAATTTCTGGCTCAGAAGTGATAAAGCCCTGTGAACCATAGACAGTGCAAAATGTCCCATCGTAATTCACAGGAAGAGGGCGTCAACTGATATATTCACGTGTGTCTGCAAAGCTCTTCTTGGATAGAAGTCCCTCTGCTAAGTCATTGTCCTGGACTAGAGTGAACTGGAAAAATGATACTAAAGCTCATAAGCATTTAAATATTCTTAATTGAATAGAGGTAACGTAACATCAAAGTACAAGGCATCTAGGCACCAATATGTTACCGAGAAGGTATTAACTATTTAATGTGATGGATACACTACTTATCAGTTACACAGCATGTAGCAAGCCAATCAAAATTGAGATGCATACACACGACACCAAGTAAGATGGAATTCATACCACGTGGGCAAGTAGTGATGGGCGGTTCCATCACTTCATTACTGCATGTAGTGTATCCATTACATAAATTACTTTCTTCATGTTGCCATCACATACTACAGGAAAAGGTATCCTCACCACAAACTTTTCTATTCAGTAAATAAAACAATTTAACCGTAGTAATGGAAATAACACATGAGCTAGAAAGGCCAATAATTCCATGCATTGAATATAAAATGTACAAGCAACTATTAAAACGTACAAGCATATACATGATGCTGCTATGCATCAAATTACTACTGGATAAGAACAAGCAAACATCTGATGTCAAAATTGAAGATACTACTATTCAGAAAACTGAAGTTAAATGATGCATGAGAAGAATAAATTATATACCTTTCCCAACATGTCCTTTATGCGCCATGCTTCAGAATCAGGCGGAGTATAGAGAGGGACCTATATACAATAGTGACCTGTTCCCAGGAAAAAAATGGGTCACCCAACAAAATATAGATTAAAAATGCATCTGGGGAAAAATTCAACTTCAGCTAGAAAGACAACGGGAGGAAATAGGAGGCAGCTAAAAAGTGCATAGCCAAAAAATTATTAACCCCTATCAAACCAAGTTCCTTATTGTAACAGATATACAAGAATCGAGAAAGATGCTTTGCAAAATCAACTTCCCTCACCCATGAGGTAAAGAAGGACAACGTACGAGACAAAACAACTAATCAAGATTGCTGAACCTGTGACTGAGAAGGCATAAAACAACATATGGGATTTCCAAGTCAAAACCATGTTAAGATGTGACAAGAAAATATTCTTGCATGAACAAACAATGGAAAGTGCAGAGACCAGCCTGAAGGCATGCGAATGACTTATTACCCTCAAAGATTCATAACTGAGGGCATCATGAAAGAAAATATCCTGAGTTTGTATCACAACACACAAGATAATGACTCTTAGGGCTTTAAATAGAAAACTTTATTCGACAATTCACTTTCTAAATGACTATATTCTAATTCTTTTCCATTTTAAATGATAAATAAAGTTTCTATTAGAAAGTCCAACCCAAGAGCTTAAGACGATAGATAGAGACAGACCACATAAATATAAAAAGCATTTAGGACCCGCAAAATTTTGACTATGCACATTCACGTGGAATTTTGACCACGCACAATAGCAAAAGGGATAGCACTAGTCCCGATACTATATTAGAAAGTTCAATTCAAAAGCTTAAGCCGATAGGTGGAGATAAACCACATGATCCATTGTCAAGCAATATGGGACAATATTTCAATAGTTTCATTAAGAAGGTACCAAGAGGGCACTCCCCCTAGGCAAAATGGCTTAAACCAGAACATATTTACAAAATTATGCACCCATCTATATATCGCATTCTCATAATAATACACCTTGAGTTACTCCATGGGACATTTAGATAGACCAACTGTGTAAAAGAAAAGCAAGGGAAAAAAAAAAAGAACAGAACAAGTAAGAAATATGGAACACATGCGATTGTAACATATTTCAGCTACATAAAACAACATATGGGATTGTTACAATCGCATGTGTTCCATATTTCAGCTACTTAAATTTTTTTTCTCCTACATCAGATGAATATCTTGGAATCATCATTTCTACTATTAAATAATATTTGCCTTCAGCATTTGCTTATAGCTTTGAATAGGAGTAAATCCTTACAATAATATTAAATTATGATAGAACTTAAAATTTGCCACCAAAGCAGTCTTCATTACTTACTTCGTCTAAACGGAAAAGATCAAATAGGGGTTGGATCAGGACTTCTAAACATTGTACAAGATACTGTCTCACGTTTCCAATTTCTCAAAAGCTGCTTCTCTACTTCTGAAGTTTGCACCGACTAAGAAAGTCTTGGTAGGGATCAAAGCTTTGTTGCCGCTTTAAGTACTGTCCTTTCAATATGTTGTAGATAGTTAGTTCCATAGACCCAAAATCCCGTTGACTAGAATTGAACGTCATCTCGATTGGGCATATATTATCGAAAATTTCTAACCCAGTAGCATCAGTGCTCTTGCTAGAAATGGCCTTAGAGTCAACAACTTTGGAGACCATATGAGAACATACAGGATGCGCATAAGGCTTAAAAGAACCTATGTGGTGCAAAAAGAACAGTTTTTCTTGTTGTGACACGGTCCATGTCTCTTCACTGTCGTCTGCAAGCGAAATAGCACGCTCATCATGAGCCTCAGGACCTGAGTCCGAGATGGCCACTTTGGTAGCCACCTGCATAACCTCACCAAATTGCAGGCTAAGTTCCGCCTCTGAAGAAAGTCCAACTGATGCTTCTGAAGAGCCATCTCTGACCCGATGAAGTGTTGATAGGAAGGGGACAGGAAGCACAGGACCAACAAGAGCATCGCTTCGATGCACTTTATTTGACCACTTGTTGCTGCGGGATGAAGGTTCTCTCAAAACGAAAGGCTGCAATTGCACTGTCTCTGGAACAACCAAGAATTCCAGAGACACTTTCTTCTGGTCCAAAAGCACTTCAAGGAATTCAGAGTAGCCAGAAAATGCTAAAAGTAAAAGCTCCGTGGACAAACCTGCACACTTTTTCCTCAATATAATCTCACCAATTGTAGTTGGTGAATGAATGTCGTCAAAAGACAATGCTGAAGGTGATCCAAGTTGGAAACCAGAACTCTTGAGCATTTTACACAAAGCTACGTGACAAGCGGGGTCAAAAGATTCCTTTTCTTTGGGGCAACTAGAAGTCTTTTCAATTTTTGCTTCTACCACTGAAGCAAGATTGCCCTTTAAAAAACTGTAGAGGTAGTCAAGTTTCAGATACTTGAATCTTTTGGGGAACTTGTAATCATCTTCCACCACTGAACACAGACCATTATCCATGAATGAGAGATTAACATCTTTCTGGCAACTTCTTTCAACATCCCAAGATGCGGAGTATCTCTGATATTCAAGCTTCCCAGAGGACATCAACCTGAGAAGTGTGAAGCCACCATATTCATCGTCATCAGAAGCTGGTGAAGAGAGATCACTGCCTAAAATTCCAAATCCCAAAACCAATTCTCTTTTCCGTTGCCAATCAACCCATTGAGGTGGAGATTTCTTCAAGAATTCTTCTTGCAAAAGGCAGCTTCCAAAGCCACACTCACGACCTGAAAGTGAGAGTTCTGAGGGGAGGCCCCATGCATAAAAAGAGTCACAAATCCCTGAAACTTTTGAAGGAGACGATCCTCTGGCATCAGGTAAAGGAGGCCCATAGCAGAACAGGCTCCACTCACAGTTCCAGAGAGATCCTAGTAGAATACAGAAACCCAATTTGGAAGCATGCTCATAGGTGTCTTGTTTAGAGTTTGATCTCAATTTGGACAGTTTAAACACGTCGATGTAGCAGGGTCTATCAAGACCATGGGACCATTGCAACACTGGCTTCAGCGGCTTACGCGTATCACACAGAAGTAAAAGCTTGTTTGAAGCTAAGGCAAAGTGAAAACCATCAGACCCGGCCCGAGAAAATGCAAGAAACTGATCCTTCTCCGTAGACGCATAAATACCCGACATCCCAATATTTGCTATGCAACGTACAATGCATTGCTCGGATCTAAAATCCACTAGAAAGACTGCATCGGATCGTGCAACGATCAAGATTTTCGGATGCCAGCTGAACTCACATCCTAACCATTTAGCACTCTTTGAACTGGCGTTATGATTCCACAAAACTCTCAACTGAGTACCTTTCAAGTTATGTTCCAAACCAACTTTATGCAAGATATGCTCGAGATCAAACAAATATATATTTCCATTCTCCAACAAAACCACACTCAATTCAGGCAACTCAGGAGACCAACAAGCATGCACAATAGAGCAAGTCTTGAAAACCTTACTACCTGAAAAGACCAACACCGGTACCCCGGAATTTCCACCCCTCCTCACAACAAACCAGTGCACTGAGTACATTGTGTATGCCAACAGATACCCGACACTGCTCGACATACACTTCCCCGAGTCCGGAATTGAGTTAACAACAATTCGGACAATGGAGTGATAAAATCTCTTCTTGGACCTAAAAACATCACCATCCTCACCAATCTTGACGTCAAACTTCCCATCCTCCACAGACAAAATTAAGAACCCAATCTGATCAGAATTATCACCCGTCGGGAAGAACACGATCAACTCGCTACTGTCCGGGCAGCGAAGGAACTGGAGGCGGTTGTGCGCGAAGCCGGAAGCCGCGTCGGCCTGCTCCGGGCCGAACGAAGCTTCGATTTTGGAGGACGCCGAAGGAGGCACCGGAGAGGTAGTGCTGAGAAATCTGGCGAGGGAGAGCTGAGGGAGAGGAGGCAAGACCGGAGGCGGAGCAAGAGAAGGAGAAGACAGGAGCTCGGCTCGAGAACCTGGCTTGGGGTTAAAGACCAGAGGACCCAGTTGAGAATTCGAGGAGGAAGGGTCGGACGCGAGGAGAAGTGGGGACTTGAAGACGGTGTTGATCGGAAACTTGGACTTCCATTCTTGGTCGAAGTCCATGGTCGTCCAAGAACTCTCAAGGTCCGAACATCAGATATTTTCTACTGGGCGCGATCAAGATCGGAACTTTTTGTCCACGGATCCCTGCACCGATGAACGGAACGGCACGGCGGCGATCGGTGGAAGAGGATTTTCCCGGAAGAGCTCGACTCCGCGGGAGAATCTCGACGCCGGTTTCTCTGTGCAGGGCGCCGCCTTTCAACTGTTCGAGGGATTGCGAAAGAGGCTGCAAACTGCAAGTACTTCGTTTCGCAACTTGACAACACTGTTAGGATTAGGCGCATTTTCACGCTGATGTGAGCAGTGAGCTCAATGGGTTGAAAAGAAAAGAAAACAAACCATTTCAGCTCTTCCAAGCTAAACAAAGCAGCCTTAAAAATCATGCACGATTGCATTTCTTCAACTGTCTAGTCATGGTTACAAAAGCATAATGCAACTCTTTCTCCCAATAAAGTTTACAGAATCAGTGCTCATGTAGCCAAGCATCATTAGATCACGTGCATGTATTCATTGGTGTCTGGCAAAGCGAGAGAGGAAACATGGTGTACAAAAATTTATGGACAAATAATGTTAAAAGAGAAAAAATCCACAGATGCCAAAGTTCATTCAATAGGAACCAGGCGAGAGAACATAACTCCAAACAATTTACATTTAGCAGCTGTAAACCAGGCAGTTTCAGAGGCACATAAAAATTACAACATAAAGGATGAATGCAAAAGTTTTCTGTTGGTAATGCTTGATAGAAATGCAGAACAAAACAACAGTATAGCGAATGCAGTATTTCCATTTTGTGAACTTGTCCTTTGAAATTCGAAACATTGAGGGGAGAACTCCAATTGTATGTCCTTTGAAATTCGGAAAAAAAACACCCACGACCCACAACCCACAACCCACAGCCCTTGCCACTCACTACTAAAAATCTGTTCAACCTCGAAAACCCAGATCGAATCTCAGCTCGCGAAACCCACAAAGCAACACAAAACCCTTGCTTTCTAAGGAGAACTCCAAATTCCCACGCATTTGACCACTAAAAAGCAACCGCCCCGAATTTCACCCTCGCACTCCGCCATGGGTTATACAATCACAGATCTCGATTACCAACTAGCGAGAACATGGAAAAAAAAAACCAAGGAACCCGGAAGCAAAAGCAGACGAGATACAAACCGGCGGAGCAAGGGAGTCAAATGGGATCATCAAACCCAGATGAGGAGAAGAATCGAGCGAGAGAGAGAGAGAGAGACAGCGAGCGAACGAGCTTACACGCTGAAGGTGCTAGAGAAGAGTCGTTGGCAGATCTCATAGTAGGATTACATTCCATTATAATTAGCACATCTTGCTATTTCAATAAAACACGAGCTCCTACACTATCGATAGAGTATGAACTCGAATTACAAAAGCCCTTCAAAAACTAACAGAGCTTGGAAGCAGGGTATTTAATTAAATAATGAATAGAATATAGTTATGATCATTTTGAATTCTCTTGATTATATAAAAATATCAATTAAATTAGGCATATATTGTTTATTATTCAATATTATTAATATAGTGCTAATAAATACTGGCATCGACAAAAAGAACTATTAATATTGGTGGAAATACATATTATATTTTAGTTAGTCGTTAAAAATTATTATTATAAAGATTAGTATTTCTACTTTCTAGAACATGCAATTAAATCCTAATCCAATCCTTCTATGTTCTATTAGTATTTCAGTTTAGTTCGATTCTACTTATTCAATATTGTTACATAATATTTCGAATTTTATATATAAATGATACACTAATAAATTAAATTATGTAATAAAATATTAGAGATAATATAAAAAATAAAAAAATTGAATTGTTTCACTTCGATACAAATTAAGAAAATGATCTAAAGGTCTCAAAAGGCGCCCTATATTTAAAGAATGCTGAATTCTTCGTTAGATTCAATATTAAGAAAGCATAATGAAATTTGGTATTAGGCGTTCTCATTATATACCCCTGAAATATTTTAGAATCTCCTAGATATGAGAAGAATCTAGACTACATCTTGTCCAACTCATAGACAATATCTTGGCCTAGTTCCTCAAGGGGGTGAGCCAGTGAATTCCTGCCCATAATACAAGGCCAGAGCCCCGACGACACGCGAAACTTGCCCACGCCCCATCGACCGATCAAGCACCAAAGTCAGGCGGTGCGCGCTAGGCGATTAGGCCAGTGCGACCAGGCATTTGAAAGGCATCATTCCTATAGCTTATCTGAGCCAATGTCCCGAAAAAATATTCTGATTACGAATTAAAGAGTTCTTTTGAGTTTCCTAAGTATAGTTGGATCATACTCCATATAAAGAATATCAGATATAGTCGATTTGTAAGAGTTTTCACAAGAGTTAACTCTTCAGTCATGAATCTATTATATGTAATTCAGAGTAGGAAGGAATGTATTTAAATTGCTCGATTGTCAGTGTAGAGCATTAATAGTAATTCCGGCAGATCGACCAAATCCCGTATTCAGATTTTCCTATTTCACAGCTTCTCCAATGTAGTTTGTTTGAAAAACTGCAGATATTAAAACTGTCAGCCGGAGTTTAACTCCGATGCTTTCGATGAATGGGATCCTTTTTTCTTCTCTTTCATAAACAACTTCAGCTTATCTTTCAGATAAAGAAAAGAACTGGAAAGTTGAATTTTTTCTTTTTTCTTTTTTTGAGAATCAGTCAGATTCCCTTCAAATGCATTGACAAGAAGGAACTGAAATTGCTTCTCTTTCCTACCTCTCTACTCTACAATTCAGCCACTCAATTATTTCCTTCATAATGGCTTCGCGCTCGGGCTCTGGCTCGAAAAGTAGATCGTGTAAGTGCCCTTCCAACAATCTGATCGTCTTGTCCGTCGTGGATGCTTGCTCGTACAACTTCAAGGAAGCATCTGGGTCGGTCAATCTATCCGCGGTGCCGTGGAGGAGCAAAAAGGGAACTCTGACTTGCTTGAGGTTCTGCTGCAAGTAGGATGCTATCCGGAGGATCTCGTACCCTGTTCTCACGCGGATGGATCCGGTATAGACGAGGGGATCGGAGTACTTGGCTACAAGCGCTTCCGGGTCCCTTGATACCACCATGCCCTTCTTATTCGCAGCCCCGACTTGGTATCTTGGCAATAAGAGGGACACGATTGGAGCGAGTATCTGCAAAGGTTATTACAAAGTCAGGGATGCATTTACTCATTTCCTAGGGCCCCTGTATAGTTTGCGGGACTGAAGAAAAGAAAGTGTCGCTTGGGTCCTTACCGTGTAAATCGAGTGCGATGCCTGAACTCCTACAGCGGGTGAAGTTAGCACAACGCCTGATATGCATGCTTCAACTTTTGGGTCAAGAGCAGCCTGTATATGCATGCGATTCACTTGTGAGTAGCAGATCAGTAACAATGGGGAGAGATCGTGATTTTCACATTGCTCACTTTGAAGTCTTACCTTAAGAATGATCGATGCGCCGGTTGAGTGCCCAAAACAAAAACAAGGGAGCCCTGGATTCTCAACCAAGACTCTTCCGATGAATGATTTCTGCAAGAATAGGAAATGAAGAAAAAAAGGAGATCGCATCACACTCCCAAAAAAAAAAAAAAAAAAAAAGGGGGCTTTATGGAAGTGTATGAGATGGACATCATACTTACCAGATCGAATACAGCGTCATCAAGAGAATTGACATAAGCATGTAACCCATCGCTTCCACCGTGGCCTGAGAAATGACAAAAGATTTGAACAAGACCACATTAGAGCAACGCCAGTCAAATCTTTAAGGAACGTATCTGTCAAATTTTTCAGAGTCGCGACAAGTAACGTATGTTGTCAACTACACAACACTCAAAACCTCACAATTATACAATCGCCTAGCAATCTTGTAATCAACCGGGTCATTTCTCAAGAACAATAGCCAATGGCCCTGGTACTGCCACTTAGATCTAATGAGACCATTCCGCATTTTCACAGCCATGACAATTCACACCCGTTTTTCATCCACTCAAAATACAAACTATACAGATGCATCTTGCAATTGCAGACACCTAGTACAACAATCTCCAGCTAGACACTTAACTCAATGTGAAGAGAGGGAGAGAAGGGAGGTCTATAGGAGTGGGAGATAGCATTTTCAGTTTGCCCAGTGCAAAACGCAAATGCAATGCAGTTTCCATCTGATAAGTTGGCTAAGGTCTCACTTCAACATTTAGACAGTTTCTCCTAGGCTTGACTTTTCAAATATTGGCGTGTTCCATCTACATAATCATAGAAGTTCAAGGCCAGGCAACATTCTGATATTATGCTTACACATAAGCAGAGGCTTCCCACCCAAAAGCATCTGAAATGAAATACTCATTTCCTGCATCCAAATATAGATGCATTGTTGATAATAAATGATTCTTCTCAATGCAATAACTACAAACATTTTAAATTTTTCTAAAAGAACATCAATAAATGAAGCACATTAGAATTATGTAAAGCAGTTCGAGTTTGTGAAAGCAGCCATCTCTTGATGGGGGTTTTGGATATGTCTGCTTGGAAACATAACTATACATAGTGAAAAAAAAGCAGAGGGAAACCAAATTGCTTGCGTGAAATGGATCACATCTGACATTAAGAGCATGGGAGCGCAAATTCTATCGAATTGCAAAATTTCTGTAACACCAGAGCAAGTTATCACCTCATCAGACACAGAATAAGCAGCGGATACAAGTAAAGAAACTGTAAGTCTCAAGCCAATTGACGAAATTATGACTTTGTTCATGCAAATAACACTTGACCCCCTATATTTGAAAATGCACATTTGTATGTGAATGACCATTGATGGAGCAAAACGATCAGGAATTCACAAGACTAAAGTTTCAAAAAGCAACTCTGTCCTGACGTTCAAGATGCAGTTTCGAGTGAAGTCAATCCATCATATACTTCCTCCAGAGTTGAGTATACTGTTGAAGCTGGTATACCAGGTAAACTTCATATGTAATTTCTGTATATTCAGCTTATGTTAAGCTGCTAACTTAGCCTATTTATCGTAAGAAGAGTGGTTTGTTTTTGTAAACTGGGAAATCCTCCGTTCCATAATCAGCTTCCAGTTAAAACTGGGTCACTAAGACAACTAGAAGAACAAGGAGATTGCGTAGAGTAGCTCAAATTCTAGGAAAACAGGGAAGAGAATCGTGAACTGCAGGTTTCTTTGACAATACAAAGAGGACAATTGGAATGCGAACATTTTTGTTCCCAGGAGCGAACACTAACTTGGATTATGCAAACTGAGACAAATTTGGACTTACCAATCCAATCCATTCCGTAAACATTGAAACCATTGGCGTTCAGCTTCTTTGCAAAATTACTGTACCTCCCACTGGCACAAAAGGCGAAAAGAAATCTCAGTCATCAGGTCCAGAGATAACCAGCAGCATATTAACAACGGAGCTCAGGTGGAAACAAACCTGTGTTCATTCAGACCATGCAAAAGAATGACCAATCCCCTGCAAAAACATAAGCATGCCTTGTTATAATAACGACCAACGCTAAGTTTGTCATGTATGTTCCAGTGTTAGATGCGCAATGTAAGAAAACAAGATATCATACAGAAGAGCATGCACAGTATGAATCACCTAGGTAATTCATCAATGCAGAAATGTGATTAGACAATCTTAAAATGTTCTGAAAGCAAATTTCACAATATGTTGTGTTTTTTCCTGATCTGACAAAATGGACATTCCAGAAGTACAGAAATGATAAATTCTCGATCGCGTATAATTTTAAGCAAATGCGACAAACTTCCTTTCCCAAATTAACGTTCTGAAAAATCAGTTCAGAACTCAGCAGGCAAATTTCGAATTAAAATTCCTAACAAAATAGGCAGATAACCAAAAAATAAAATAAAATTGTGCTTCTAGTTCACCTGTTCTCCCCATTAACAGGTCTCCAAGATTGCGTGAACAATGCATCACCCCTCGCAGTCGTGAAAATTGAATACTCCCTCACGACAGTTTCATCGTCATCCTGCACCACCCGCTTCTTTGCCAATGCTCTCCGCGCCGCCACCTCCTGCTCCACCAACGCCGACGCCGCCCTCCTCCACGGCAGGGCCGTCGCCGGGACCCTCACCACAGACCCAGCTTTCCGGTTACTCCCACCGTTGCTCTCACTCCTCTCATCCTTCGACTTCTCTGCCGCGTTCGCCGAGACCAGAACGACCCGCTTCCGGCCCCGGAACGGCATGAGAAGCAGCAGGACGACGGCGCGGATCAGCACCAACAGGCTCTTCAAAACGCGCAGCGAGAACAGGGCACTAATTCGGCCGCTCGCGCCCGATGTCAGCATCAAGGTCGACGGCGACGACGCGCCCTGTCTTGGTTCCATCACCATTAAAATCCTCGCGACTGCCACTGATTTTTGGTCGGACGAGCGAGTTTCTAAAGATGGGTACGTCCTTTTGGGCTTGAAGTTGCCGACTTTACCATGAGATGGAGGTTCTGTCTTGTGGGTGCGGATCGAAATGGTTGCGAACGCTGTCGTTCGCAACGAGACCATCCGAGATGATGGATCGAAATGGAGGACCCCCAAAAATAACCAACCGACCGGAATCAAGGGCGGGGCTCGATTCAGAGCTTCCTGGTTAATCGGGAGCAGAGGAACCCGGAATTAGGAACGGAAACGATGCTCTCTTGCTCGACTACGATAACGGGTCCGCGCACGGACACGAAGATGAGAGCGGTTTCGAGATTGGGAAGTCAAGTTCGAATGGATTTCGTCACCCGAGCCGTAATCCGGACGCTTGCAGCTGGACGGCTCTCGAGACGACAGCTGTCGGCGCCATGCCAGAGGGCGGAAACGGTGGAACCGAAGGGTCAGCACGGTGGCAGGTGTCGACAGGACCACCTCCCACGTGGCGAAATCGGTGACCTGTCGTCCCCGGCAAGTTGCGGAAAAGGTCAAAGAGGATGGATTGGAGGAACCGCTTGACACGTGGCTCCGTCTAAGTGTGGGACGCGAGCGCGTAGGTTACCCCCTTTCGACACGTGTCCAGTTTATGGGGAAGGCCGTTCTTGGGGATGGTGACGTTTCTTATGCTCTAGTTCTCCAAGGATACGCCTGGCTGTATGGACCTAATCGACACCGTCCCACGATCTAATTAATAACAAATAAAATGAAGTTGTTGCTACAAGTTAGATGAGGTTTTCATTGGTAGGGTGGTAATTCAACAAGATTATTTTTAAATGGGTGATTGAGTGTTCGGCATGATATTGATTACACGCAAACCGAATGCTTGATAACTCCATCAAAGATTTGCCGTTTCGAATTTCTTGAGTGCTTGTAAAACGCTCTAGTTCTATAATGATTAGTTACTTTTATCGAAAAATAACTCATAATAGTTTAGTAAGATAGCCTATTTGATGGACGAGGATTCTCTGTCCAAATGTTCCTTTGGAAAAAAAAGCTTTGCCTAAAGTTCTAAAGAGATAAAGAAAGAGGGCCTTTGAATATTATTATTGAAAATGTTAAAGTTGATTTAGCCTTTAAGTAGTATGAAGAGAAGCTCATGGTGTACCCATCTTCTTTATATTAAACCAAAAAAACCATCCAATTAATTTACTTCTCTTCCTACCAAAACTACCCTTTTTAAAATATTTACATAAAATTAACAATTAAATTCTACCCACGATCCAAGCACAGACTTGCTTTACTCAAAGAGTAACTACCCTTGCTCATTTCTTCCACTGAAAATAATTTGTTTTTTTCTTTTTTTGAGACGACTCTCAATCTAGTATTCTTTTTTTCCTTTTACAAAGTAATTCAAGTACGCACATGTTTCGACGAAAAAAAACATATATTGCGCACTAAACTCTAATTTAAATTTAATATGTTTCACAAAAAATGAATAACTTAAAAAACATTATCCAAAAATGATCGTTGTTATCATATGAAATAATTAACCAATGAAATACATTTTCATTACCTACAATAATTTATGTCTAATATTTTTGTGAACGATGAAAATATATTTCGTCATTCATTTTTATAAGCGATATAAGAAAATCATTTTTAGGAAATTTTTAGAGTAATTCATTTTTCGCGAAATACACGAATTATAATTATTGCATCACTCCATAAATTAACTTTGTAAATTAGCACCAACCTATTCTGTGGATAAGTTGAGCAATCTTATTCAAACACTAGAATACAGGTGAGTGTTGTCACGCTACAAACTCAGTCTAAAAATCCATCGCGAGAAAAATTTTCTGGTCATAAGTACAAGGATCAACTAAACAAATATACACCATTTCTCTCTAATATCTTTGTGAAAATCACATATCATCTTTCTTGCTGGACGCTGTACATAAGTATTCATCTTATTTTATGGGTTAGGCAACATATATCTGTTCTTAAACTATGCATTACTCCTATGATCAGTCAAGACATAAACACTACAATCGTTCTAGTGACCACCTTTATCAAATGAGAAGTGGGAATAATATTGTCGTGTCAAATTAGAGTTATATCGTGGATTATGGTCTTTTTGGGCTGTGCATTGTCCAAGAGAAGATCTTCCTTCGTACATGTCCATGATGAATCTCTTTCTATAACGTGTATAACTTGCTGTTTAAAGTCTAAAACACAAGTTTAACCTCATCTCTCTCTTATATTGAGAGAGAGAGAGAGTTTTTAATCTCAAAATTTACCGTCGATGATATTCCTAAAGAGATATTCCTACAGATACTCTTGTATGATATTCTCGTTTACATAATTAGTTTTAAAAGAGTACATCACGCGCATGCAATTACTTTTAAGATTAATTATATTATGATGATAGTGCCCCTAATCATGTCGATATTTGTGAAAAATGAGATCAAATGGCGATTACATATACATAGAAAAAAGTTGGTGGCTTCTCAACGAATGGGTATTATATATAACAAGAGGGTAACTTTGAAAAGTGAAAAGCAAGACAAATGGTGGTTTTGGCTTACTTAGACAAATATAGATCAGATAGATCAGATATAACCATTTTAACACCAAAACCCTCTCTCCCCCCCCCCTTCTCTCTCAATGTACATGCGTCTCATTTACCATTCTATTTTTCAATTCAAGTCACTAATCCATGATGATTTTTGCATAATGAAGAATCCACACTTAAAATTAGTTCTACATGTACTGTTGATGAGATAAACGCACGAATCAGAGATAGAGATGAGGTTTGCGTCGGTTAAGAACTGTCCTAGAAGAACAATGCTGGAAACAGAAGTATAGATTGAATATAGAGAGGATTTTGAATACAATCCGTTTGTTAATAAGTGGTTGCGCTTTATCGGATGACTTCGAATCCATCTTTGTACCCTAAGGAAGGAGAGAGGGAGAGAGAGTGAGAGAGACTAACCTGGAATCTCATAAGCTGGAGAGAAGGAAAGAGAGAGAGAGAGAGAGAGATAGAGAAAGGAGGGAGGGAGGGGAATGAAGCCTGGTCCGAGAGAAATCTCCTGAGGGATCGACATGGCCAGTTTAACAAATTTCTTGAGCCAGACAACATTCCCCTCACCCCCCACTTTGTCGGATTTCTCACTTCGGCCTATTCAGTGCCACCATTCCCTTCAACACAGCACTTATGCTAGAGAGAGAGAGAGAGAGAGAGAGAGAGGAGTTGTTAAGCCATTGTTGAGGAGGGTGGTCTTCCCTTTGAAGCTCAAACTTTGGGCTTGGAGTCTTAGCCGTGAAGCTTTGCCAAAGTTGAGTATGGCATGGTTACGCAGCTTTCTTTCTTTTTACAGCTCACCATTCTCTTTTCCAACTTTTCCCCTGGTGGGTAGCTCACGAGCGCACAAATCATCGCCCCTTTGCCTTACTTATGCAAAGTTCCTTTTGTTTCCTGAATTTGCGCGGGTACCCTTTAGAAAACCCAGTTCTGTATAGGGAAAAAGGGAAAAAAAATAAAGAAAAAATAAAGAGAGAAATAATTGTATCGGCTTATTTTTGGAAAGGCAAAATTACGCCAAAAGCGTTAAACATTTTAACCAATTTCAGTGACACGGGACACCGTGTTTTTGCGCGACGATGGTTGATTCATTCTCTCTTTCGTGTTTTTCCTTTGAGAAATGTGAAGAAGACGGTGATATCACCTTATGGAAGGTGACGGTCTACTCTTGACCACAAAATCATTTCCTAAAAGGAGAATAAATTTTCATCCGGTTTCTATGGAAGTGGCCTTCTTTAGAACATCAGTTTATTTACCCATAATTATGCATAGTTATGCAAAAAAAAAAAAATTCTAAATCGTAGACAATCCTTTTGCGAGTTAAGAAAGTTCATTCTACTTAATATTTGTTAGATTGGAATTATCAAGATTTCTGTCATTCTATAATGTTGCTAAAACATTATAATATATAAAAGCCTGCATAATCATTTACATGACACATTATAATGTCGATATACCACACCTTATGTTTAAATGTCCTCACTCGAGCCTATCCTTGGCACAATACTATTTATTCTAGTCATGATGACCTCATTTTCACAATTTCATAACATGTTTACAAGCTTGTAGTTTTGGCGAGACTAGCTAGTCAACAAAAGCAACAATTCAAACTTAAGCAACATGGAATCAGAGGCGTGATTGGAATAAAAAGTGAATCTAACTCCCCACATTATACAATTTTACTTGAACAAAATTTATCTTTTACTAAGTTTCTATGCATTTTCTCGTATTTTACCCTATAAATTCGAATGTATGAGATGTTTTGTCTCGCTTTTTAGGCTATGATTCTTCATTTGCCAATATGAAAACTATACTATCGTTATTTATGCGAAGTCTGTCACAAAGCTAGCAATACATTGTTGTAACTTTTTACTTCTTAAAATCAATTAATTTTTGCATTTCCCTTTTGAAAATTGTGCACGATATTTACCGATTAATGTTAGTGCAAAGCACGAGACCTAAAATAAATATGAATAACGGGTTTAGCTTTTGAGGTTTTATAGCGCAAGGGATATTTTTGACAATTAGCTTTGGAAGTTTTATTTTCCAGCTGCCAAAATGAGTATAGCTGGCATAATGTGAGGATTGTGGTCACAAGAGCACCGTCACAAATTCATTGTAGCGGTGCCGTTAGGCTAGCTGCACTCTTTTCATTTCTTCTTTTTTTCCGTTTATATTTCAACATCATATCAAAGGTCTACTGAATGGTTCAATTGGCACCAACGTGATAATTTAGGGCATGTTTGTTAAAAATAATTTATGTTCCCCAGAATAAAAATTTATGTTCTTTTGTTCCGGGGAACGAAAAAAGAATAGAAATATGTTTGGTAAAATTTTTGTTCCCGGCCGAAATAGATTTGGAACAAAAACAAGAAGTAAGAAAAAGTAATTTCATGTTCAGGAACAATTTCTTCTCTTTTCTCTTCTTCTTTTTCTTTCCTTCTTCTTCCTTTTGGCTGGTCGCTGGCCTCGGCCATGGCCTGCGACCAGTTGACGAGGGTTGGCGACCTCGCTGGAGCGTTGCTAGCCCCCAGCGACGCCAAGCCATGGCGAGGCTTGTTAGCCCGATCCTCGCCGTGGTTGAGTGAGGCTCGACCTTGCCTTGTTGGAGCTCGCCTAGATCTGGCGAGGTGGAGCTTGCCCAGCCATTGGCGAGGCTCGCCTAGCCACCGAGGCCACCGGCGACCTCGCTGGCCCTCGCCTAGCTGGTCACTGGTTACCAGTCACCATCGTGGCTGGCAACTAGCCACAAAGGAAGAAGAAGGGAAAAAAAAGAAAAAAAATAAAAAAATAAAAATAAAAGAAACGACAAAATTATACAATTATATCAAACGTATTTCTATCTCGGGAATAGAAATTTTTTATAGTTACCAAGCAAGTTTTTATACTCATAAATTGTTCCCAAGAACAAAAACAAAACAAAAAATAATTTTTCATCAAAAATTATTCCCCAGAACAAAATCATTACCAAATGCACCCTTATAGAACTCGCTGAAATTTTTAATTAAAATTTAGGGAGTCTTTAAATTGCGTTTGGTAGTCCAAATAGGATAAATTCTATTTGGTATTTGACAATTAGCTTCGCATAGACAACGGTAGTCACGGTATAGCCGATCGAGAGGGCGATGGATAGAATGGCAGACTTAGGGCACTATATGGAGTGTTGGACGTGGTGGGTTGAGGTCAAAGCAGCTGGACACAAGGAAGGATTTTCAATGTTTTTCGATCTTTTCGCAGGTTTCATTAATGTACGATAGAATTTTCTATAATCTAAAAAATATTTTAAGAATATTTATTATATTATCTTATGCCATCCCAATTCGAATTCAGACGTCCAAACACGATATTAGTCCTTTGAAATACGTGCTCTTTGCTCTCAAAACAGTTGGGTTCGAATCAATCAATGCATTAGTCTCTTTTTGACTATTTAACTTTAGTCCTTTTCTAGTGCTTTCATTGATGCATTCATTGCATATAGCCGCAATCTGTGCAAGTTGTGCCTGAGGCGGCTTTCAAAAGAGGCAGATCCAACACGTTGGTTCAAAACCCTTCTTCACGATTAATTGCCAAGCCGATGCGTCGAGTCGTATATATATCACTGCCCATCCGCCTTCCTTGACAGAGAAGATGAAAAGCTTCGGACCACTGGTGGTTAGTGCCTAATGATTTGGTCCGACTAGGGCTAATCGCTAGGGCCGTGCACATACTCAAATAAAGGTAAAATATTATTTCGAGTGGCGGGCTTCGCGTGAATTGGGCATGATTCAATGATGGCAACAAGATGTACATCTACTTCACGTTCCCATCTCGATGGCAATGACTTGTTAGAGACAGTCTTAAGAAGCACAGCGCAACTTCCGGTTTACAAGTTTCAGTGGGAACGAAATAGTAAAGCCTCGACTGATGGAAAACAATGTCGCACTTTTGAGTGTAAAACACATGTCCGCAGAGAAGTAAGCAGCTAATAATGTCATTCATCTTAAAGTCATTATTACCGCCTAATTTTCATGACATGATCCACTTAGAAATTGAATTTGGACGGTGTCGTCTCGATGAAGTCAAGACTATAGTTAGTTCACTCGCCAATGGAAGCCTTCGCCTCCATTAAAGTGGTCCCCATTCCCCCTCCTTTCACCACCTTCCTCCTCCCTTCTCCTCCGCCGTCGTCTTCTTCTTCTTCTTCTTCTTCCAATCCTTCTCGTCTCAGCCGTCACCCCCTCTCTCGCTTACTTATATACTCCACCTTTTCTCCACCAGAGAGAGTCCAAACACTCTCTCCCTCTCTCCCACGATCACATGGCCCTCGTCCGCCACCGTCGGCAACTCAACCTCCGCCTATCCTTGCCGGAGCCCTCCGACCTCCTCCCACCCTTCCCCGCCCCCTCCGCCTCCTCCTCCTCTGCTGCCGCCGCACCCCCCACCATCTCCCCCTCTGACCTCGAGACCATCCACGTCCTCGGCCACGGCAACGGCGGCACCATCTACAAGGTCCGGCACAGGCGCACCTCTGCTGTCTACGCCCTCAAGGTCATCCGCTCCAGCTCCGACGCCTCCGCCCGCCGCGGTGCCCGACGTGAGGTCGAGGTCCTGCGCAGCACCGCCGACTCCCCCAACGTGGTCCACTGCCACGGCTCCTTCGAGGAGCCGTGCGGGGACGTCGCCATCCTCCTCGAGTACATGGACCTGGGGAACCTGGGGTCGGTGCTCCGGAACTACGGCTCGTTCAGTGAGTCGGACCTCGCCGACATCGCTCGCCAGGTCCTGAACGGTCTCGACCAACTCCACTCGCGCAAGATCATACACCGAGACATCAAGCCATCGAATCTGCTCGTGAACTCGAAGATGGAGGTCAAGATCGCCGACTTCGGCGTGAGCAAAATCATGTGCAGGTGCGGCTGCATAAATTCATACAAATCCTCTATATTCATGAACGTGCCAAACCGTCTGTAAACATGTTGACAGTCGCATTACCACTGCAGGACGCTCGAAGCGTGCGACTCGTACGTCGGCACGTGCGCCTACATGAGTCCGGAGCGGTTCGACCCGGACTCCAACGGTGGCAGTTATAACGGTTACGCGGGGGACGTGTGGGGGTTGGGGCTGACCCTGCTGGAGCTGTACCTGGGCTACTTTCCGTTCCTGGATCCGGGACAGCGGCCCGATTGGGCCAGCCTGGTGTGCGCGATCTGCTTCGGCGAGATACCGAGCCTGCCGGAGCGGGCAAGCGGCGAGTTTCGGAGCTTCGTCGAGAGCTGCTTGCAGAAGGAGTCCGGCAAGAGGTGGACCGTGACGCAGCTTCTGACCCACCCGTTTGTGTGCAAGGATCCGACATCCGGGGTGTGAAGTGGTCGACCCGAATGAAGTGTCCAACATTATTCGGACCTTTTTTTTTTTTAATTTATTTATTACTTTAGAGATTTTGATCTTGTACATAATGGGCGAATTGTAAAAATTACATTTTTTTGCTCCAAATTTGATTAATCAAGGTTCATGACAATGGATGAGCATCTTTTGCAATCCTTCTCTTCTTAGCTGGTTTAGGTTGTTTATGAAGTGGTAT
Source organism: Eucalyptus curtisii (assembly GCA_017140595.1). Lineage (NCBI taxonomy): Eukaryota > Viridiplantae > Streptophyta > Magnoliopsida > Myrtales > Myrtaceae > Eucalyptus > Eucalyptus curtisii. The sequence continues at coordinate 30,206,289 of CM029504.1, read as the reverse complement.
GGCTGCAGTAAGATTTAAGAACGAATAATTATAGAAATAGGACAATAATCAATTCACTACAAATAAATAAACACGTAAATGAAAAGGAAAACTTACCGTTAGACCCGAAATATTAAAGTTATTCGTGTTTTGATCTGGGCAGAAGTTTCATACCAAACCTAATCTTAATTTGAAAAGGTTCCAATAGCAAAATTGAAAGGTAAATGTGAAAGTGAAACTTCGAAATATTTTTTTCTCACATTTTATATCCAGGAGCACAGGCGTGAAGATCTAAATATGTGAAAGCCCATGAAACATCTAACAAGTCTCATTAATCGATTAAGTTCAGACTATTAATCTTACATTACATAGTAGTGAAATTTGAATAAGTAATCTATAACTTTTGAACTGGAAATCTCTCGACTCCCGAGCAACCGCGCTAACCTAGGGGTTACTTTTGAAATATTTCAGCTTTTGGTAGGTGCTAGACTTTTATTGTACATTTTTTTTCCCAATAATGCCTCGAACCTAATTTTTATTTATTTTTATGAGTGACGAGAACCCGCGCCGTCCTCAATGGCGCGAATTGTGGCTGCCTCCTACTTTCTATAGATATTTCTCTTCCAAATTATTTCCTCTCTTGCATGCTTCGTCTATTTCGGCAATGACAAATTTTCCAATATACGAAGCATGCAAGAGAGGATCACCTTAATCCATGAGCACACGTAAGTAGAGTAGTAATTCACCTTCCAAGGATCGAAAGCCGTTAGAGACTCGGTCAATTTCAAGTTCAATTTGTTGGTCAGGGACTGCTATCGAAAGCCGTCTAGCCACGTCTCACCTTCGCAAGTGACCGGCCCATATATTTCTCTTTAAGTCGGCCAACCGTTTATGAAAAAGCTTGAAAAATATCGAATTTAATTCATAAAATAATGTAGTAATGTTCGGTTGGGCACTCAAGTAGGACCCCATCGATCAAATTTTCCCGCTTGATAAGTTGACAAAACGAAACGAGACAAAAAAAAGGATAAGTTGGCCAAAAGCCGAACAAAGACGAAAAGTTCTTCAAAAATGATTCTCTGACCCTTCCAGTTCCTTGTCTATCGTAATCTTGGCCCTTTAATGGAAAATTATACAAGAGAAGGTAGTTCACTTTGATGGGTAATCGTCCTATTCCTTGGCCCACAAAAGTATCAAAACGAAGCATGTACATCGAAACGAAGTATGCAAACAAATACTTTGTCCTTTCCCTTCGTTATATACAAATAGGATGGTGAAAACAACTGAGATTATAATGAAATTTAATTTCGTGTATATCGCCAGAATTGGGGGCCATCTAGTTTGGCTTTTTCAAACCTCCTTAGAGTCTCAAAGCCTTTTAGAGAAATTTGGAAGTGTTTAACAACCATTTTCAATGGGCTTTGGGGTGAAAACTAGTATTAAGAAGGTTAAAAACCCAATGTTAATAGGGACTAAACTTGAATAGAATGCTATGTCTAGAATTGCTTTCTTTCCATCATGTCTTCACTTTTTAGGGCTTGTGGCTGCTCGTCGACACCAATGATCCACCTAGGGTCGCACAACTTAGGCAACCCTCGCCGAGGACGCGAGTCACCCAAGATAGTGTGACCTTGACCAATAACTGTCGATGCCAGGTCTGGCTTGCTAGCCCTTTGCCATCGATGAATGGTTTGATATTTTAATTAAAACAAAAATTACAGTCAAAGTCCTTTGTAAAAAAAAAAATTACTAAACATTTTTCCGATGAATTTTGGCTTTTAGTATTCGTAGTGTACCTAAAGCCTATTCTAAAGTGGAATCAAACTCACCCTAATCGATGCCATTTACGTAAGCACGTTCCTCTGTTTGTAGTTCGAAGAGGCAGATGCTTCGGCACAGCTTCTTGATGATGATCCCTCCAGGAACGGAAGCGCATGTACGTCTCTTCTCAATCAAATCGGAAGTGATTTGGTGCGTGAACGTGAACCGAACGTCACCACTTGACTGTTTGTCGCCCGTGAAAGCGACATTAAAATAGAGTCATCTCTGGCAATGGCACGTCAAATACGGAGAAATTTTTTTTGCAGCGCACGCTTTCCCGTGAATGATGGTAAACGTGGAGGCAGGATTGGGGGACAGACAGAATCATCCCTCAGACATTTTAATCGTGCCTACACAATAAGATTATCGAAGATGTAAATTTATGACACATGTTGTCTCCTATCGTCATTTAAAGGGCCATTAATCCATCATATATGCGCATACCATTATCGGATCTTAGTCAGCTATTCATTAAATATCCTAGAAAAAAAAAATTCTCTCTCTCGCCAAAAATCACCCGTCAACATTTAAATATCCCAAAATTATACTTCTAAACTAAGGATGGTGATACCGAAAAGTAATTAACTTACTTCTACGACAAGATCATCAAGCTCTTACTCTTGAAGCTTGCTTCTATGTTCTACTCTTATAACATGAGATGTGTCCTTGTATATTGGTCAATTGTGGGCAAGAAGAAACGCAAATATCGGATCAATACTTCATTGGCTTTACCCACCCACCCGCCCATCCATCCTTTCTCCTCCCAACAACTGTCAACATGAAGTATTGAGATGTATGTGTAAATTATGTTTAAAAAAAAGTCCCACATCAAACAATTGTTGTGGTGCGAAATAATTAATATTATAATGGACTCATAATTCATTGTTTTAAGTTTTTTAATGAATATGGTTTAGCTAAATATATTGACATGGTTGGTTTTAGATTTGGCAATCTTCTTAGGTAAAGGTATTAGCTTTCGTTACTCACTCTCGACAAATGATTTCATGACTTTCATGGTTTGATATGGTGGAAGAGATGGGCATTTAAGTTGAGATATGTTGATGCCAAATGATACAAATTAAGGGGGAATATACCTAACACTAGGCATATAAGTTGAGATATGTTGGCTTCCAAGGATACAATTAAGAGATAGTAGATCAAAACTGTGACATCCTGGAATTTCAGTCATGTTTTCAATTAAATAAATCGGGCATTTCATCGACGTGCCTATAGTGCTATTCTCTGAGCTGATCACTTATGAGATAACTAGACTATTTGGGGAAGCTATTAAAGAATTTTAATGCAATAGACTTGAGAATTCGACCAAAAATCGACTACTCGACCGTGCTCATCTGTAGAGATCATTACTGCACAGTTAAAAATCGATCAAAGATCAAAGATAGGTCGTTTTGATTGAGATAGGTGATCAAAGTGTGGGTGATTCCACCATATTGCAAAATTCTCATCGATCGACACTAGGCCAATTTTTCTGTCGGTTTGGTACCCTATGTCCGTATTTGAAATCTCGAGATTTTCACGACAACCGAGAGTTGCCAATGTGTTGAAGATGTACAATGTGGCTTGAAAATAATTAACCACGGGTCAATTGCACTAAAATTTCTAAAAGCTACCCAGTAGACTAGGTCACGCTAAAATCGCGTCAGATTAAAATTAACCGGGAATTTGAATCCGATTTTAGAAATTGAAAGTTCTATCATGTCACGAGTCATTTTAGGAACGTCGACTCATCTTTCCGAAGATTTTTCTGCAAACCGAGATTTTTGGTGGAAATTCAAAATATGGCCGTTTTCGACCGGAAAATTCAGGGGACCGTTTTTTATCGCGTTTTTGGGATGCAAATTGGTTCTATTGGCGAGGAAAAATATCGATTTGATCGAGGACATCTTAGTTGAATTTATGGGGGCCGAATTGAATCAATCCAAGAGAGAATTGAAGTGGATTTGGGGAAATTAAGTTCAAAATTCATAGGTCCCATGGTCCCCAACCTTTTGGACCACTTGGGACTTGTTCTAGGGGGAATTGAGTGCACAAAATTGGTTGAAGAGGTCTGCCAAGTGAGGTGGGCCATGGTCAAGGGGACAAAGGGATAAGATGAAGCCAAGAGGGTCCCTTCAAGGCAGCTGTCTTCCTCTTCTTCTCCTTCTTGCTTGTTGTTCTTGAGCTCTACAAAACCAGAGAACTAAACTAGCAGCTTTCGCCCCTCCACCGTCGACGCCCCCTAGCCCATCGCACGTCCACCCGAAGGCACTGCCCGCCGTTTGCCCACGTCACGCCACCGCTCGAGCCGCGCCTGTCTTATGCACCGTTCGCCTCTTTCGCGTCCGCCGGTCCCCGAACTCCGTCCGCCCACCGTCGCAAGCCATTCCCGCCGCCTGGGCCACCGTACGTCACCGTCTCCCTCCGCTCGACCTGCTACAACACGTCCGCCAGCTGCCTTTGCCGTTTCCAGCCCAAGCCGAGCCCGAGTAGCCCTCTCAACCCACCGTCTAGAAGAAACCCAGCAAATCCCGTGGGCTTCGAGGCCCGCTTTGGACCGCTTCCGAACCTCATAGTGCATTGCCGCTTAAGAGTTTCTTGTTCATCTCTGCCTCGCCGTCCTCGTGGACTTATCGGATTTCAAAACCGGTGAGTTTACTCACCAATCTCCGCTTAGGGAGTTAATTATGCTTAAGGATTGATTAGTTTAGGTTAAGTATGGATTATGTGGTTAGTTAGAACGGATTAGCAATTTAATTAGTCGTTTATGCATGTTAGGTGATTAAAGTAGCGTAATTAGAGACTAGATAAGCTGTAGTATTTATCTAAATTGGTTCGGAAATTTTCCAGGCCCATTTCGGTATTTAATTAGGCTTTTCCGGCCTAAGTTGCATTTATTGGTATTTATTTAATCAATTTTGGTAATTACTTAATTAATTATTATTTTCCGAAAATTAGACCGGGATAGCCGATAACCGGAATTTTGTGCTGATCGCAATGGTATGGTTGGTTTATTTAATTGAGTGCTAAATTATGCAAATTGTGTGTTGATTGTAATTTTGGGTATTTATCCCAAAATTTAATAATTTCAGTATTTAATTAGAAAATTATCGGGTCTTAGTTTACAGCTCCAAAAATGTTTTTATCGAATATATAATTAGTAGGATTTTATAAATTAAAGATATTATATCTTTGGTTGAGGCCTACCATGTATTCACACACGATTATTTTACCGGGTACTATGAAAATAGTGAAAGGGTTAGTTGGTGAGTGTAATATATCTATATCAGTTTCGGTGAGCTATATTATCTATCATTATCAGCGTAGGCGAGCATTCATTTATATCAGCTTAGGTGAGCAGTGATCGTTTCAAGGAAACGACTTGATAGATAGTTTTGGTTGATAGATAATATTGGTTGATAGATAGTAGTGTTGATTTGGGTTGAATGATTTGATTTGAGTTGAAATGATTGGTTGAGTGGTTGAATCGTACTAACTTGCAGGAAGAAATTGAGGTAAAAGTAAGTCCTCTATCTCGTGCGTGACTAGATAGCCTTTGAGCGTATTTCATTCCTAGTCGAGACTTAGGGGGTGAACTTGCTGAAATGTCGTCTCACCCCGTTGTAGGATAACATTTACAGGCCTTAGATGGTTGTACCTCCCGAGCGTTTTGACCAACCGAAAAAGGTCACCGAGCAGCACTCTCAGATTCCCCTCCCTAGGAACCAAGGAGCCTGGGTCTACGAACTCGTAAGATCCATTGTCTAGGTGGATGAGGGTCTATCCCATAAGGTATCCCATCAATTCAGCTCGAGGTATCATTACGAGCGAAATGGACCCAGAGAAGGCCCCCTTCTGGAGTCTAAGATTCCTAGATCGATGCTGGAGATAGCTTTTGGCGAGAGTACGACTGACCCTCCTGGCGGTTCAGTGGTAGACCCGAGTCTATCGGATCCAGGGTCCCCGGAGTATTCAGTTGAAGACTCGAATGCTTAGAGGATCTGTAGCACTCTACCCCCTTTTTGTAGACCTTGTATATATTGGCGAATATTGTATATGACTTAGTTTGATATATATAAAGGTGTGATGTAGTTTTCGAAAATTGTGGCCCTATTTTTCTATCCCATCTTTCTGTTGTCTAGGGATTTATTTATTTGCGTTTGCATGTACATTAAAATGAATGGGTCGGCGACGCGTCCTGGGACATCGCAATTTAATCGACCACCGAGGGATGAGCACACGCTTGGAGGATCGGGGCGTGACAAAAACTAAGATCACAAGTGAGGGGATTAAGATGCATGCGAGAATTGTGTGGCATGAAGTAGTTAATATATCACAGTTGATCAATAAAATTATTAATGAATGTAAGTCTAATTAGATATGTTGACAAGTTTGAACTTGAGTTTTCTCTTGGCAATTTCCTTGGATAAAGTGTGATATCCGAAATTTTCTTTATATGATATTTCGGATATATAATTAATATGCTAATTGTCAATAGGGATCGATATGCTCTTGAATACATATCGAATAATTTTCCAACATTAAATTTTTATTGAGTTAAATTTTCCCTATTGTTCTATATCTTAGTGATTTCAAAATAATTTTCTGATTTACCGACATTTCAAACGAATATCAATATCTCTGTTTATTAACTATAATGTAAATATCTCCATTTTTAGTTAAATTATGTCATTTGTCACTACTTTAGTTTGGACAAATGTCTTAATGTCACTTTATTGAATCCATTGAATCTAGTTCTTATAACCTCATGCATGACGCTCAAAGGAAAAACACGAAAGAGAGCATATTGGCATTACTCCACTTTAGTATTCCTTGTAAATTAGAAGAAG